>CM039582.1:26693483-27278379 GCA_022457205.1 Saccharum spontaneum | reverse complement strand
AACTGCGATCCTCGATCAGATACAATCTTCTTTGGAACCCCATGCAAACATACTACCTTCTCCATATACAACTCTGCCAATTTTGGTCCATGGTATGTGGTCTTAACTGGTATAAAATGAGCAACCTTAGTCAACCTATCCACTATCACCCAAATAGAATCATAACCTCTCTGAGTACGCGGTAACCCCACTATAAAATCCATACCAACTTCCTCCCACTTCCATTCAGGAATTCTCATTGGTTGCAATAATCCTGCAGGTCTCTGATGCTCAGCTTTTACCCCTCTGACAAGTATCACACAATGCCACATACTCAGCCACATCTCGCTTTAATCCAACCCACCAATATTTCTGTTTAAGATCCAGATACATCTTAGTACTACCAGGATGAATAGAATAAGCTGACTCATGAGCTTCTCGAAGAATTGCCTGTCTAATAGCTTGATCCTCAGGTACACACAGGCTCTTTCCAAACCACAAAATTCCATTATCATCCATTCTAAAGCCTGGTGACTTACCAATCACTATATCCTCCGCTATCTTCTTTAGTTTCTCATCCTTTAATTGACCCTTATAGATCTCTTGCTCTAAAGTAGGCTCTATTACTAATTCCATTGCATTAGTAACAATTCCCAAGTTCAAATATTCAAATTCAGCACATAACTCACTAGTCATAGACAATGTTCTTATCTCATTGGCATAACTCTTCCTACTAAGAGCATCAGCTACTACATTAGCCTTACCAGGATGATAGTGTATCTCAATGTCATAATCCTTAATCAACTCTAACCATCTGCGTTGCCTCAAATTCAGATCTGACTGAGTGAAAATATACTTCAAACTCTTATGATCAGTGTATATATCACTCTTATGTCCAATCAAATAATGTCTCCAAATCTTTAAAGCATGAACAACAGCTGCTAACTCCAAATCATGTGTAGGATAATTCAACTCATGCTTTCTCACTGTCTAGATGCATAAGCCACAACTCTGCCTTCTTGCTTAAGAACACATCCCAAACCTTGACGAGAAGCATCACAATAAATAGAAAACTTCTTACTCAAATCTGTAAAACCAAAACAGGCGCTGTAGTCAACCTCTTCTTCAACTCCTCAAAACTAGCTTGACATTTATCAGACCACACAAATTTAGCATTCTTTTCTAACAGAGATGTCATAGGTTTAGCAAGTTTAGAAACCCTTCAATGAACCGTCTATAATATCCAGCTAAACCCAAGAAACTGCGAATCTCACTAACATCTGTAGGTGGTTTCCAATTCAATACATCTTTCACCTTGCCTGGATCCACCGATATACCTCCATTAGAAACAATATGACCAAGAAAAGAAACTTCCTTCAACCAAAACTCACATTTACTTCGCTTCGCATACAGTTTATGCTCTCTAAGCTTCTGCAATACCAACCTCAAATGTTCAGCATGCTCTACCTCGGTCTTGGAAAATACCAGTATATCATCAATAAACACTACCACAAACTTATCCAAGTATTCCATGAACACCTTATTCATCATATACATAAAGTATGCAGGTGCATTGGTCAATCCAAACGACATAACAGTATACTCATACAATCCATACCTTGTAGTAAAAGCTGTCTTTGGAATATCAGAGGCACGAATCTTCAACTGATGATATCCAGAACGTAAATCAATCTTAGAGAACACACAAGCACCTCTCAACTGATCAAACAAGTCATCAATCCGGGGCAAAGGATACTTATTCTTGATAGTTACTTCATTTAGTGACCGATAATCAACACACATCCTCTGACCACCATCTTTCTTATCAACAAAAATAACTGGTGCTCCCCAAGGTGATGAACTAGGTCGAATAAAACCTTTTTCTTGTAATTCTTTAATTTGTTTCTTAAGTTCTTCTAATTCATCTACTCCCATCCTATATGGTCGTTTGGCTATAGGTGCAGTTCCAGGTAATAATTCAATAAGAAATTCAATGTCTCGGTCAGGTGGCATACCTGGCAATTCATCAGGGAAGACATCCGGAAATTCCTCAATCACTGAATTCTCCTTAATAGTATCCTCAATCTGATTCACCACCGCGGTTGGTTGCTTCTGCATTGCTACATCCACATTGATTTTATCTCCATTAGGCGCAGTCACAACTACCACTTTCTGCTGACACTGAATCTCTGCCTGATTTTGCTTCATCCAGTCCATACCCAATATCACATCAATTCCAGATGTTCTCAACACTATAGGAGTTATCTTAAACTCTACCCCCCTTAATACCATACTAATTGGAAGACAACGATTACTGGTTTGCATGGTACCTCCAGGTGAATTTACTAAGAGAGGTTCTTTCATAGCTAGCATGGGTATACTATGCATTTTAACAAAAATATTGGATATGAATGTATGAGATGCTCCAGAGTCAAAAAGAACAGTTGCGGGAGTGGAATGTACATTGAACGTACCAATCATAACTTCTGGTGCACCATGAGCTGTATCAGAAGACACGTGATTCACCCTTCCAGTACCCGAGTGCCTCTGGTTGCTCTTCTGGCTCTGAGGAGTCTGTTGATTCTGCTTCTCAGGACAATTATAAGACAAATGGCCCTCTTTACCACAGACAAAGCATCTAATAGGAGTACTGGGAGAATTATTCTTCATGGGGGTAGCATTGGGATTCCCAGTGCGAGGAGTCTGTTGCCCACTCTGCTGATACTGTTGACGCTGTGGATATGATGAACGCTGTTGCGACTGATTGTTTTGCCAATTTTGGGACCACCTCTGATTTGAATTGCGATTCCCCTGGCTAACCGGTCCCTGAAACTTCTGATGAAAGCCATGCTGAGAATTTGTGCGCTGACGGTTGTTGCTTCCTGAGCCTTGCACCTTCATCTTTCTCTTCCTATCCATCTCCTTACGCTCATTATCCAGCACAATAGCCTTGTTCACCAGCTCTTGAAAGCTAGCATAGCTATTCCCCTTCAGTTGCAAGCGAAGATCATAATAAATTCCCTTCAAGAAAAGACGTTGCTTGTCTGCATCTTCCCTAACTTCATTGGGAGCATAGCGAGCCAACTGAGTAAACTTGTCATGATATTCACTCACACTCATCTGTCCCATCCTCAGGTTTCTGAATTCTTCTTGCTTCAGCTCAATTATACCTTCAGGAATATGACGAGCTCGAAAATCTCTAACAAACTCATTCCAAGTGATAGGAGGAGCATTGTCAGGGCGTGCAGCCTGGTACGACTCCCACCAAGTCTGAGCTGTTCCCTGTAACTGACCAGATGCATACAACACCTTCTCCATATCATTGCATTGGGCTATGTTCAGCTGTTTCTCCACCGCCCTCACCCAATCATCTGCTTCTAAAGGATCAGCAGCATGAGAAAACACTGGAGGGCGTCCCTTCAAAAATTCTCCACGCTTATCCCTTACTTGAACAGGTGGTGGTCCTCCAACAGGGGGATTGTTCTGCATATGCTGCATAAACATCTGCATCAACTGATTCTGGGTTTGCATGAGTTCCTCCATAGTAACGGGTGGATTAGCACCCCCACGACCTCTGCCACGACCTCTGCCTGACATCTGTTTCCAAAACACAGAAGATGGATTTTCAGTACAAACCGAGATGATATATACAATAGATAAACAAAATCTGATTTTCTGGGCGAACTCCAATTTCAGCAACTCAGTAAAACTGTCATATCTCGAGCTACAGACGTCCAAATCAGATGATCTTTACATGGTTGGAAAGCTTATAAAATTATCTACAACTCGTATTCACAACACTTTTTCTGATTCTGCCAATAAATTGGTCAAAAACTGAACTTAACAGAAACTGTTCCCGAATTCCAGACTGTGCAGTAACTCCAACTTGAAACAGGTATATCTCTTAACTCATAATAGATATTAAGGTGATTCTTGTGGGATTAGAAAGATACAGAAGTCTATTTATTCCCAGTAAAATTTCTTAAATTTCTCATGAACGGATTTTAAGTTATTTCTAAAACATCCCAGACTGATCCAGAAATCAGCAAAGGACAGAACTAAGTTAACCTCATGTTCACTAATATATCTTGATCAAACTTAATATTCTTAACAATAGAATTTGTAAGCATGTCAACAAAACTCCAGCACACATTACAAAGATCCAAATCACACATTATCATAATAACAATCCATCAATCACACAATTGTTCACACCACAAACTGACTCTTAAAACAATCCAAACTCGAAATTAACTCGCAACTACTATCGTTCTTATTACATAGGGATTTTTCCTATTTCCTAATTAAGCTTCTCATAAATCTTAGGACGACCTAACTCCGCCCTTAATTGGTCAATCTCCTTGTAAGCTTGCTCCTTAAGTTCCTTTTCCTTCAGCAACTCATCCTTCAAGTCCGCCTCATGAAGAGCCAATTCACGAGCTAATGCCACCGTTGCTTGCAAAGTCAAGGAGGAATCATCTGCAAGTGGCACGGTCCAAATTCCCTTGTCATGCAAGAAACAAGGAAAATGCCGAAGTGCACCCTTTAGCGTCTTGTCCGAGCGTAGACCATGGTAGTAAACAAATGCATTGAAAGCGACATCCTCCATACTTGTCTCCACGGTTGCCCGGCTCACTCGGGTAATAAACTTTGACTCCACTTTAGGCTCCTTAGTGGTAGGATCCCTTTTCTTGACCCATAACTCCGTCTTCCAATAGGAATCCATCCATGGATGACTATACTCCGCACTGCGATACTCTAAAGTAGCCTCCCAGTCGTAGTAGTAGTTGTCCAAAGTTCTTGTCAACATATCATGGAAGAAAGCATCAGCCTTAGGAACCATGATATGAAACTTCGTGGTCCACCCCATAACTACATCCTCCATAGGTGTATCACCAACTCTTGATTCAGCATCAGATAGCTCTTGATCACCCTCTTCCTTTGGCTCCTGGGGTTTGAAACGAGCAACATATTGTGCAGCTGACAGACGAGGATGAGGAGGCATCTACAAGATTTAGACATAGATTAGATAGAATCAATGTATTTTCGCAATAGAATAAAGTAGAGGAAGCATAAAACTTTAGTAATTAACAAGGTAAAAAGAGGAAGCATGAATTAGGTGAAGTATGGATGCTATCAACGACCATTCTAACTAGGCTTGCGTCCTACAGTCAACACGGCTCTGATACCAATCTGTCACACCCATTTTTAAGGACAAAAATAGGATGCATAAAGTACTCATGTGCGCCCCAGGTCATGATCGCACACATAAGCAGACAAATTACATAGTATCATCACAGTGCTTATTACATAACGAATATATGTTTAAAACATAGTCTTGAACAATAAATAATAATATCTAGTAATAATCTTCAGCGGAAACTCCACACAGGGACACGGTTGACTGGTTGACACCAAGACTAGTACTCATTACGGTAATCCTCATCATAATCTTCATCTGTTATGGTGGAAATAGCAAGAGTGAGTCCATGTCGAACTCAACAAATATAACACAGGGTTCATGAGGCTCAAATGGCTAGACACTGTTTAACTGCGGTTAGCTTTTAATCTTATAACTTTCATTTGAGTAGCATCAAGATAAACCACTTCCCATTAAAGAACCAATGATCAATTGCAATAATGATAACGAATAACATTAACAAGAGCATAATATTAATCAACAATAATTAAGCATGATATAACAGGTATGATCACTATTCCATAAGAATCCCCAAGGCCGCTCGTATCCGTGAGCACGGCTAGTATACCAGTTTTTAACTCTGCGCAGAGGTGTACACTTTCACTGTGAGTCATGAATTCCAAATGAGTGGGGAGATCAAGCCCAAACACCCAAAAACCATATAAAGCCACTCAAGAGTTCGTCTAACAAGTTAGGGCCATTAGATTTACTCGGTAGGCAGATGTAGAACCCCCCTTCCCTGTGGCACAACAACCGCAGCCTATACACACTAAGGACAGGGGCTCGCACTACACCCAACGTGGCAAGCCATTCTTACGCCATTTAAGGTAACCTCTAACAAGCTAGAAAAGGTCTCTTGAACAACTAGAGCCAGAGCCATATAGCCCTCACAGCTGTACTGTATATCCCGGTTATCACTTACAGATAAGTCCTTAGGGAGAGAAACCAGAGCATCAAAATAAGTACACATGCTCTAGCCCCCTTTTTACAGTAATAAGATCATCTTAATGATTGATTACTTGATCCATTAATCATATTACAAGATCATTGTTCTTAAATTTAAGCACTAGCCACAGCTACCCATATGCATACCCAAGGTTGTCAAGGAATCAAGACATCAAACACTAAGTTATAATCTCTAGGGTTGTCAAGGTAAGCATATGCATATGTATGATAATTTTAATGAATAGGTAACAAGGATAGTCCTGTGTTATACTTTCCTTGATCAAAGCTCTCCAAGTAGTACTGCTGACTTGGCTCAAAGTAATACTCCGAATCGTCCAAATACTGCTCACCTTCTATACTCGATCATCAATCAACAACATACATGCATCCAATCAAACATACACGAAGCAAACAAATAGATATAATTAGAACAGTACACCAACAGTAACAAAACAGTAATAAAAGTTTATAAAACTCTTCTACACGTTTCTACGATCACACAGACGCAAAGATCACCAAAATCGGAGTTAAAACGTAGAAGTTATGAATTTTCTAAGATTTCCTATAGATCAATAAATACTTAATTATAAGCTCGAAAAATAAATTATCAAAACTAACTGTAAAATTATACTAACATGTAGAGTTCGCAATTACGAACCTAACGCAATTTGAATGGATCAAATCGGAGTTAAAACGAAGTTTTTATGGCTAAAACAGTGCTAGTGACAAAACTGTAAATTGCTGAAAATGTATTTTTGAATTACCCGATTGAAAATACGTTTCCAAAATAGAAAAGCGTATTCTCAGCGTTACGCCTTGGGACCGCGGGTTGTTTACTAAAAAGTGCAGGGTCTCTTTAGAAAGATTCACAGCGAAGGGGTATCTTCTATTTTCAGCCGTCGATCTCAAGATGGACGGCTCTCGTTCACCAGCGAGTCTACAGTACAAGACCCGACCTTCTCTTCCCCAACACCGGCCGCCGGCCACCGCGCCCGCCATGGAACCTCGCCGGAGTTTTCTCGAGAATGAGTTTCCGGCCACCATTCTTCCCCCTACCATCTCCAATCGGTGGAGGAGCTCCACGCGATCACATCTACGCGAAAACCAACTATCTACGGTCGCCGAACGCAATCCGCGACGACAAGGGGGCGGCGGCGCCATTGACGACCCCGGGAAGCTCCAATACCTCACGAGATAGCCCGAACGCTTAAAGGAAAAGCATGAAGAGAGAGAGGAGAAGATGGCAAACTCACTCAATTGGAAAAATTACCCACCGAAGCTCCCGAAGATCGCTGCCTCCTCCAACCGAACCCGCCGACTTCTCCCAAGCCCTAGTGCCCTAAATCCCGTGGCTAACCTGATGTTTTAGATGAAAAACGGAACATAGGAGGTCCCCTCTTCCTATTTATAGCTTCAATTCACCGATTACAGTTAGGAAATCAAGGATTCGATTCGGTTGAGATCGTGCTCGAGTCCTTCCCGGTTACGACCGGAGGTGGAAGATGAACTAGAGACTGACTAGTGGGACCCACCTGTCAGCGAAACGAAAAGGAAAAGAAGGGCGCGGCTTCGGGCTGGCCGACTCGGGCCGCTGCAGGCCGACGGAAGCAGGCCGCACAGCAAGCTGGGCCGTCCCACCGACGCTAGCAGGAAAACCAGCTTGGGCCGCCGGTCGCTGGCTGCCGAGCCCAGCAGGTAAGTTTCCTCTTCTCTCTTTTTTTTTATTAACTTGTTTCCAAAAATATTTCAGATACTTTCTAAACCAAAATAAAATCAAATAAAACAAATACAGTACCACACAATAAAATATATGCAACAGCATGAATGCAACACAAAATTTATTTTGTTATTATTTTAGTTTTGTAATTATTTATTATCTAACTCATTCAAATTTTGTTATCTCAAAAATTGGGGTGTTACACCCACGGACAGGTTGTGAGCCTAAGGCGAAGACTTCTAGCAAACCATCCAGCATCCTCACTTGATTTTAGATTGAAGGGATCCTAAATGGCAACCCTCCTCCTTTCTGTTCTTACTCTAGCTTGCATTATGGTCTTCCTGGACCATGTAGCTGGTACCAAAAACATAATATTGGCTACTGCTTCCTTCTCTAGCATGTACTTGCTCATCTTCTACTCCAGGCGTGCTATCGCCTCAGCTTCATCCGCAGATGAACGGAGGACTAGCATACGCACTGCATGGTGTGCCTCACTCATTCTTGTGTTGATTCTAGGCTTCCAGGTAATTGACGTAGTATGCTGCATAGTCAACAATAATCTATGTGTCTGCTTCACCAATTCTTGTGGTGCCTCTTGACCTCCAGGTAAAGGAATATGCTGCACAATCAACAATGATCTATATCTGGATAATTGCAGTATGTGTCCAGCTTGTTGTGTTGATAATTCTTGAGGTTTTGCAGCACACAAGCATAGCCGAAGGATTACTGCAGACCACTCCAGTCTGATAGTAGGTTTATTTGGAAAGAATATAGCTAGATCTGAGCTACAAGTCAATGATGTGGTTATGGCATGTCATCCTGGTGTGTGGTTAGATGCTTCATACAAGTACGAAGTAATACTAGGTTAAGATTACCCATTTAGCCATGGTAATCTAATGACAATATGACAATATGGTGTAATATTCATTTCCACATGATTGTATTAATTCTGTGCTACTGTACTTGGAGTATAGTACGCCTCCATGTTTTTGGTAAGCTTCAGCCATCAGACTCAATACATGACGCTCTAAGGCAGACATCCTTGTTATGTTTGTACAGTTTTTGTGGGTAACATTACCATTGTTGAGAGTACATGAAAGGTACCTGCTCAAATATTATAAAGCGGGTATCGGACTATATCACTAGATGTTACAGTTTTTTTTGCAAGCTATAAGAGATTATATTGTTGTTGTCATTGTTTGTGTGCGTGCGTGTGTTGTATTTTTATAGTGCGGTAATTTAAGGCCTCAAGTAAGGGTTACTCACATGCCTTTCAAGTTACTAAGTGATGCATCAAGTGTTTCATGGATGGACTTAAACCCGAGCTAGGTATATATATTCCAAATGTTGTTGATAGTTGAAAGATTGGGGTCACACTCTCTAGAGTTGCTGCTGAAGTTATCTATGTTTTCCAGAGACTTGCATGAGTTTGGTCTCTATTAGTGCTATCTCCAGATAAAAAAGAATGTCGTCCTAAATTTGAACTTAGACAAAAAAACTGCAAACTTTAAGTAGATTTATAAAAAAATAGTACCAACATTTGTATACCAGGAAACTTTATTGTTAAAATATATTTCATGCTATGCATTCAATTGTACTGTTCGATATCATACATATGCTGGAACTCATGCACGTTTGCATACAACCATGATTAGTCAAATAGGAAAAACACTACCATCTATTTGCGAACTTTTATTGGTGCCATATACAATGACCATTTACACAAAAAAACATGCGGCGTACCTCTTCATAGCATACTAAGTAATTTGGTTCTACGGTATATACACCACATATATTGGCTTAAATTGGAAAGTAGGTCCATATAAACCTCTGTTTACTAGACATGTGTGCAAATAGGAGTCTCACAGCAAAGATGGACACGGTAACCCAACTGGTAGTAGGACAACTATGCCAGGACAAGCCAGGCCACCCTTTCTATGCCAAGAGAAGGCTTTGTTTGCTAAAATTAGAAGCTCATGGAAGATATGGTTGTCCAGATTGTCTCTCGAGAGATTCAAAGGTGTTGCATGGTTCCATGGTCAACTTACACAAGACCTATTCTGACATGAACATTGGACATTTGGACTCCATCCATCCCTATACCCTGTTACATAGTACTACACGGATTTGACGTCTCAACCATGCTTCCATATTTTAAGCTTGACTAACAAGTTTGTACGGCGTATATCATTTTGTTTAGTAGTCCGCTCCATGTCATTATATTAGATGTGGTTGAACCTTAATAGGTTTGCACCTATAGCATACCCACACTATATGCTTTATTGCCATCCAACGATGTCTGCTAAATTACAAATAAATAGGGTGCGTGTATGCATTCATTCCTTGCCTGGTGACTTCTTACACAAATCTTTAATTTGTACCATTAGTATATTTATCTCAGAAATCAAGTTACCATCCTCCTCTTTTGTGACCATCCATGTTGGGGATTTTTGTCCTACATCCTTGTCAGATTTTCTTCAATCTCATGATTCCTCATAAGCAGCCAAGGGCAATCCTCAGAATGGCACAGGATCAAGGTTGTAGTCAATCATTACATGCAGAAGCATGCTTGGATGCAATCTGGGTGTACTATGTGCTAGGGTACACCGATGGAAATGTCTTTCCTTGCCACTGCTGTTGAATAGTTCATCTCATCCAATCTGCCCATACCATGAGCTGAGGTATAGGGTTGGATGGAGTCCAATCTGGTGTTGAATAGTTGGTGTGTGCCAGGGTATAGGGTTGGATGGAGTCCAATGGGCAATGTTCATCCGTACTACTCCATCCATCCAAAAATAAAGGCACATCTCATTTCTCGAAGAGTCAAGTTTTTTAATTTTAACTAGAAATAGACTAAGAATATTAACATTTATATCCACAGAAAAGTTTATTATAAAAATATACTCAATACTTAATCTAACGATATTTATTATACACCATAAATATTAATGTATTTCGTATAAATTTGATAAAACTCTAAAAAGTTTGACTACTCCGGAAGCGAGATATATATGCGTTTATTTTTGGTACGGAGGGAGTACACATGACGAACTATGAACCCACTCAAATAATATGTAATTGGTACCCAACGGGGCCCATATGCCAATATTTTCAAACTTAGTTAAATATCCATGTGCGAATATTTATTCGTATCCAGCAGGGCCCATATAGGAATTCAAATTTGAAGTAAAATGTGCGAAATAATTGTAACCAAATTTCATTCCACGCGGAAACGATTTGGATCCATCCATGTAAGCTAATCACACAAATACATCAACAAAACGAGAAACAATGGCTTCCACTAACGTGCATACACTAGTTCCCTGATTAGGTAAGGGTATGCGCTTAGGTCCTCTCGTTGCTTCCACATCACCTAGCCCTTGTTACAAGCTTCCAAGTATTTGTTTATTTGTGCAGCACTGGCTCCATGCCTCTAGGCACAAATAAAATATAGGAATAGTATGCCTATACTGTACATTGGCACTGAGACATCAATTAGTATTGTCTCTTTCAGAGATGTGGCTACAGACATATGAACACTCGAATTGTGTCTTATCACATCACCTGATGTGCTGGTGTTGTTACCAACCAACGCTGGTCTTGTATAGTCTGTTGGATCATGCCTCAATCCATACACAGATGTACCTTTCTCTGTGCATCCACAATACTCACTCCCTCAATATGTGTTTGGCATCCGTGCCGGTCTGAGCATGGCCACGATAGCCTGGTCTCTTAGACCCATCTGATATGGTTTCTATGGTTCAGATCATTGTGTTCCTATTTTTGTCAGACACTTTCTCTTCTCACAGTGTCGATATATCGCTCTCAAAACTATGCTACTACACATCTGAAACCTTGCTGCCATCCTATACCAAGCATTGATCCGTCGCTCTCATGAGGACTATGTTACTATGCTCCTGCAAGATATCTGGCATGCTATATCAAAAATACTATGCGATATGGATGCACCTACATATATAGCACATGCATGCTTTTCTTTTTGTCATCTTCTCTGAAGAGCATCGATGGTACCATACATCAGGCTTCTTGTCCTCCTAGGCAGACCTTTCATGCAACATTTTCGTACCTTCTCACAAGCACTGATCGAGTGACCTCCCTTCTCTCTAATTATGCATATCCCTGATATTGCCCTTTTATCCAATACTTCCATACATTTTCTCAAACACTTCCATGCCCTTTCTTGATATAGCTGGTGTATTATATCATTGATAAAAATAAACTTTGGATAGCCCTTCATACATTGTACATGATGTGCAAATAAATTGATCGTATCCAACATATCATAGAAGTGATGAATATAATACTTGCTCCATCTTCATTGCATCGATGCATCACTATTGCGAGAAGGTAGGAAACTGCAGCACGAATGGTCAATATCATGAGCAGGTTTCACATGCAATGTGTTGCTACCCTAGCATGCATGCACTTCCACATGAAGGAGACAAAAGGGCATCAGATGGGATGCATGCATGAAATGTCACTATCATACTAGTGCATCATTTGTACTCCCTCCGTATGAGAAAGAATGCAATTCTAGCACAGTGTCATGGTTTTATATCTTAAGTTCGATCAATTATAGATAAAAAAGTATCAATATTTATGATATCAAATAAATATCATTAGATTAATTAAGAAATGTATTTTTATAATAAATTATTTTGGAGCCGTAAATATGAATAGTATTTGCTAGAAATTTAGTCAAACGTGAACTACTTTTGCTGGCTTTGTATTTTTAAATAAGTTTATTATGAAAATTCATTCAATCATCTATCTATTGATATTAATTATGTACTATAAATATTAATATTTTCATGTGTATACTGTGAATACTTCGTTAAATATGTCCATACAATTCCTTGTTCGCTTTCATTTCACTTGGTGCTAAAATTGACATGGATATAAACAAGGGTCTTGAGCCGTATGTCTTTAAAATTATTGGACAGGTCCACCCCATCGAATTGGATCTTTACTACCAGATGAGGGTATGTCTCTTACATATGCACAACTTCAGGTTATCTAGCAGGTAGCAGCAAGCATGCAGGAGGTAGGCCGGCTGAAAGCCACCACATGTGTTGCCAGAATTGATGCTCTTCTTGCTTTGTGCCGAGCATCTTGATAAAAGTAGCAGTCAACAACACTTTTCTGCTCAGTCATGCATGTTAAGACTGTTTGGCTGGCATTGCTGCATAGTGGCAGCAGCGCAGCTGTTTGTTTTGTGTATAGAGAACTGTTGCTTCTGTAGGGAGTTATTTTTGGATGGAGGGCCATATGCACGCATGTGGCCAGCCTTCTCTGCCTATTTATAGAATGGATTCCTCACCACTCGCTTCTCACAGCTGGCTACATCCAGTCTAGCACACGTGCACTAGGTAATTCATCATTTAAAAGATTAGTTGCTTGCTTGTAGGCTAGAAAAACAAAGTAGCAATGCACGATCCACATGCTCAAGTCTGTGGCATCAAAAGGATGCAAATATATAGCTACATGAATGTTGTCTCCCTTTTTACTCTTCCCAAGTTTAATTGGTTCCTTTTGTTCATGAAATATTTTTATACCTATTTTGAAATGCCCATGTACTAGATAACATATTTTTTAATATGTCTATATGCCGCCCTCATTTGTCATGGCAACTAGCTTTTGTTAGGCAAAAATGATTAGATCTTGCTTCTGCATTTCCTATTTGCAGGATATAAGGAGGCTTATTTGAAGGCTTATAAAATGGATAAGGGAAAGTGTGTGATTGGAGAGTCGTCCTCACAGCCTGCACAAAATGATGATGTCTGTGCCATGGGACCCAACAATGTAAACCTTTGCTTCCTCCAAAATATATATAGTTACCTGCTCTATGCTTTGGTTTGTCTTCATATTCAATGAATAGTCTCCTAACACATTAGCATATGAACACAGGTTATAAACATTTTAATATATACTTTGCAGGGTCCCACTAAAGTAATTAATGTATCACGCAAAAGCATTCTAAGGCAAATTATTGGCACTCTAGGGGCAGTTATTCGCACAGAAGGGATAGTGAAGCTTGATCAGTCTCGTAGGATAGCTTGGCTCACAATTGAGATCCCTACTCAGAATAGCACTGAAGGTGTGACAACTGAGTGTTTCCATGGTAGCCCTTGTATGTGCGATTATGATGCTGAAGAAAATGTTTCTGAAGTAGCAATTGCCCATTTTATATCACAGAAGAATATCCATGTCAACGATGTGAACTATGCGGCTTTCCATGAAACATATAGCCAACTACGTCATTACGTAAGCTGGTGTCACATTCTGCACACTAGAAATCAGCTTCTGCGTGTGGAAAAAAATGGGCTTTTTAATGCACACGTAAATCTTTTGAAGCGACTTGGACTGATCTGCGCAAGTTATGGTGATATCCTTCCACTTAGACCATTTGCTCCAACTATGCATCCACCATCCTCATGTGTTGGACATGTCATGTATATTGGGCCTAATCCACCAGAAACTCGGCATGAAGAACTGGGTAGGGAGTTGTTCAATGTGTTGCAGGAGTACAGCCCAATCGGCAATCCCGTAATAAATTGAAAGGTACGTGTACAATCATTTATCATCTAATTATTATTTTGTCCCAATAAATCTCGCTGACCCTTACATATATATTCCTTGCTCCCTTGTAGGAGATCCAGTGCTGGTAACAATTAAATCCAAAGGGACTTTTAGGAGCCCCGATATTAAATCCTACTCCTTGTTAATTAGCTTCACCATGCAAGTCGAATTTCCTACTTCTACTGCACAGACAGTAGCCAGCATGCATTCTAGTCTACTCACTAAATTCCCACTGGGAAAATTTTGTATGTTGTAAGTAGGCACTAGAAGGCGGCATATGCAGTGTTATATCCAGCAATATAATTATATCATGCCAGGTTATGTAGCTCTTATTCTATGTAATAAGCATGTATGTAGAGGACAGTCCAATCCTCTTTACGTGTTTGCGTTTGGGCTCTTGCTTTGGACTATTTGTATGTAAGAAATGGCAATGTGAGGGCCTATGTCTTTACATGTTCTTGTCCCCTTTTATGTTTATTGCACTGTGTCTAGAAATGTACGAAGAGGCATGCATCATGGGAATAATGTCACCATTTTTGGCTGCGGCTATCAGATCTGTTCTGCTAAGAAGTCAGATGTGGCCAGGGTAGATCCTTATGTACTGGTACCACCAATCCGCATGGATCAGTTGCGAGCTTGCGAACATGACACATTAAAAAAGGTAGGAGACACATTAAATACATAGAGCCCAACATCTATGGACTGCAACAAAACTGTATGAGACGGGTCAGGGGACTGACTGTTGTGGTCCAATCGTCAGTGGATGAGGGCGTTGCCCTATGCTGATAGCGAGTGAGAGGAGTAGAGACGTCGGGAGCTGGCTTCTCCGCTACTCGGAGCCGACGTGTCGTTTGGCTCCTACGCTATGGCTCAGCTATATGGGGCTAGAAGCAAGGTGCAGTGTGTCGATGGCCCAAGACTGGTGCTACGCGCTCGGCCAACAAAAGGAGGGAGAAAATTGGCCTTCTCGGCCAGTTTCCCAGGCATCAAGGGAGAAAGAGTGCTGCAGGTTTGGCCTAGACAAGAACAGAAGAAGGGAGAGACAAAAGAATATTTCAAAGCCATCAAGCAACTCAAAGACGAACAATTTTAATTTCAAAGCCAAAACCAACATTACAAAATAAATAGGTAGCAGCATGAATCGTACACCATGTTCCTATGACCTGTATTTGATTCTGTTTTTTTATTATTTTGTCACCATTGCTGGTTCAAATGCATAGTTAAATAAATCGAATTTAACATATTCCTGAAAAGGCAAAATTTATGGTGTTCCAGAGTTGGGTACAACAAGGTAGAAGAAAGGGTAGAGCTGGCTATGATACTCCAATTTTTAATGAATAAGGGAATATATGGTACTATAATATGCAAATAACCATATGAAGCACTGCCATTAACATCCATGATATCAGCAGTAGTAAGTGGAAGGTTTCTAGATCAAATAACAATAAATTTTTCGTGTCATGGAAATAATAACCCATACTATAACTAACACGGTACCACTTGCATATATTAAAAGATTGTTTAATTGGATTTATTTACTTACAAGAACTCACATAGATATCCAGCATATTAGCGCTAGATATGTAAAAACTTATTCACAATAGCAATTGCAGGAGAACTCACATCGCGTTCCCAAGATATGTCCTCCATACCATGGTCTGTTCCACTCAGACGGCAGCGTATGGCTTCTGTAGAGTCTACCACACACACAGGCCAGCCCCAAACATCAGCAATATGGCAAATCTTTGTAGTCTGTATTTTTGCAAGGGCTATTGTATTTGCTTTCATCTCATCTATAGAATCAGAAAGACTCATGCCTCCACCAAAATATTTGATTAGTTCTTGCACACCAATTGCCTTAGCCAGCCCAGTGTGGTTGTTAATCGTATGAACCATTGTAGTATCAAAATACTCTTTTAGTTCCACAACTAAGCCAGAACGAACCATATCATCAATACGGTGACACAAGTACTCATTAAGAACCACCTCATGAGCATGGACCCAGAGTAGACAACTTTTGAACCTTAAATTTGGCTTATACTTTGCTATCGAAAAAGGATTGGCAAGGGAGGGATCAAGGTGGTCAACAAGAAATCCATGCATCAATGAGTTTGACCCACCTGCCAGAACTGGAACTCGACCGCGCCTTGCAATAGACTCCACAGTAGTTGTTGCAATAGATCGAAAGGAAGGTATAGACAGGTCATCCGCAATTGATGAAATAACCCCAATTAAGTGATGAGGAATACCACCTTGATCATTCGGCCGGATCTTGTTAGTTGCTATGTCAAGGCCAACATACATTTGCATCTTGTCCGCATTTATCACTTCACCACCAATCGCCTTGGATATGTCAATTGATAACTTCGTCTTGCCCGTGCCAGTGGCGCCCATGATTACCACCTGTTTAATCGACAACATCTACGAGATGTAGTTCGATCCTGCAGGGGTGAGCGGGGGATGGGGTGGAGTGGTGAAGGGGAAAGTGTTTCTTGCCCTTTAGACACTCGGTCGATGAGCCCATGTATACAAAGATTCGATGGTGTAGTGTGGTAGGGAGAGGGGATAGGGGTAAGTGCTCTAAGTGTTGTTAACTTAGGTCTACCAAACTAAACATGGTACACTAGCAGGCATTCCTAGAACTACTTATCTACTGACATGGATACACCTCACAGACAAACATAATTATGCACATGTTTGTGATGATGCGTGAGTACAATATAATATGTATCATATGTATGTGGAGAAATCCACATGTCCACAGGTGTGGCGAATGGAAGGAGCTTCAATTCCTCTAGATAGTCAAAGAAGAGGCAACCTGGCAAAGGAGAAGTTGAAGTGTCAAGTGTGTGCATATATTTCTGTACTTTTCTATTCTCTCATGCATTTATGCAAAAGTCATGTTCTGCCTATAATCAGTTCAGGACATCATGACCACCTCCTTTGCATATTTTCATACCCTTGCTTGCTAGATCTCTTTTTGTCGTCCCTAATTGTAGGTTACTTTGCTCAGTTCTAATGGCTTCATTCTTTGGACATTTAAGGGACATGCTCCAGTGTAGGTAACATTGTGCCTAGTTTTGTTGTCTTTCTGTGCTCATGTTGTGCCTACCATTGTTTTTGGCACGCTACCACACAACATGTACAAAGGCACGTGCATGCCCATGAATAATGGAGAATGACCCCTAACTATGCAGCAACTACTGCCATAGTGTCACCTCACCACCGTCCATGTCGTGTGTGCCTACCACTGTTTAGGCACGCACCCACAAGAACTATGCAAAGGCACCCACGCGTGCCCATGAAAAATGGAGAATGTCCCAGAAGCGCCCAGCAGCTACTGCCACAATGTCACCTCACCATCGCCCTTGGCACTACACGACATCACCCCGTGACGATTCCACAGTCGCTCGCATTAAATGTGATTCTTTGGCTGCTGTATACAACTCCATCCTTCTATCTATAAAATGTGACACCTCTGAGGTCTTCCATATCTCAAGAGCTAACACATCCTAGCTCAATTGCCTTCCCATCAAGACGTATCATTCCCTACCTTCCTTTTCTCCGGTGTCCTTAGCAAGGTGAGAAAACCATGACCATCTTTATGAAATCTTACCCTTTCCTATATACTACAAAAATGACTTAACCTCCTTAATTTTCCTTGTAGATGGCAGATGAAGGGTGGACCACTAGCTACTGCTTGAACAAAGATGGTTTTCCCAAGCTCCTATATGCCACCATGTCTAGGCTAGGTCTTTTGGATCACCCAGAGTACGTAGGTAGGGAATATGAGGAGTATGGCACAGAGCGGTGTGAGGTCATCATCTATGTTGGAGCAAGTAAAGATTTCCCCAACATAGGGCCATGGGTGGTTTCTACTGTAGGGTTTCATTTTGAGAACACTTACCAAGCTGTCGCTTGCAAAGCTTTGAGGTACCTATGCCAAATTTATGAGAGGCCAATATGTTGTACACCTATGAGATTCTTCCCCCCTTTAACCAGAGATAGTCCAGTGTGGGTAGCCCGAATGAGGACCCTCGAAGGCCCTGAATTACGTGAAAGTGACCCAACTACGGTGTTCATGTCTACCTACTTGCTTTCCCTAGATACGCAATATGACAGGCAGGCCACCCATTTGAAGAAGTGCATTCATAGAGCAGAGGAGGCCGAGAACCAAATAAGAAACCTGCAAGTGCTGCTTGCGGAGGCTAAGGCGCAGGCAGCTAGAGCGGAGAGCCGTGAGGCTACAACAATTGAAGCTTTCAAGCAGGCAGAAGATCGCCACACTCAGCAATTGAAGAATATCTACCTTGTCACTAGGGCCAATAGAAGGACCCTCACTCTGCAAGGGAGAGAGTGCCTAATACTAGATGGAATCCCAGTTGCAACCATAGAAGAAATTCAAGGGAAGATTGTGGACACACCACCCGCGCCTCCACCAACTGAGGCCTCCCATGGAATTTCAGAGACAGGGTCAGCCAATGGAGAAGAGATTCTCCCATTGACTGAGGCACCACCAGGAGATGGCATTTGCCCTCCTTCCATCCTCTCGGAGGATTTCTCAAGCTACGAAGAATGATCCAAGTGGCCACATGGGCCCCTCAAGAACCCTCATTGTAATGCTTATTATTTCCACCTATAATGTAATCCCACATGGTGTTGTGCTTTGAGTTTGAGGATGTTAGTTGTTTGAATTCCATTTGAGCAACCATTTTTGTACACCAACATGCCAGTGATTTTATTTGGTAGCCTAGAATAGGTATTGTGAAAACGGATGCCAAACTCTATTGGCCTTACATATAACACCGTGGTGGAAATTACATATTAGCTTCGATTGAGATATTTTTTAGTACAACATACATATGATCCCTAAGATTTGATATGCCAAAGAGACCATCTTCCACAACATGGTAATGGAAAAAAACAATTACCTTCCATTGAGATACTTTCGACCAAGGTTTGATCTATCATGCAGATCACCCGCAGCGAAGCGCGGGCACAGTGGCTAGTATACATCAAGATTGATAGAGTCTTATTAGCATTTGCATGTTTACACAACATCAAGCTATATCAAATGGATATCAAAAGTGCTTCTCTAAATAACAAGATCAATGAGCTAGTATATATTGAGCAACTCCGTGATTTTGAAGATTCAAAGAATCATAACCATGTGTACAAGTTATCAGAAGATTCCTATGGTTTGAAGTAGATCCCTGAGCTTGACTTGACATCACCCTACTCACCAAGAAAATTGGCAAAGATCTATTTATGTGTCAAATATATGTTGATGATATCATATTCGGGACAACAAAACTTTTTTTTCGTGAACTACACAAGAGAACTACGCATCATTTCATTAATTAAGGTAGAAAAAGATCCAATTAGTCGAGTTTAGAAAGAACCCAGACTTGAGGTCCCGAACAAACACATTCACCCCCCACGCTTTGTAAAAGCTCTTGAATGTCTGGTGATGCTCCCTCAAACACACAATAGTTTCTCTCCATCCATATTTTAGATGCACTTTTGTGCTTGTATTTTGTATACGGGAGCATGGGAACACCTGATAAATATTCTAGCATTTTCAGGAGACCTCTATTTCCTCGGTGTATCAGCAAGCTTCCTTGTAGTATGCGCAAAGCAAGTGTGTGCCCTTTCACCAGCGATATCTTCTTCACGCATGTGGCTGGCAGTTTCTTTCAGGTCCTTATCTGTGAACCTCACCTTCAATGAGTCAATGTTCGCATCTAGATTTTTTATCTTCGTTGTCCCTGCTTAATTTTGTAGAATACTTTTCAGTAACTAATTATTGTTTCTCTACGATCGGGCGTATAATCAAGCAATGAGCTTGTCGTATGAGCTAGACATTGATGAACTATATATCTAAGTGAATAGAAAAACCTGGCGTAAAAAAAATTCAAGTCTGAAACAAGCACATGAATTTCTAGGTCAGCAAAGCAGAATATATGCAAGCCAAATTGTCATGTGGTTATATTACCAGCTTATGTTTTTTGACACTGTTGTTCCTCTGCCAAAGCAAATTAGACCATTATAAGAGAAATGTCTATGACCAATGAAATCTACACATTTCAATCCTCTCTGAATGCATTATTAACAGAGAAGTGTTCCTAACTAAGATCAATCCGTGCATGTATCAATATGAGATTTTGATGAATTATTGATAAATGGTAACTTTCGGTTTGTTAAACACATGCTATATCAATAATTTTGGGATGGGCTTTTGAAGGTGACCTGGTATAGGAACCGAACCACATCATCCCCTTGAATTGGTTTCTTTCTCTTTTTTTCGCCTTTGGACTTTGATGGAAAAAGTCCACATTACCTCTCTCAATTTTCGTAAAAGTCCGCTTTTCCTCCATGAACTCTAAAACCACGCAAAACACCTTCCACAACTTTTAAAACCGTTCATCTTATCTCCCTGGCCCTGTTATAAGCAGTTTTGAAGGCGGTTTTATCTTTTTCTTTTTTATTTATTTTGGCTGAATCTTTGAAAAATCATAAAATAGAAAATCCAATTTTGTTGGACTCCACATGAGTAGATCTACACAATGAACGTATAATATGGTATGCTTTAGTACAAAGTTTTTGCTGTGGAATAATTCATAGCTGCAGTTTCTATGATCCAATTGTGATGAAATTTTTATGGTGGGCTAACTATTATATAATTGAACTGTAGTAAAAATTTCATACTCATTAGATCATGTATAGCTTAGTTATAGATTTATTTATATTTAACAAGCATAAACCTAAATAAAATATATAACTAAGTTATACGTGATCCAATGAGAATGGATTTTTTACTACAGTTTAAGCATACAATAATTAGCTTACTATAAAAATTTCACTATAATTGGACCATAGAAACTACAACTATGAATTATTCTATTTAATTACATAAAAATATAGATCTAAAGCTATAACAAAAACTTTGTACTAAAGCATACTATATTATATGTTCACTGTGTAGATCTAGTCATGCGGAGTCCAATAAAATTGGATTTTCCATTTTATAATTTTTCTGTGATTTACTACGATTTTTCAAAGATTCAACCTAAATAAATAAAAAATAATAATAAAACTGCCTTCAAAACTGCTTATAATAGGGCGGTAAGATGAACGGTTTTAAAAGTTGAGGAAGATGTTTTACCCGGCTTTGAAGTTATGGGAGGAAAAACGAACTTTCACGAAAATTGAGAAAGGTAACGTGGACTTTTTTTTTTCCTATTTTGATTGATCCCGCACTGGTCATATCCGCATACGGTGGGCGGGCCGGCAGCCCCCAGCGGCCCAACATTCAACGGGAGGGGAACCTTTATTTCCCAATTTCTTTCTTTCTTTTATTTATTTATTTATTTTATTATTTATTATTATATAGGTGGCCTCCTTAATGAAAATCTCCTCCTCGCTCCCTCTTCCACGCTCCGCTTATTCCTGCCATGGCCCCCACGCTTCCCGCCATGACGCCGCCGCCGCCGGAGCATAGCACCAGCACGGAGCCGTCGTCCACGGGGAAGAGGGCGTCCACGAGCCCGATGGCGCTGTCCACCAAGAGCCACAAGGCGCCGCCCGAGTGCAAAAAGAGGAAGACGCCACCGTCGCCGCCTCCCGAGTTAACGCCGGCCAAGACCTCGGATGCCACGGATCCGGCATCCAAGAAGAAGCTGGTGTTAGCCGTGCCCTCCCACGCCGGCGGCGGCGGGCAATCTAGCAAGGGCGCGGCCCAAGCGAAGAGCGCCGGACACCGATCCAGCAAGGACGCACTGGCGCACAAGGCCAAGACTTCGGATGAGATGCGCGAGCTGTATCCTCACCTCGTCGACGAGGCCATGGCCCTTGTCGACCTGGCGGTGCTGGAGAGGGTGCTCCCCCGCATTGATGACAACGAGGCCCAGGCGTTGGACAAGAAGATCAAGGGGCCAAGGAGGCAGCTCACCAAGGCCATTACGGAATCGGTGAGCAAACCCTTCTTATCCTTAATCATACTTGGGAGTACGATTTCCCTTTAATTACTCTCAACTCAAGGTTCCATCCTTCCGGGTTTTTGTTAATTGTTGTGATTGTGGTTGTGCTTCTAATGAATAATTTATTTGACTAGGTTGTTTCGAAGCATTTAACCATTGCTGAAAGAGTTTGGACTTTATACCCACAGCATTTAACTATTAGACATGGTTCCACTTTATGTTGAAAAATGCAGTGATAGGGGCATAGGGCTGGGGTACCATTGAATAAACTACACGAAAGTTAAGAGGTTCTGCCCTACTAATTACTATATAATAAACTACACGAAAGTTAAGAGGTTCTGCCCTACTAATTACTATATATGCTTATGCTGATATCAAGATTGGAAAAAGTCTACTTGACCCCCCAACTATTGGGGTGTGTCTACTTTACCCCCAAACTATGAAACGGTCTAATTTACCCCCTGAACTTTGTAAAACCGGCCAAATCACCCCCTCAAGCGGTTTTGGGCGGTGGTTTTGCTACAGTAACAGCTGTTTTGCTACAGTAACGTCGGTTTTGTCTTTTTCTTCTTTATTTATTTCGTCTGAATCTTTGAAAAAACATAGTAAATCACAGAAAAATCATAAAATAAAAAATCTAATTTTGTTGGACTCCACATGAGTAGATCTACACAGTGAACTTATAATATAGCATATTTTAGTACAAAGTTTTTGCTATAAATTTTGATCTATTTTTTTCTGTAATTAATTTGAATAATTCATACAACAAAAACTTTGTACTAAAGCATACTATATTATAAGTTCACTGTGTAGATCTACTCATGTGGAGTCCAACAAAACTGGATTTTCCATTTTATGATTTTTCTGTGATTTACTATGATTTTTCAAAGATTTAGACGAAATAAATAAAAAAGAAAAAGATAAAACCGCGGTACTGTAGCAAAACAGCTGTTACTGTAGCAAAACCACCGCCCAAAACCACTCGAGGGGGTGATTTGGCCGGTTTTGCAAAGTTCAAGGGGTAAATTAGACCGTTTCATAGTTTGGGGGTAAAGTAGACTACCCCCAATAGTTGGGGGGTCAATTAGACTTTTTCCTATGAAGATTCCTGGTCTTTGTTTAACAAATGGGTCCATAACGTTGCATCTTTTCTTGTTCTGGTTCCCAGGTGTACCAGGTTCCTAGTCACTGCCTCCAAGGATTACTTTACATTCGTAGGCTACCTCAAAGTATTTTACTGCAATTGATGCTATTTGATAGTGAAGAGGAAATAGCCAATCTTTGCGTACAGTTTTGACCATTGCCTAAAAATAGTTCGCCTTGGAACTGTAAAACACGGAGTGCATCACTACAGTCAAACTGCGCCCCTTACTTCCTACATACATTCTGATGTCTTCTGTTTTCAAGGCACTGATTGCCTCACTTTAGTACATCTAGTGCACCATAGAACACTCTGCATAGAAATAGGAAATATGATTGCAAGTTAAGGTTTCACTTTCAGCACACTGTTCGAGAATCCAAAACGACGATGTCGATTGGGGAAAGAAACTGAGAGGAGAATTCGGACTAAAGTAGACTAATATAAACTTCATTGTTTGAAGGCACCAAACTCTGCAAAAGAACTGAAATTTGTGATATCAAACTCTGCAACCAAAGTGAAAATTTGTCAATAGGAAGTTTGTCAAACTCTGCAAAAGAACTGAAATTTGTCAAACTCTGCAACCATGCTTTTGGCTACAGCAGCGACCCTGGTCTCACCGGGGCGGATGGAGGGCGGGTCGCAGCCATAGACGATCTTGAATTGCGTGTCCCGGAGGGAAGCTTGAAAGGTGGTGTTGTAGATGTACTCCGCCCATGTGTAAGGTCCAAATAGGCTAGAGGGGGAGGTGAATAGCCTAATTAAAACTTCTACAAGAATTACTTAACCACAAGTGTTAGTACAAAAGGTGGCGAAGCAAAATGCACTAGCTCTAACTAATTAAGCAAGCCACCTACACAAATCTAGTACAAGGCTATCCACTAAACACAACAACAACTACAAGCTAGATACAAGGAGTAACGCGAGAGAAGAGCTTCGAGTGATTATACCGCCATGTAGAGATGAGAAGAACCAATCAATCAATCACACAAGAGAAATCCTCGGGAAGAGAACGACACAAGAATTTATCCCGAGGTTCACTTGCTTCCTGGCAAGCTACTCCCCGCTGTGGCGATACACCCACTTGTCGGTTCGCGAGCTAATCGACTATCAAGAGTCGAGCCCTCGGCGGACGCCGCACACAAGATGGGGATCCTCCAAGCCACGAGCTCCACTAGAGTATCCAATTCGCGAACTTCCACGGGGAAGGATCAAGAACCCCTTACAACACTTGGTGAGGGCTTCAACAATCTTCAATTGCGAGCTCAATCACCTCCGCTGCTCCAAGCCGTCTACTACGTCGGAAAACACGGAAGAGTAACAAGAAATCCGCAGCAACTCAAAGATCAAGTGCCTCTAGAATGCAACTCTCAAGTAATGCACTTGAATCTCACTCAAGAGTTTGCAACCAAGCAAGGAGATGAGTGGAGGGGTTGTTCTCTTGCTCAAAGGATGTCTCAAGGTCAGTAAGAATGCAAGAGATACCCCAAACCCCGGCCATCTTCTATTTATAGCGAAGGGGTACGCAGTAGCCGTTTTGGCTCTGTGTCGGGCTGACCGGACGCTCCGGTCGACACCAACCGGACGCGTAGGTCACTAGCGTGCTCTAACGGCTAGTTTTCGCGCGCATAAACTTGTATTGACCGGACGCGCAGGTCACTAACGGGACCGGACGCGCAGGTCACAGCAAAACATCGAACAGAGAGGTTCCAGTAAGCTCCCGACGCGACCGGACGCGTCTGGTCATCACTGACCGGACTCGCAGCAGCGTCCGGTCACTTTTGCATGCGAAAAACACTGACCGGACGTGCTGACCGGACGTGCAGGTGCTGACTGGACGCGTCCGGTCACGATTCCGGTCACAGACCACTCTTCGGTAAAACGACGATAACTCTTAGCTCTGAACTCCGATTTCGATGATCTTAGACATTTTGAAAAGCTTACTCAGAGGGCTACACAACCCATATGGAAACTTAATCCAAGTCACAATGGATCAAAGCAGTATTCCACTCCAAAAGCCATCCTAGTGTCCGGAGAACACCGAAAAACCTTTCTCCCTTCACCAAAGTTGATCAAAATCAACTCCAACACTTTCTCCTTTGCTAATGTGCCAACACCACCAAGTGTACACCACCATGTGCATGTGTTTTAGCATTTCACAAACATTTTCAAAGGGGTATGTTAGCTCTCAACTAGATCCTAATGCGTATGCTCAAGACATTGATCTAGTGGCACTTGATTCCTAAGCTAACCGTGATTGCCCCTCTTGATAGTCGGCTATGTATCCTAAACCCGGTCAATCACTTCTCTACTCATCTTAGACCAGCAAAAGGAAAACCCTATGGTTATACCTTTGCCTTGCGCTCTTAGATCCCTCTCCTCCACTTGATCATCATGTCCATCATTTTATGTGCATTCTTTCATAATCTTACTCATCATTTCATGCACCAAATCATGTGGTCTTGTGGCCATCTCTCCATGCCATTTCCAACTCCATCACATGTTGCTTATGCCTAGCTTAATCACACTTGATCACATAACATTAGCAACTTTGGTGTCACTCAATTTCCAAAACCAAACTTGGGCTTTCACCATGGTAGCAAGCACAGCCACTGTCGGGGTTGATCACCGGTGAGGCAACAAAGGTACATGGTGATGACCTTGTTGGCTGCCTCGGTTTGTCCATCAGCTTGGGGATGGAACGCCGAAGTCATGTGCAGCTTGGTTCCTGTGAGACGCATGAGTTCCTTCCAGAAAATGGAGGTGAACATTGGGTCACGGTCTGAGACCAGTGACTGAGGAACACCATGGAGCCTCACAATGTCAGTGAAGAACGCCTGGGCCACAAATTCCGCTGAATAGGGGTGCGCCAGCGGAATGAAGTGGCAATACTTACTGAAGCGGTCAACGACCACAAGGATGACGGACTTGCCGCCGACGCGGGGAAGAGCTTCAATGAAATCAAGCCCGAGGTCTATCCAGATCAATGTGGGCATGGGCAGTGGTAGGAGTAGGTCGGTTGAATGAAGATGCTCAGACTTGTGACGTTGGCACGTGGTGCAGGTGCGGATGTAGTCCTGGACCACTGCGCACAGCCGCGGTGAATGGAAGTCACGGCACAGATGGTGTAGGGTGTGCTGAACTCCTTCGTGGTCGTCGTCGTGCACAACAGTGAGGACCTCGACTAGCAGGGGCGTGATGGGCGGGATGTACAGATGGCCTTGGAAGGCCACCATGCCGTCGACGAGGGACCAAGGAGCCGCATGCTGGCCTGCCGTGAGCTTGGCTTTGATGGTGACCAGCGCCGGATCCGTGTCGTGTGCTTGGCAAAGACGCTCAATGAAGTCAAACTGCAGCCCTGAGATGGCAAAGACCGCCAGCTCCTCGGTGTCATGCCTGGACAAGGCGTCAGCCACTGTGTTGGTGTTCCCGACCTTGTACTCCACTGAGAAGTCGAAGCCGAGGAGCTTGCCCACCCAGTGATGTTGTGGTATGGTGGCCAAGCGTTGATCTAACAAAAATTTCAGACTGTAATGATCAGTCCTTACCAGACCGCCGCCCCCAAAGGTATGGGCACTAATGTCGGATGGCGAGGACGAGGCTGATGAGCTCCCTTTCATAGGCCGCCAAGGACTGGTGGCATGGCGCCACGGACCGGTTGAAGAAGGCCACCGGGTGCTGGCCTTGGAGCAGCACCGTGCCGAACCCATAGGTGGAGGCGTCACACTTGACGATGAAAGGCTCGACGAAGTCGGGGAGCGCGAGGACAGGCGCTGTAGTGACTGCTGTCTTGAGAGCAGCGAACGTAGTACTGGCCGCCTCTATCTAGGTGAATCCCTCCTTGAGCAGGGCGGTAAGGGGCGCGGCGATCATGCCGAACTCCTTGACGAACTTGCAGTAATACCCCGCCAAGCCGAGAAATCCCCGGACTGCCCGTGTGGAGCGAGGTTGGGCCTAGTCCGCCACCGCTTGGACCTTGTCAGGATCCATGGCCACCCCTGGAGCAGAGATGACATGCCCTAAATAGGCGATGGAGGGGACGCCAAACGCGCACTTGGAGCGCTTGACGAAGAGCTGGTGCTGGTGGAGTACAGCGAGGACAGCATGCACATGGCGCAAGTGCTCAGCCCACGAGCTGCTGTAGATCAGTATGTCGTCGAAGAAGACGAGGATGAAGCGGCATAGGAACAGGCGGAGCACGTCATTCATCAATGCTTGGAACGTGGCTGGAGCGTTGCTGAGCCCGAACGACATGACGAGGAACTTGTTGAGCCCATCATGAGTCCAGAACGTCGTCTTCTTGACATTAGCAGCGTTCATGTGGACTTGATGGTAGTCTGAGCGGAGGTCTAGCTTGGAGAAGAATCGGGCTCCATGGAGCTCGTCAACTATTGGAATAGGATACGCATCCTTGATGGTGATGGCGTTGAGCACGCGGTAGTCGACGCAAAAACGCCACGAGCCATCAGCTTTCTTGACGAGGACTAGGGAAGAGAATGTCGATGTGCTACGGCGAATCAGCGCCTGGGCGAGCATGGTGGCGCACTGGCGTTCCAACTCGTCTTTGTGGGCGGCGGGGTAGCGATAAGGCCACACGGCCACCGGCGCCGAACCCGGGACAAGGTTGATGCTGTGGTCCCGGGAACGCGGAGGAGGCAGCGTTGAGGGCTCTGAGAAGACACTGGTGAAGTCGTCCAGCAGCGCGTCCATCAGGTTGTCACCTGCGCATGCCCGCAGGGAGGGGCTGGAGGGATCAGCGATCCCCTTCTAACAGATCCCTACGCCAGAAAGACATGGTGAGGGCACCAAAATCCCAGAGGGTTGGCCCCAAGGAGGCCAGCCACTGGATGCCGAGGGCGACGTCGTAGCCGGCCAGTGGCAGTGCGAAGAAGTCGGTGGAGAAGGCCTCGCCCTGAATGCTGAATGCCGTGCCGCGGTGGGTGCCTGGACAGGGCACTCGTTCGCCATTGGCGACCGTCACCTTCATGTTACCACGAGGCAGGAGCTTGAGGGAGGTGCGGCTGGCAGCGTCCTCGGAGACGAAATTGTGGGTGGAGCTAGAGTCGAGGTCTAGTAGAGTGGGGCCCCCAGCTGGATGTGCACCTGCATCGTCTCACTGGTGCGGACGTCCGCTATCGTGTCCAGTGAGATGAGCGGATCATCGACAGCCTGCTCCTCTGGCTCAGCTTTGTCACCTTCTTCAGCTTCGGCGAGGTCAAGGAGGAATAAGCGCTGGCAAACGCGATTGTGACCTCGACCAAATTTCTCGTTGCAGTTGAAACAAAGCCCTAGGCGGCGGCGCTCCTCCGTCTCTGTTTGGGACAGCCTCTTCATCTGTCGGCCTTCGACAGAGACCGTGGACTGCCCTGCAGCAGCTAGTGGAGCAGGGAGTGCAAGGCGTGGCAGGGGCCCTATCAAGAGGCCGCGCGCCAGGGGGCGCTGGGGCGCAGGTGGCGGCGCAGCCACAACAGGATATTGCTCGCGGAGCTCCAATTTACGAGCGAGACTCATGGCAACGATGAGGGACTGCGGATTGTAGAGCTCAACGTCGAGGCTGAGAGGTGGCTGCAGGCCTCCCGTGAAGGCTTGGACACGCTAGGACACCGCCCTCTAGGTTGTAGGAGGCCATCCATACTTGTTCTTCTGCGGTGATGCGCTGCTGATGAAAGTAGGACACGTAGCGATTTAGGAATGCCAACGGGTCCAATTTTCCGTCAAACTTTGGGAAATCAAGTTTCTGGAAACGGGAAGGGCGGTCACCATGGTGGTCACCGTGGCCCAAGCCCCTGGAACCAGAGAAGGAGGATGCTGCGGGGTGTTCCTGCTGCAGCGCGGCTACCTGCCATTGCAGTGTGTTGATGGAGGCAGAGAGAGTTTCGATCAGCTTGGCCAAATTGGTCATGGTTGGCTCTGCCATGGACGCGGAGATGGAGGCAGCAGAGGCAGATGGTGAGGCTGGGGCGGTAGTGGGAGGCGTGGTGGTGGTGCAGGGGCAGATGAGGCTTGCCTAGAACCCAATACCAGGTTGTCAAGGGCATTGGCACCCAAGGTAGGAGGGCCTTGGTTCCTCAGTTCATAGCCAAGGTCGGGTAATGGTGCCAGGGTTTTTGCCTGGTCGACCAAGGTAGGAGGTGAGATTAAGAGTTGAAGAGATAGGATTGGAGGTAATTGATATCAGTTGCTTCATTCAACTGAGTCCTGGATACATATAGGAGTCGGCTGGCTCCTTGGTTCTAATTCCTGAATTAACTCTAACCTCTTAACTACTTTTAATTGCTGAGACAACCAGCCACCTAAACCACCTTGGGCTCCTGCTGACCTGTGCCCTCGGGAGCAGCCCTGGCTGCACCTTGTGTTCGTGGCCGGTGGCTGTATTGTCTGCCCCACATGACAGACAGATTGTGAAAGGTTCTCATTATCAGGCAACAATAGAAAGCAATCCACTCCATGATAATTCATCATTGAAGGTTATACTGTTATTTGCTTACTAGTGATATATCTGTTGATGCAAAAGTGAATCTACAAACACAAAGGGCTAATACCCGAAATCGATATCCAAAGCGTGCCAGTCGATTTGACCTGTTAATCGACAAGGATGAAGATACGAGCACTTTGGTCCTGACAACAGCGATACGCCCGAAAGTCACGGCCAAGAGGTACTCACGCGGAACTCGAGGATCGACAAAGATTGCACTTAGAGCAATGCAACTCGCCGAATCGATGAGAACTCGTAAAAAGGAAAAATATGTAAATTGACGAAGTCGCCGAAAAGTAGATGTAAATAAGAGTAAAAGCTGGTTTTTGATGTATTGATTGATCCCCTATTACATTGCCCTTCACTCTATATTTATACCCTGATCTATAGAAACATAACCAAATACGACTAGGACACTAAATCCAAATCTAAGGAAAAGAACATGACTTTGACACAACTCAGACTCTACTAATCGTAAACAAGGAAATCAACTCCTATTTTATTCCATAGTCCGCCTTAATCACGATGGTATTCTTATCGATCTCCTTTTCACCGACACAGCCCCTATTCCATCGGCAGCAACCTTCGATCTCCTTCCATCGGTACATTCCCTATTTCATCGGCTGCAGTCTTCATACCTTCCTTCATCGGTACATTCCCTTATCTCATCGGCAACAGTCTCCAAACCCTCTTCCATCGGCATCAGCAATAACACCCTTAACCTCATCGGCAACATTCCAAATTAAATTCATACACTGCCACCGCTTAAAAACAAACTGATTCTCCTTGGCTATCAATTTACATGGCAATTTTTTCCTTGCTGATTAGCCTTTTCTGATCATCTTGACACGTGCTAAAAAACGATGTCAACACATGCCCCCCAATTTCGGAGTATAAGATACTGATGCTCCAAAATTTACTCCAACTGATGCTTGCTATTATCTATTTCTTTAACCCATTCTCCAAGCATAACACGATTTGTTACCAAATTCAATCAAATCTAGATCCAATCCATGTATCTCAATATATATCGCATATTTTCCAACCTCCTTTGCCTTAACTATGGTTGAGATATCAAAATAACAATCCACCAACAAGATCTTACCGCAACGCCTCATTTTTAGAACTGAAAAATCTTGTATCAAGATATCCTTCAAGTCATGATTACTTGCCGTCAAATCTTCTGCACCATCCCTTGATTGTCGTGCGAACAGTTACCATATCCAACTGAACCACCTCGATCCATCCGCATACGGCATAGAGATAAGTCAAGAATACCCCTACTCCAAATAACCTATAAATAGATTCCTCCGGGCTGTTCATCTTCTACCTTCAAACTCCACCCTTTGGCATTCTCACTCCGGCGGCAACCCTAACCAACGACCGCGCGTCTTCAACTCATCAGAACCATCATCATCTTCAAGTTCCCAGCTCGTGCCCTCTTCCTCCTGAAGCAATGGCTGTTAATTTTGACGTCCCTGCGGTTTGTTCTTCCTCTCATTACTTTTACTTTAATCCTTTCGGTTTCCTGCGAATTCTTATAGTCGACATCTTTCTTTCTCTTTCATTTTCTTGGTCCTTCAAACCTAGGAACTTCGCAACACACTGGTGATTCCAACCCATCAACCTCCCCTCCATTGCTTAGGTCCGATGGGCGACCCAGATCCAACTGATTTGATTAATGCAGAGGCAAATCGTATTCCCTTCAAATCTCAGAATTTCTCTTTGAATCTGTGGAAAGACACGTTCCGTTCTTGGCCCAAACCCACCAAAGGGTGGAAAAACTGGTTTCTAAGGGTCAATAGATCAATGCAAGTGTTCTGGGCAGAACGAAAAATAGATCAGTGTATCAGGCTGTCCATTGCCGATATGCAAAAGAATGAATCCATGATAATAGCTGCTGCTCAGTTTTGGTCTGACACCACCAACACCTTCATGTTCGGTCATGGCCCATGTGCCCCTACTCTTGCCGATGTATACATGCTCACAGGCTTAGACATCTCAACTGTCGATGAAGGCCATATTTTCGGCAGAAAAACTGAATACAGAGTAACTACACGCAACATCGGCGGCTGGACGGGATATATCTAGGAGTATCAAAAGACTGGCACCGTCAATCAAAGGGAGCATGCCACATTCCTGAACATGTGGCTGGAAAAGTTTATTTTCTGCGGACGATCGGTAGGACCAACTAACGCTTTCCTCCCAGCAGCAGAACTCTTGGCCAACGGTGTCAGATTCCCACTTGGCCGATATCTCCTGAGCTCAACCTACCACCTTCTCCACCAAGTATCTCAGAAGCTTATACTTGGCGAACCCATCGGCAATCTGGGAGGCCCATGGTGGTTTGTTAATATGTGGTTAAACACTCACATGCACAAGCGTTTACAGTGGGATCTCTTTGCTCAGGAATTCCCACGAGAAATTCCCGAAGAGTACGTCCTTAGGGATGATGAATCGGCAACACGCCCCCCTCTCAACTTCGGTGAAGCAATCATCGTCCTTCCCGGAACAGAAGCCAATGAGGACCAAATCGGCAGATTTTTTTCAAACTTTCTACCATGGCCTCCCCCGTGACCTCAGGGCTTGGGTGCCTTATATTGATGAGGATAACAAGTTCCCTCTCCTCTTCAATTTTGCCGATAGTGATCTGAACCAAGACAATGATCTCATGATGGCCATTATCACCCCCAGAGCAATCCCAGTCAACACATTTGGCAGCGGGAAAGCCTCTCACATTACTTATGAATTCTACAATCCATCGGCAGTATCTCGCCAGCTGGCCTTTGGGCAATTACCCATCAAACTATGCTATGCCGATGTGATTAGGCCCAGAGAAATCATTACTACTGGAACTGAATGGAGCAGAATAGTAAGACTTGCTCCCGATGCCGATATTTCAAATGTCGATCTCTCCGCCTGGTCACCAGCATCCTTCATAACAGAGTCATATAAGCAATGGTGGCAGGAGTGGAAGGAACAGCTGTTCTCAACGTCTGTTCACACATATCGGCACCTGATCGACCCTGACTATGCTATTCCTGATAACGTAGTAAGTTCCTTTTAACTTTTGCCCTTTCCCTTCTTTTTATTATGTACATCGGTAGCTAATCTTCCTTGAAATAGGCTGATGATCCAGTTCCACCAACAAGCAAAAGTGGAAAACCCTTCAACCTCCATCCAGCATCTCCAGTCTCAGCAATCGGCTACAACGCCCCCACCTTAGAAGCCTTGACCTTCCAAAGGGCTCGCACCAAAATCGGCACTTCCAGACCAAGACTGGGAACATCCAGGGCTTCTCCAAAGGCTGCTGCTTCAAGCCTGATCAAGGCTTTTAAGGTAACAATCTTGCTTACTCTCTTTTCTGCCGATACACTTCATATTAATACACAACTATCAGGGTGTACAAGCTGCAGCTGGATCGTCATCGGCAACTTTACCAAGCACCGCAACTTCTACCCCTCCTTCAGAGGTATTCTCTTATTTTTACATTTTTTCTATTAAATATCCAATCTTATACCTGTTTTTGCAGCAACAAATAGACACATCGGTGAGCACACCAAGCATGCAGGCTCCCCAACCAACAGATGTTGATGCCCCCCAGCCAGTTGTTGTTGAAACACAACCAAAACATAAAGCTTTGACCGATGCTGAGGCTCAACAGAAACGACAAAAACCTACACCAGCCCTTGCGTCTGCTCCAACACCCGTCGATCAGCCCTCTGAACAAACTGCTCCTGCCCAAGATACATCATCGGCAATTATACCTCAAGGGCCGACTACCGATGTGGTCATAGAAGACATTCCATCGGCATCTTCTGCCGATCCTTCGCATGACCCTTTACAAGCTGCTCCCTCAAGCCAAGCTCAAGAAATCGCCCTGAAGTAGGTAAACCAATCAATTATTTGGTTTATTATATCCCCAAATATCATAAACATGATTTCTAATTCTCTTTATCTCATAGGAACAAGACTCTCCCGATAGCTTATTCTCTTTTGCTATCGATGTTTCTGATGACGATGGAGAAGAAGCGAGTTCCTCCCTGGCATTGGGAACAATATCATCAGACACCTATGGCAAGCTGGAAACCCTTCTAAATCTGCTACAGCAAGACACTGCCCGATTGGTGATCGACTCGGATCCTACGAGGTCTATCTTCAAAGCGATCCATTGCCAAGTCCCCGCTAATATTGAAGAAATCATCTTTCCAGCAGTCCATCTGGAGAGCAGACAGCTTCAATATCAAAGGGATGTTCATCGTATTGCTGACAGAGCAGCTCAGTCTCAACTTAAAGAAGAAATGCTACAGCTGAAGCAGACTGCCGATGAGAAGCACAAGAACATCAACAATTTGCAAGCCTCCAGTGCTGATATTAGACAGAAAATCTCAGATCTATCAGCAAAGAAAGCAGCCCTGCTAGCTGAACTGGAAAAGGTTGAGACAGCTCTGACTCAAGCTAAACAAGAAGAAGACCAGCTTCCCGACGCCATTAAAGCCCTTCAACAGGAACGAGATGCTCAAGCTCGCAAGGCCTTGGCCTTGAAGAAGAAAATCAAGCCTGTGGAAGGAAGTGCCGATAAAGATGCCAAAGAGTTAAAAGAAGCCGATGAAATTCGCCTGCGTGCGATATCAGCCATCCAGGCTTTGTTAAATTAGCGCATCGGCACAATTGATACTTTGTTTTAACTCCAGCCGATAGGATTGTTATCGGCAACTATACTTTTTATGCATCTATCCAGATACTAGGGTAATATTTCTTTAAATATTTTCCATTTAACGCTCTGGGAAATACAACTCCTTCGAGAGTTTCAAGAATATACGCATTACTAGGAACAGACTGATTTATCCGATACGGACCTTCCCAATTAGGAGACCATTTGCCAAACTTAGAACTTTTAGTCCCAATCGGTAAAATCAATTTCCAGACTAATTCACCATCGGCAAATTCCTTTACCTTCACTTTCTTGTCATACCACTTAGCTACCCTTTTCTTATTCTCCTCGATGTTAACCAAAGCTTTTAACCAATGACCTGTTACATCTTCCAATTCATCTTTCATAAGAATATCATATTCATCGGCTGACAGTTGATTCTGAAAGCGCATTCGCCTAGATCCAATCTTAATCTCCCAAGGTAATACTGCATCGTGTCCATACACCAATTGATAAGGAGATACCTTGGTTGCACCATGACATGCCATCCGATATGACCACAAAGCTTCATTTAATATTGTATGCCACTTTTTAGGATATTCTTTGATCTTGCGCTTAATAAGTTTGATAATTCCCTTATTAGATGCTTCAGCCTGGCCATTAGCTTGGGCATAATATGGTGAAGAATTCAAAACTTTAATTCCCATACTTATAGCAAACTCATCAAATTCACCTGATGTAAACATAGTGCCCTGATCAGTAGTGATGGTTTGAGGGATGCCAAATCAGTAAACAATATGCTCCTTCACAAAATCAACCATGTTAGCCGATGTCACCTTTTTCAAAGGAATTGCTTCAACCCACTTTGTGAAATAATCGGTAGCAACCAGAATAAACTTATGCCCTTTACTCGATGGTGGATAAATTTGACCGATGAGATCAATAGCCCAACCCCTAAACGGCCAAGGTTTAATTATGGGATTCATAGCCGATGCGGGTGCTCTTTGAATATTACCGAAATTTTGACATTCCTGACATCCTCTAAAATATTTAAAACAATCCTCAAGAATAGCCGGCCAATAATATCCATTTCTTCTGATCATCCATTTCATCTTAAATGCTGACTGATGAGCCCCACATACTCCTTCATGAATTTCACTCATCAGGCTTTTTGATTCCTCTATGCTAACACACCTGAGTAAAACTCCATCTATGGTACGGTAATATAATTCATCATCGAGGAGTACATACTTTGTCGCTTGGAACCTTATGCGTCTTTCAACCTTTTTAGATGGATCCTTTAAATAATCAATGATTTCCTTTCTCCAGTCATCGGCATCAGCCACCAATGTCAATGCTTCTTGAACAGGTTGATATCCTGAAGCATGCTGAGCCAATCAGTTAGCCTCTTCATTATGCATCCGGGAAATATGCTCTAGATGAAAACTCCTAAACCCTTTTAACAATTCCAAACACCTTTCATGATATGAAATTAGAATTTCACTTCGGCATTCATAAACCCCAATCAACTGATTTATAACTAGCATAGAATCACCAAAGACCTCAATAGCATCAGCCTGAATTTCTTTAAGCAATTCTAACCCTTTTATCAGGGCTTGGTACTCAGCTTGATTGTTTGTCGATGTAGCAACGATCGACAATGAGAATTCATACTTCTTCCCCTGAGGGGAAATCAACACGATGCCGATGCCTGCCCCTTCACCACAAGTAGACCCATCAAAGAAAAGTGTCCATGGAGCAACTTCCAAAGAATCCACCGTGTTGCAATGTTGAGTAACAAAATCGGCCATAACTTGTCCTTTAACTGCCTTAGCCGATTCATAACGTAGGTCAAATTCTGATAACACTAAAATCCATTTACCAATCCTACCATTTAATATCGGCATAGATAGCATATATTTGACTACGTCATTTTTGCATACGACAGTACATTCAGCCGATAGTAAATAATGCCTCAATTTACTACAGGAGAAATATAAACATAAGCATAATTTCTCTATGGCCGAATACCTGGTTTCAGCATCTATTAATCGTCTGCTCAAATAATAGATAACACGCTCCTTTCCTTCAAATTCTTGAATAAGAGCTGAACCGATAACAGTATCTTCAGTTGATAAATATAATCTGAAAGGTTTTCCGTGCTGGGGTGGAACTAACACTGGAGGATTTGTTAAATAACTCTTAATCTGATCTAAAGCCAATTGTTGTTCATCCCCCCATTTAAACTCTTGATCGGCTTTCAATTTTAATAATGGACTGAAAGCTTTGATCTTGCCTGACAGATTAGATATAAACCTTCTGATGAAATTAATCTTACCGATCAAGGATTGTAATTCAGTCTTATCGGCAGGAGCAACAACCTTGTTGATTGTCTCAATAGATTTCCTACTAATTTCAATGCCCCTCTGATGCACCATAAAACCCAAGAATTGTCCTGCCGATACACCAAATGCACATTTATTGGGATTCATCTTTAATCCATGTTTTCTTGTGCACTCCAGTATCTTCCGTAGATCGGTTAGATGCTTTGTGATGTCTCCAGACTTAATTACTATGTCATCAATGTAGATTTCTACCAATGTGCCGATATATTCATGGAAAATAAAGTTCATAGCTCTTTGATAAGTAGCACCGGCATTTTTCAAACCAAATGTCATAACTATCCACTCAAATAATCCCACATGACCTGGACATCTAAAAGCAGTCTTGGAAATATCTTCTTCAGCCATGAATATTTGGTTATAACCCACATTTCCATCCATGAAACTAATAATCTGATGCCCTGCTGCAGCATCAATCAACAAATCAGCAATCGGCATTGGATAACCATCCATCTGTGTGGCCTTATTAAGATTCCTGAAATCAATACAAACACAGAGTTTTCCATTTTTCTTATATACAGGAACCACATTAGAAATCCACTCTGCATATCGACACTGCCGAATAAACTTTGCCTCAATTAACTTGGTTATTTCGGCCTTAATATCAGGGAGTATATTAGGATTGCATCGGCGAGCCGGCTGCTGATGTGGCCGAAATCCAGATTTAATAGGCAACCGATGTTCAACTATAGATCGGTCTAATCCAGGCATTTCAGTATAATCCCAAGCAAAACAATCTTTATATTCCTTTAACAAATGAACTAGTTGCTGTTTACACTTGGAATCTAACTTAGAGCTAATAAAAGTGGGCCTTGGCCTATCGCCTTCACCAATATCTACTTCTATTAAATCATCTGCTGATGTAAATCCTTGACCTAATTTTCCATCATCGGCAAATCTATCCATTAAAACTCTTCTTCAGAACCGACTGCTTGGATCGGTAGAATTTCATAATTGGCAATCTTGAGGAACTCCTTTTCCCAGGCTTCTCCCGATATGCACTTGGTTCGTTCATAAGTATCTGATTCTGCCGATGCAATGATATAAGAAGAGTCACCAGGAACAACTTCAATCTTATCTCCAATCCATTGTACCAGACATTGATGCATTGTAGAAGGAACACAACAATTAGCATGAATCCAATCCCTTCCCAAAAGTAAATTATATGCACCCTTGCCATTAATAACAAAGAAAGTTGTCGGCAAAGTTTTACTGCCGATGGTCAACTCAACACATACTGCCCCTTTAGCTGGTGACACATGGCCTTCAAAATCCTTTAGCATCATATCGGTCTTAGTTAAGTCTTGATCTCCCTTACCAAGCTTCCGATACATCACATAAGGCATGATATTAATCGCAGCTCGTCCATCAATAAGTATCTTAGATACAGGCTGCCCATCAACTCTGCCTTTTACAAACAAAGCCTTGAGGTGTTGTCTCTCATCATCAGCAGGCTTCTCAAAAACAGCCATCATTGGATCTAACATTAATTGAGCTATCTGATCAGAGGAAACAACCTCTTCTTCGCTGTCAGACAGAGCCAAAAATTCCATCGGCAACATAAACACCATATTGACATCTGCCGATGGACCTTTATTATTGTGCCTTATCTGCCACTGCTGGTTACCAGATCTCTCATTGGAGGGGCTTTCTTCTTGATATAAATCTTTTTGACGCTCTCGCTGCATTTTTCTCTTCTGTGTCTTTGTCAAACCTTCTGGACACCATTGAGGAAGCTTAGTTTTCCACACTGGCTGATAAGTCCTAGTTGTCTCCACACGACGTATATTAGGATCCCTGTAAAATATTTCTTCATCAGGAACTCTTGCATTTGCCATCTCTTCGAGTTCCTCTTGGTTCCTTGGAAAATATGCAACGCGTTTACCAAGCCTTTCGTGCACACTGAGCCTGCCCCCCAGCCGATCATGTACTGATGCTCTCCTTCTGATCGGCTCATTAATGAGCAAACCTTGATTACCAAATTGAAACCTTCTTGCAGGATGATTATCTCCATAATAGCCATTGCACTTTGGACAATTTTCAACTGTAGGTAACTTAATACCTTCTTCCCAACAATGAATAAAAAACGGACAATTCCAATGATCCTTATGCCGATTCCACTCTTCTTGACGCCTTTCCTCTTGTTGTCGTTGATACCGGTCCCTTCGCTGACGCCAACCTTCCTGTTGTCTTCGATGAGTAATCACGACGCCAGATCGAGGAGGCCTTCCAGAACCGCCACTTTCCGTCAATAGCCCCTTGCCTTTTGCATCATTGGTAGTTATCCGATGTTGGGGATCTACTGATGCATTCTTTTCAGCAGCTACCGATGTCAACACCTTAATTTTCCCTTCAGCATCCAACATATTTGCTGGAAAAGGATGTTGATCAATTTTCATTGACTTTTGAATCTTGGAATTGCCAAATTTTATCCTGCCAGACTCAATAGCTAACTGCAATTGCTGTCTAAACACCTTGCACTCATTGGTACTGTGTGAAGTTGCATTGTGCCACTTGCAATACAACATATGCTTCAACTCTTCTGCCGATGGGATCACATGATTGGGTGACAATTTAATCTGGCCCTCCTGAAGCAAAAGATCAAATATTTTATCGGCTTTGGTGACATCAAAAGTAAACTTTTCTGGTTCTTTGTGACCAAAGGGACAAGATATCGGCTTCTTATTCTTAACCCACTCTGCCAAACCGATAACTGGTTCATTATCTGAATCAGAATCTTCCGCCTCTTCAACAAATGAAACTTTCTTGTTCCAATTTCTCTTAGGTTCAAAAACCCTAGTGTCTTGATCAGAAATCCTTTGTACTAAATGACTTAGGCTTTCGAACTCCTGAGAAGCATATCTGTCCTTAAGGTGTGGTAATAATCCCTGAAAGGATAAATCGGCAAGCTGTCGATCATCCAATACCAAACTATAACATTTGTTCTTTACATCTCGTAGCCTTTGCACAAAACCTTTTACCGATTCATCATTGCGCTGTCTCATCTTTACCAAATCGGTAAGCTTCTTTTCATGAATTCCAGCAAAGAAATACTTATGAAATTGCTTTTCCAGATCAGCCCAGGTGATGATAGAATTTGGCGGTAGTGAAATAAACCACGTAAATGCTGATCCGGATAGAGATGACAAGAACAGACGAACTCTCAATTCATCTCTACAAGCTGCCTCTCCACATTGAATAATAAAACGATTAACATGCTCCATGGTTGATGTATCGTCTTGCCCAGAGAATTTAGTGAAATCTGGCACTTTGTAACGATTTGGGAGAGGAATTAAATCATATGTCGGAGGATACGGAGTCTGATATGAATAGGTATTAACCTTGGGCTTGATCCCAAATTGATCCCTCATAATTTCTGCTATCTTATCGGCCCAAAAAACATCGACTTCTTGCTGACGATATGGTTGAATCTCTGCTGGAGGTATCTGTTGATACCCTTCTGCATACCTTTGTTGCCCACGATCTCCAGCAATTGGCATATTTGCTACTAACTGTGGTCCATTAACCTGCTGAAAAGGATTCATCGGCTGAGCTGCCGATGCTTGATTCTGAAAACCAGCATGCATCTGACCTTGATGAATTCCTGTGGCTTGCTGACTTGGCTGAGCTGTATGTTGAGTAGGAAACTACCCTGACCAATTATTAATATTCATCGGCACAAAGTTTGCCGATGGCTGGTAGCTTGTTGGCATTGCTGGATAATTACATCCAACTTGAGGCATAACCTGAACTCCAGGTTGACTGGTGATAGAAGCCTTCTGCTGCATCGGTAACAAATTTGCCGATGGACTTGAGCTAGATGTTTGACCCAAAGACGCCTGAAAACCTCCTAGACTCGGTTGTACAGTAGTTGTAATATATTGAGGCGCTTGGGCTATCGGCAAACCAGCCGATGAGATAGGAGTTTTTCCCGCTGCGTCAAACACTTGAGATAATCCGTGATTGACAGTAGATGGTTCCGGAGGCATACCATATCCCCACCAATTAGCAGGAGTTTGATTACTCTGTGGTATAGGACCTGATAAAGCCGATGCTGATAGGTCTGTACCAAGCTGAACTCGTCCTGATAATGCTGAATCTGGACGCACCGGAGTAGACTGTGCATTAGATAATCCTGCTGATACTAGAGGAGAAGAAATCTCTATACCCGCAATGGCTGGAGGAGCTGATGGAGCAACAGCAGATGCTGCTTCTAGTTGATGATAAGCAGGCCCGACGTAATGATGTGACGCTTGCCCTTCTTTGAAAGTTCGAATCACAGCATTATGAACAGTATTGGACAGCATATTGGAGTGATTAATTAAAGCATGATTCACCGCAGAATTAACCATCTCTTGAAGTTTACCAGGATTAGGATCAAAGGTAACCTGCCGAGGCAACGGCAAGTCCTGCTTCTAGATGACTTGTCCACTTTTGTTCACGCTGAATGACTTCAAGAAAAGCTGTCTATATTCTTCAATAGCCCTCTCCATAGCCTGCTTCTGATCGTCCTTAAGATCTTCTTCTGTTACTGCGATGATATTCCCAGCATCAATCTCATGATTAGGCATCTTGACTAGATCTATCCCACTGGGCGTGCCAAAAGATGTGTTGATGCAAAAGTGAATCTGCAAACACAAAGGGCTAATACCCGAAATCGATATCCAAAGCGTGCCAGTCGATTTGACCTGTTAATCGACAAGGATGAAGATACGAGCACTTTGGTCCTGACAACAGCGATACGCCCGGAAGTCACGGCCAAGAGGTACTCACGCAGAACTCGAGGATCGACAAAGATTGCACTTAGAGCAATGCAACTCGCCGAATCGATGAGAACTCGTAAAAAGGAAAAATATGCAAATTGACGAAGTCGCCGAAAAGTAGATGTAAATAAGAGTAAAAGCTGGTTTTTGATGTATTGATTGATCCCCTATTACATTGCCCTTCACTCTATATTTATACCCTGATCTATAGAAACATAACCAAATACGACTAGGACACTAAATCCAAATCTAAGGAAAAGAACATGACTTTGACACAACTCAGACTCTACTAATCGTAAACAAGGAAATCAACTCCTATTTTATTCCATAGTCCGCCTTAATCACGATGGTATTCTTATCGATCTCCTTTTCACCGGCACAGCCCCTGTTCCATCGGCAGCAACCTTCGATCTCCTTCCATCGGTACATTCCCTATTTCATCGGCTGCAGTTTTCATACCTTCCTTCATCGGTACATTCCCTTATCTCATCGGCAACAGTCTCCAAACCCTCTTCCATCGGCATCGGCAATAACACCCTTAACCTCATCGGCAACATTCCAAATTAAATTCATACACTGCCACCGCTTAAAAACAAACTGATTCTCCTTGGCTATCAATTTACATGGCAATTTTTTCCTTGCTGATTAGCCTTTCCTGATCATCTTGACACGTGCTAAAAAACGATGTCAACAATATCTCTAATGAGTATGAAATTTTTCGTCACTGCTTCTCTCCTCTTTTTGTTCATAAGGTGTAAGATGTAAATCTGAAGAGTCACCCTGAGCTGGTTGTAGCTGAAAATCAGATTCCACGCAATGTGATTATCGCCCTTTGTTGATTTTTTTTGTATTGCTTGCTTCATGTAATTTTTTTGTGTCACATCAAGTTTATTCTATTGTAGATACTACAAAAGAAGATCGAAGTGCCAAATGGCTTCCCCCATGAAAAGAACGAGAAGGTCACATCTAAGTATAAATATGATGGTGCCGTTCCCTCTAGGATCCCACGCGATAATCTGGTTATCTTCCCCTTTTGCTACTTTGCCATTTAGACAGATTGAATAAACAGTTTGGTGAAAAGTAGAGAACTCTTTGGTTTTAACAAAAATCAACATGAGAAGGCAAACCAACCCCCTCAATACCCCACCCCTAGAGAAAAAAAACATGGACATTTGTGCATCACCATTAAGAAAGCTTACGCTCAAATTTATGATGCCTTGGGAGTCATCCTCCTTTTGGTTTAAAAAACTCAAATTTGGGTTTAAACTTGAATACATCTAAAAGTGTGATACAATATTTCATAGGCTCTCTTCAATCTCCTTTTTTTGGCAAATTTGCAGTAGGTGCCAAGAACCACAACAGTTCTTAGCTTTTCACCAAAGTGACTGTTTCTACTAGATATGTCCACCTTTAATTAGTGAAATTTATCATCTCTTGGTTAATCTGTCCACAGAAACTGCAAGGGTTGATAAAGCCACCATTCAATACATTTCATGGCCGGGCAAGAAAGATTGACGCGGAAAGTCACTGTACCCAATTTGGTTAGCTTCATTTACATTTATTGAACTTACATCATGTATGCTTACTTCTGTTCAGGTAGAGGAAATGAAGCCTATGTTTAGCACAAAATATGTGTACACATGCAACTTTGTACCTGTGTCTTAGTATTTGAATAACATTCCATATTTGCTTCTGCTGTTTAGGATGGCAAAGAGGTTGTCTTGCTTTCAATAGTATGGCCACATACTCCAGTAGGCAAAGCTATTTTTCAAAGCAGTTCTCCGTCTACAATAGTAGGTGGCATGAGAATTGGAACTGAATGTTGTAAGGTTTTTCTGAGTGAGGTGTTAAAAAGAGATGCTCCACTGTTTTGGCAAAATCGGGAGATGAAGATGTTTGATGCACTTAAATGTTCCATTGCATGGCCAGATGCCCTAGTAATATCTTGAATTCCTTGTTCTAGTTATTCTAGATTATTTTATTGCCATATAACTAAAGAAGCAAAAATATTTTCTTTTCAGATCCAAAGATAACACCATTGCTAGCAAGGCAGTACCTGACTGACTGTCTCATCAAGGTATCATAACTGCTAGTTGTTGGTTTCTACCATGTGAAACTTGTGCTCTTGAAAAATACCATGTGAAATTTTATTGTAGTCTCACTCGTTGACCATCTATATATGGTAACTGGTTGAAGGTTAAACCTTTTGAACAATGTCCAAAATGCTACATTCAGTGTATCTTGTTGGACTCACAAACAAGCTCTAGTTTACAGTGATTAGCTTCTTTTGATGGGGTGCCTTTTTCATGTTGTTGGGAAAGAAACTTAATTTGCCTGTTGCCCAAATTTGCATCGGCTGATGGTTTTTGCGGCTGATAAGCCAGCTGATGCTGTTTTGTTGTGAGAGAAAAAAATATTGTACCATGACTGATAAACCGGGCTGATAAGTTCAAGCGAACGGGGCCTAGGAACACCTACCAAGCCTTTTCTTATGCTGGTAGGTAGGAACAACTACAAGGCCATTAATTTGGAGATGCAGCAGTTCATGAAACAAATGCTAAGTTGTGGGTAAAAACTTCGACATCAGTTTTATGTTCAAGAAATCTAAATTAATTTCTGAAAAATTACATGGAACTACAATTTTGTTGGTGTCGACAATTGCTTCAACATGGAATGCACAAGCTGCATTGACCTGGCAATTATTGTACTGGCCACTTGCGAGTAGGTTGATATGATACTATAGGGTGTTACAAACTTAGCGTGCAGATCCTCTGGCAGCATGCAATGCAAGCTCTCACTGGGTGCTACTCCCTCCGTTCCAAATTATAAGTCGTTTTGACTTTTTTGTTTACCCATTTTACTATGTATCTAAACATATTATTATATCTATATGCATAGCAAAATGAATGTACCAAAAAAAAGTCAAAGCGACTTATAATTTAGAACGGAGGGAGTACATATTGTTGGTGTGTGCTCAGTAGTGTTTATTTGTGGGGAACATACAATAGTATCATCAAATTTTATGAGATATGTCACTTCTGAACTAATTTTGATATAAATTAAAACCTGTTGATATCTTTTTAGTGCAGCAGACAATTAATTATTATTTTTTTGTGCTATTTAGGTCATCTACAAAGCGCCTTGTGCAACTGTGATGTGTCATTTTGCACATAACGTGTGTTGGGACACGGATATGTGAGTACCGGAGGCTAAGCCCCACCACAGAACGCAAGAACTAACACCTTCAGGTTACGTGTATAATGATGTGCAGGAGTCCATGGAGAAGCCTTCGCTTATGGTCGAAGGTTCGGCGGAGACCTAGAGCTTGGAGGCGGAGACGGTCTGGGCAGAGACAAAGGCGTGCTAGGCAGGGTCTTCGCCTCTAGCCTACGGATGGGTAGAGGCACAAGACATGGCTCCGAAGGTCCTTGGAGATGTAGCAAGGCGAAGACCAAGCGATGGAGGTTGATGTCTGCAATGGCAAAAGGGCTAAAAAACAAAAAAAACCGGCTGGTTGTCCGTTAAAAAAAATCAATTCCCCCGTCGAAATGAAAGACTCACGTGAGGCTGTGACCGTGTCCCTGTCTATCTGACTAGCCGTCCCTTTCCTTTGTCCGAGCACGAGTGGGGTGATGCGGCCGCGCATGTGAGCGGCGAGCGTGGGGTGTGGACGAGCAGCCTTGCAGAGCGCAGGGACCCAAGGCCAGAGATGGGCCTTCTATGGCCGCTGATCAAGGCTCAGGGACCATGAAAGTCCTATGTTTGGTGTTGGTAATTAGTGACAATGCCTAAGTACTAATCCTATGCCTAAGTTGTATGTAGCATATGAGGATTAGTACATTCCAATGTTGGTGGCAAGATGGACATGGTGATCATGATGGCCACACTTGGATTTGGACGCAACCCTACGTGATCAAGGCAAATGTTTATGCTTAAGGGTTATGTTTTAGTAACCAAGACACCTAGTGGGTGTGGCTACATTATAGGATAGGTAGCCGTACTATAAAGAGGGAAATGACGCGGCTATTGAACTCCTAAGTGCCTCTAGGTGTGCATTTCATAATCATATGCATTTGGATAGAACTAATAACGCCTCAAAAAATGATTGTGAAAATGCTAACACACTCGCACATGTTGTACACTTGGTGATGTTAGCATATTTACGAACGCGGTGGAGTTTGAGCGGTAGAGAGGGTTTGGGGTCCAACCGAAAGTCGGAAATCAGGCGTTTTCGAGGCCAATTTGAGCGGTAGAGAGGGTTTCAGGCGTTTTCGAGGAATTGAAACGCCTATTTTCCACTACGCCGGAAGTCGGAAATCAAACGGAGGCAAACGGAGGTCACAGAGGTGACCGGACGCTGGACCGGACGCGGTCTCTGTTTGACCGGACGCGTCCGGTCAGTGTTCAGCGTCTGCGTGTGTTTTAGCTTTTTGATCGGACGCGCAGCGCGTCCGGCCACTGTCGATCGGACGCGTCTGGTCATTGAGGGAGCTTACTGGACTCCAACCGGACGCTGGCACTGTGGTGTCTGGTCAGTTCTGCAGTGCGTCCGATCACTGTTTCGTTGAAGCGCTGCTCTGGCTTGACCAGCGCGTCCGGTCAGTTACGGGACCAGCGCGTCCGGTCGAGCCCAACGCGTCCAGTCTGCGCGACCAGCGCGTCCGGTCAGCGCGACTTCAGCTGAATCTCATGCCTAATGGCTATATTCAAAGGGGTACGTCTATAAATACTCGTTGGCTAGCTCAAAGCTCTCTCTCTTGGACATTTAACATACTTGTGAGCACTTTGAGCTAAGCAACTCCCCTCCCACTCATCTCTCTTGCTTATTTGCATATTCGAAGTGAGATTGAGTGATCTAAGTGCATTTGCTATGTGAGATTGCATCTAGTTGGCACTTGGTGGTTGATTTGTTGTGGGATTCTTGTTTCTCTTGGTGGTTGCCGCCACCTAGACGGCTTGGAGCAGCTTGGAGGCGTTGGCAAGAGTTGGTGATTATTCCTGGCCACCTCCGGAGATTGTGAGGGGTTTGTGTCTACCTCGGCGAAGCGCCAAAGGCAACATTAGTAAATTGCTCGTGTCATTTGCAACCTCTTGCCATTTGGTAGGTTATTGTGGCGCCTTTTGAGAGGCTCGGTGTGTGACCGATTAGCCACCGAACCACGTGGTGAAGAGGGACACAACGGGGACTAGCGTGCCGGCAAGCACGTGAACCTCAGGATAAATCGTGTGTCATCACTTTCTTATTGTGATTGATTGATCCCGGTGTTCGGTTGTCTTGGTATTCATTGTTGATCTTATTGGTTGGCTCAATACTTCGCCCCTCGGTGAAACTCTTCTAACTCAACTCTGCATTACCTTCTTAGTTACCTTTGCTAGCTAGTTAGCTTTGCTAGAGTAGCTCTTTTGTGTAGCGTGCTAGTTGTAGTTGTAGTTTCCTTCTCGGTTTGTCTTGTGCGGTTGAGTGAAAATTTACTAGAATTGTGAATTGGTTAGGTGACTTGCAAACACCCCATAGGCTAAGCAAAACTCGCATATCGCTATTTGTTATATTGATAAACTTGTTTGGCTTGTCTTTGTAGAATTTTTAAAAGGCTATTCAACCCCCTCTAGCCATCAAGACCTTTCAAGTGGTATCGGAGCTGTGGTCACCATTTGTAAGGCTTAACAACCTCAGTGCAAGATGGCTCAAGTTATGTTCAATCGTGTTAATGGCAAGCCTCCATTCTTTGATGGCGTCTCTTCCTTTGATCATTGGAAAATGAAGATGAAGCAATATCTAGGCAATATACATGAGAAGGTTTGGGATGTGACCAAAGAAGGATACATCATTCTTGATGAGGAAAATCTCACTCCAAATGACCGCATCAACAAACAATGCAACACGGCGACACTTGACACAATCTACCGTGCCATTGATGACAAAGTATTTGAGCAAATCAAAGATCTTGAAAAGGCAAATGAGCTTTGGATAAGACTTGAAGAAACATATGAAGACACTTCAACGGTAAAAAGTGCCAAACTATATATGCTCAAGGACAAGTTCTCCACTTTCAAGATGAAGGATGATGAAACCATCCCGGAGATGTTCTATAGGCTCCAAGTCATTGTCAATGATCTCAAGGGGCTTGGAGAGAAGGTTGAGGACAAGGACTTCTCACACAAGTTCTTGATGTGCTTACCCAAGAAGTTTGCCACCTTGAGAAGAATGATCTTTAGAGAGGGATTGGACAAGGTCAAACCAACTGATGTGCTTGGAGATATAATGACCGATGCCCAATACAATGATGATGAAGATGAGGTAGAAGAGAAGGAGACCAAAGTCAAGCAAGAGTAGCCCATTGCATTCAAGGCTTCATCCTCTAAGGGCAAGAACAAGGTGGAGAGCGATGATGATGATCCATTTGATGATGAGACCATGGCCCTCCTTGTACACAAGATGGGAAGGTTCATGAAGAAGAAAGGATACGTGGCAAGGAAGAGGAGAGACACTATGAAGGCAAAGATCCATTTCTACAATTGCAATAGCCCCGATCACATGGTGATGATGATGCAAGCTCTAGTGATGATGAAAGGACCACTCGATGAGCCATTGCAAGCATCGCCCTCTCCAACAAGCCATCCATCTTCGACACTACATCAACATGCCTTATGGCCAAGCCTACCAAGGTAAAACATGATGATAGTGATGATGATTCTTGTACTAGTGATGGTTGTAGGAGTGATGATGAGGAGGATGAGGACTACTCCAAGGATGATCTATTGGGCATAATAGATCAAATGAGCAAAGGCTACAAGAGGACCACCAATAAATACAAAATCTTCGAACAAGAGCTCATTGCCAAGAGCAATGAAAATGATGCCTTGATGGAGGAGCTTGTTGCTCTCAAAAAAGAGTAAGGAGTGCAAAGGAATTGAACAAGAGCTCAAAGCTCTTAGAAAATCCTTTGATGAGCTAGAGGCCTCTCGTGAGTGTCTAAAGGAAGACCACGAGGACCTTGAAATTGCTCACACTAGGCTTAAGGAAGCCCACTCCACTCTACTTGAGCTCATCAAGGAAAAGGACCTCAAGTTGGAGAAGTTCATGAAGGAAGCTAAGGAGGAGCAAGTGATTGTCACTTGTGACATTGGACTAACATGTGATATTATTGATGATTCATTATTTGTTAGTCCTACTAATGCTTCATGTAGCTCATCATCATCCACCACAACCAACTCTATCTCTACTACTAGTGATTCATCACTTGTGGTTGAGAATGAGACTCTCAAGAGAGAGGTGGATGATCTCACCCGCGCATTAGGCAATGCCTATGGTGGGGATGCCCGCTTGCTAAAATATTTGGGTAGTCAAAGGTTCTCTCTTAACAAAGAGGGTTTGGGCTATACTCCCAAGAAGGGCAAGGCGGCCTTTGCAACTCACAAGCCTAGCTTTGTGAAGAGCAATGGTTGGCTTTGCAATAGATGCAAACAAGTCGGGCACCTAGAGCATAATTGCAACAAAATGAACAAGAACAAGAAAAATGCTAATGTACCTTACATTCCTTTTGATGCTTGTTATGTGCTTACCAAGGGTGAGAAAGGCGTGCATGCTAAGTTTATTGGTACACCAATTGTGGGCCCAAAGAAGAAGGTCATTTGGGTACCAAAGAACTTAGTTACTAACCTCCAAGGACCCAAGCAAGTCTGGGTACCTAAAAGACATTGATTTGTTTTGTAGGTAAATTACAAGGCCGGAGGAAGGCATTTGAGTTGTTGCACATGGATCTATTTGGGCCAACTACATACACAAGCATTGGTGGCAACAAGTATGGCTTTGTGATTGTGGATGATTTCACTAGATACACATGGGTATTCTTTCTTATGGACAAGAGTAATGTATTTGACATATTCAAGCAGTTCATCAAGAGAGTGCAAAATGAGTTTGAGACCACAATCAAGAAAGTGAGAAGTGACAATGGAAGTGAGTTTAGAAACACAAGAGTTGATAAGCTATGTGATGAGCTTGGAATCAAGCATCAATTCTCGGTCAAGTATACACCTCAATCCAATGGCCTAGTTGAGAGGAAGAATAGAATCTTAATTGATATGGCAAGATCAATGTTGAATGAGTATAATGTAAGTCATTCATTTTGGGCCGAAGCAATCAACACAGCTTGCTTTTATAGCAACCACCTCTATTGCCACAAGTTCCTAGAGAAGACACCATATGAGATCTTAAATGGAAGAAAGCCCAATATTGCATACTTTCTAGTATTTGGTTGCAAATGCTACATCTTGAAGAAGGGCACTAGATTGAGCAAGTTTGAGAAGAAATGTGATGAAGGATTTCTACTTGGTTACTCCACTACTAGCAAAGCTTATAGAGTTTGGAATTTGGCTAGTGGTTTACTTAAGGAAGTTCATGATGTTGAATTTGATGAAACAAATGGCTCTCAAGATGAGAAAGATAACTTGGATGATGTGAGAGGAACTCAATTGACCAATGCTATAAAAGAAATGGATATTGGTGATATTAGGGCAAAGCAAGTGATTGATGTGGATGACAACAAAGATCAAGTGCTCCAAAGTCCAATTATACAAGCTAGTGGTTCTCTAATACAAAATCAAGCTAGTACATCATCTCAAGTGCAACAAGATCAACAGGTGGCTAGTTCATCATCTCCAACTCATGATCAACATCAACATCCAAGCAATCAAGTTCAAATGCTTCAACCAACTAACATTGCAAGAGACCATCCATTGGATTCCATCATTGGTGACATACAAAGGGGATTTCAAACTAGATCAAGATTGGCATCATTTTGTGCTCACTCTTCTTTTGTGTCAATGGAAGAACCCAAGGACATTGATAAAGCATTGAGAGATCCGGATTGGGTAAATGCAATGCATGAAGAGCTCAACAACTTCAAGAGAAATGAAGTATGGAAACTAGTTGAGAGGCCTAAGGATCACAATGTCATTGGAACAAGATGGGTCTTTCACAACAAGCAAGATCAAGATGGGATAGTAGTAAGGAACAAAGGAAGACTAGTGGCTCAAGGTTACACACAAATAGAGGGTCTTGACTTTGGTGAAACTTATGCCCCGGTTGCTAGATTGGAAGCAATTAGAATCTTACTTGCCTATGCTTGTGCTCACAATCTAAAGCTATATCAAATGGATGTGAAGAGTGCATTTCTCAATGGGTACATCCAAGAGGAGGTGTATGTGGAGCAACCTCCCGGTTTTGAAGATGACAAGAAACCAAATCATGTCTACAAGTTGAGAAAAGCTTTGTATGGATTGAAGCAAGAACCTAGAGCATGGTATGAAAGATTAAGAGATTTCTTGCTATCCAAAGGATTTGTCATGGGCAAAGTGGATACTACTCTCTTCACCAAGAAGATTGGGAAAGACTTGTTTGTATTGCAAATATATGTTGATGATATCATATTCGGTTCAACCAATCAAGATTATTGTGATGAGTTTGGGAAAATGATGGCAAAGGAATTTGAAATGTCAATGATTGGTGAACTTAGTTTCTTTCTTGGACTTCAAATCAAACAAATGAAAGAAGGTACATTTGTAAGCCAAACCAAATACATAAAGGATATGCTAAAGAAGTTTGGTATGGAAGATGCAAAAGGAATCACTACTCTAATTAGCACTAATGGAAGCTTGGATAGTGACAAGAATGGCAACATGGTGGATCAAAAGCTATATAGATCAATGATTGGTAGCCTACTCTATGTGACGGCATCAAGGCCCGATGTAATGTTTAGTGTATGCATATGTGCAAGATTTCAAGCCTCACCAAGAGAAAGTTATTTGAAGGCAACAAAGAGAATATTGAGGTACTTAAAGCATACACAAGATGTTGGATTATGGTATCCCAAAGGTGCAAGCTTTGAGCTAGTTGGATATTCGGATTCCGACTATGCCGGTGACAAAGTGGAGAGAAAGAGCACCTTCGGGACTTGTCAATTGTTGGGAAGATCACTTGTCTCATGGTCATCCAAGAAGCAAAATAGTATTGCACTATCTACCGTCGAAGCCGAATACATCACCGCGGGTAGTTGTGCACAAATCTTGTGGATGAAGGCAACATTGAAAGATTTTGGAATCAACTTCAAGAATGTGCCATTGTTATGTGATAATGAAAGTGTCGTGAAGCTAACCAACAATCCGGTTCAACATCAAAGAACAAAGCATATTGATGTTCGCCATCACTTCATTAGAGATATCAACAAAAGGGTGACATTGCAATTGAGAATGTGGGTACCGAAGATCAATTAGCCGATCTATTCACCAAGCCACTTGATGAGAAGAGATTTCACAAGCTAAAGAATGAGTTGAACATAATTGACTTCTCTAACATGAGTTGATGCACCTCATATATGACATGCCTCTCCTTCGAGCCCCAAGGTACAATTGGTTGACATGTCATACATTCTATGCTAAGGACTTGTTTAGTGCATCTAGTCATAATTTACATGTTCTAGGCTCATTCATGAAAATCAAATGAATTTGAAGTTTATATGGTGCCACTATTGTTTCCATGACTTTTATGATCTAGTGGTAGCATATAACTTGTTTAAGTAGCTTGTGATCCTAAGTGTTTAATCTAGATCACTTGTCTAAATATTTGCTTCAACATGGTGCATGATAACCCTTCTAGTGAGGTGTGAAGAAGCTTGCCCTTGGATCAAACCGAAGCATTTTATTTATGCAAGCAATCTAGGTTGAATCACAAACTTGATCCTCACCCCATAACATGACATGATATTCTATCTAAACTTGGTCCCTTGTGGTCATTGGTGCCAAAGGGGGAGAAAATGTTGTTCACAAAGATAGATTCTAAAAGGGGAGAAAATGATAAAAGAAAGGGATCAACTAAAATTTTGAGCACACAAGTAGGGGGAGCAAGCTCTTAAACATGAATGTTGCATTTCCATGTGCACTTCATATGTATGATGCATAGTTATGCATTTCTTTTTCTCTGATACTTTGCTCATGTGGTGACTTGCTAGTATAATTTGAATGGTATATTGAGGTACTAGCATGAATAGGAAGAAGTTAGATTTCTCTTGCTTCATGTTTTTCAAAGTGGTATTAGAGCCTTGCTTATAATGTTGATCTCATGAGGTTTCTAGTTATGTTTGTGCTTTTCCAAGTGGTATATAACTACATAAGGTGCTAAGATGGTGTTTATTGCTACTCCGATGGTATCACGCTTCAAAGGTCTATAATCTATAACACTTAGCACCTATTGATAGTCAATGCTCCTATTTTTTCTTATCTAAGCATGTATGCCTCCTAAATCCAAACATATAGCATACATGTAGGGGGAGCCATTGCTATCAATTTGAATTCATGATCACATGTCCATAATTCTTACACATGGTAATATACTTGGACAATGTGACATGGGTTCACTCAAAATTCTATCATAATATCTTTGTGAAAGGTTTGTCACCAATTACCAACAAGGGGGAGATTGAAAGTCCTATGTTTGGTGTTGGTAATTAGTGACACTGCCTAAGTACTAATCCTATGCCTAAGTTGTATGTAGCATATGAGGATTAGTACATTCCAAGGTTGGTGGCAAGATGGACATGGTGATCATGATGGCCACACTTGGATTTGGACACAACCCTACGTGATCAAGGCAAAGGTATATGCTTAAGGGTTGTGTTTTAGTAACCAAGACACCTAGTGGGTGTGGTTACATTATAGGATAGGTAGCCGTACTATAAAGAGGGGATTATAGCCCAGCGCGTCCGGTCCGCGCGACCAACGCGTTCGGTCAGCGCGACTTCAGCTGAATCTCATGCCGAATGGCTATATTCGATGGGGTACGTCTATAAATACTCATTGGCCAGCTCAAAGCTCTCTCTTGGACATTTAACATACTTGTGAGCACTTTGAGCTAAGCAACTCCCCTCCCACTCATCTCTCTTGCTTCTTTGCATATTCGAAGTGAGATTGAGTGATCTAAGTGCATTTGCTATGTGAGATTGCATCTAGTTGGCACTTGGTGGTTGATTTGCTGCGGGATTCTTGTTTCTCTTGGTGGTTGCCGCCACCTAGACGGCTTGGAGCAGCTTGGAGGCGTTGGTAAGAGTTGGTGATTGTTCTTGGCCACCTCCGGAGATTGTGAGGGGTTTGTGTCTACCTCGGCGAAGCGCCAAAGGCAACATTAGTAAATTGCTCGTGTCATTTGCAACCTCTTGCCATTTGGTAGGTTCTTGTGGCACCTTTTGAGAGGCTCGGTGTGTGACCGATTAGCCACCGAACCACGTGGTGAAGAGGGACACAACGGGGACTAGCGTGTCGGCAAGCACGTGAACCTCGGGATAAATCGTGTGTCATCACTTTCTTATTATGAATGATTGATCCCGGTGTTCGGTTGTCTTGGTATTCATTGTTGATCTTATTGGTTGGCTCAATACTTCGCCCCTCGGTCAAACTCTTCTAATTCAACTCCGCATTACCTTCTTAGTTACCTTTGCTAGCTAGTTAGCTTTGCTAGAGTAGCTCTTTTGTGTAGCTTGCTAGTTGTAGTTGTAGTTTCCTTCTCGGGTTGTCTTGTGCGGTTGAGTGAAAATTTACTAGAATTGTGAATTGGTTAGGTGGCTTGCAAACACCCTATAGGCTAAGCAAAACTTGCATCTCGCTATTTGTTATATTCATAAACTTGTTTAGCTTGTCTTTGTAGAATTTTTAAAAGGCTATTCACCCCCCTCTAGCCATCAAGACCTTTCAGACCAGAGGCGGTGCGGAAGAGGAAAGCCTAGATTGCCCCTGGCAATGCTAATTTAGCATAGAAATATTCTAGGAATGTACAGTAGCTGGCATAGGTGTTGGTATTTCTTAGCGTAAGCAGAAAAGTCCACAAGCGCAAGGAATTACCATTGTAGCACTTCACCCGAAAGTATTCAAAAGTATTGTATTTCTCACAGGAAACAGAGGTACTCTTCTAGCTAATTCGTCTAAGGACAACACAAGGGTAGAGTTGATAGTTGAGATGGATTCCTATGGTTTTAGTGTCTATGGGTAGATTAATTTTACTTCTACTCGTTTACTTTGGACACCGGCGTATACCTTTTTTTGCCAGGCACCTCTGCCCTATAGCTCTACGTTGAACCCGAACGTGGGGGAATACAAAGGACGGACAGGGCTGCCATCACCTGCCGTCTACCCCTCAATCGTGGGGAATGAGGCAAACAAAAGTAACTTCTAGCTCAAACACCACGTCTACGCTATTGGTTACTACTCTAGCGACGGCCAGGAATTTCCGTCTTTATCAGGAGTCCTCAAACTAGAGCATCCGCCACAGGGATGAACGACGAACCGCAAACAAGTAAGAGTAAAGCTTAACTAATCAAAGACTTTATAACCAAAAGAACCACGAACACTCACTTAGCGGGAGAACTCGTTGAAGTAAGATGCTCATCGAGGTACAAGTTAGAAAGACACCGACAAGTCCGGCGCTTTCCTGAGCTCTCCCTCACATCTCTCCCTTACTACTCTAGCTAGCTACTAGGGCCTAAGCCTTTGGAGTGTTGCTCTAACTCAAGTGATGTGTGCTCTTCTTCCTCGCGATGGTTGTCTTTTAGAGGGGTTACCCCTCTTTATACAAGGAGTAGAGGCGGTGCAGTACCTATTCTTGGCGCTTCCCTAGCTTCCACCGCCTTAGCATGTCCACATGCCACCGCCTGTCAAAGGGGTGGACGAGAGGAGCCGGCAGGGGGTCGCCCACCCCCTGACCAAGCCGCTTCGCCACCGCCTTCGCTTGGCGGGCTGTGGGCTAGACATGGATCACTCCTTGGTGGTGCTTTGCCCCGGTTGAGTCGAGTTGATAGGTGTCTCCCTTGTTCCTTTGCGCGAATCAACATTAGAAAGCGCCTTTTGATGAAGTTTTCCATGCATTTGTGTTTATGTCCTGCAAAATAATAATCTCCAAATGCATGTGGAACTTTGTCAATAGTAAATGCCTATGTGTTTAGGATTGCCAATTTCTTCTCTTTTTATGTCTTAATTGGCGGTTAGATTTGATCATTAAGGATCGCCAACAAGCTCCCACACACTTACCCCTTTGCTCGTCCTCGAGCAAAGTTTAAAAGTAATCATAAGCATAACATCCTAAGACATATGGCTTACATAAAATTTATTCCAACATATTCCTTGCAAAAGTGGGATATGTGGCTTTAGCTAACATGTTTTCTTGGGTTGCTGAAAAGTGGAACAGTTCTTGAAACAAAGTCATCTTCCCAATTTCACATTTCAGTAAATCAGAGTTTTGAAAGTTTTTCTCAAGAAAAAGCATAGTTCACTTTATACTCCTCAAATGGCACTCTCAAATCACTCAATGGTGTATACTTCCTCACCAAGGCATAGCAATGTTTTGCCTTCTTTTGTTTTCTCCTACTTCTAAAAGGTTTATGTGGAGCTTTAGGTAGGGATAGACAAAATAGCATACTTGTATTGCATATGTTGTCAAGTCAAATCAAGGTTCCAAAGAGAGAAGTGTCATACTCTTAGATCAAGATGTGCATGTGTGTGGAAAAAGGTGATCTAAAACTATACTCCTTTTGTAGATATGATCTCTCTTTGTAACTTATTATTTTGAAACATGGCTATCTTTCTTCCTTCTTTCAATACATGAGCCTTCATGTGCTTATCATATTTTTCTTTTGTACTTGGACCTTCACGTGTCAATATTTTTTTCAAACTTATGTGTAGCCCATGTTTCTTCTTCTAAACCATATATTTGGAGAGAGATCTTTATCTTTTTAGAACATGGAGTATTTGTCCAACAAACAATTTTTTTGTCTACTCTCAGTGTAGGAGCAGAATCTTTGGTGGATGGAGGCATGTTTTTGCGTACTCCCAGTGTAGGAGCAACATGTATATGTGGGTGTATGTGATCTTGATCTTGGGAGTGTGATAAATCTCTCAACAAGGATCAACAAGACTTGACCAAACTCGACACAATAACAAACAGCTTATGTAGAAGGCTTGAAAATTGCAAGATGTTATATTTGGCTTTGATAGGAATTGCTCACCAAATGAGGAGTATGTGATACTATGGTTTTATAAGGGGGTTGGTAAGTTCATTTATGAAACCCTAATTGTCCTTGGGCCCATCTACCATTTTTTCTTAGCCTTCGCCTAAGGTCTTCGCCTGGGTGTAGGCTACATCGATTCATATCTGCTGGAAACTCTACTTTCCAACATTGGCGTCCACTGTGTGTAGGCCAAGCAAAACCCACAATGGCAAGAAAGAGAGCAGCCCCCGCAAGAGCACCTCTAGAGCCTACCAGAAGGGGAAGGCCTAGGCGTAACGCCCATAGCACCTATGCTACTACTACCAAAGAGCTAGACATAGAGGAAGATGCTATGGAGGATCAGCCTGCGGTGATTGAGGAGCAGCCGGTGCCAGAATCAACACTAGAGCAAGTGCTCCAATAGCTCCAAGCCCAGTTGTAGAGTACGCAACAAGAAAGAGATAGTGTTGATGCAAAAGTGGATCTGCAAACACAAAGGGCTAATACCCGAAGTCGATATCCAAAGCGTGCCAGTCGATTTGACCTGTTAATCGACAAGGATGAAGATACGAGCACTTTGGTCCTGACAACAGCGATACGCCCGGAAGTCACAGCCAAGAGGTACTCACGCGGAACTCGTGGATCGTCGAAGATCGCACTGAAGCGATGCAGCTCGCCGAATCAATGAGAACTCGTGAAAAAGGAAAAATATGCAAATTGATGAAGTCGCCGAAAAGTAAATAGATGTAAATAAGAGTAAAAGCTGGTTTTTGATATTGATTGATTGATTTTCATTACATTGCCCTTCAATCTATATTTATACCCTGATCTACAGAAACATAACCAAATACAACTAGGACACTAAATCCAAATCTAAGGAAACACATGACTCTTATACAAATCAGACTCTAACAAACATAGAAAATGAAATTAATTCCTATCTATTCCCTTGTCCACCTAAATTACGATGGAATTCCCATCGACCTCCTTTCCATCGGCACACTCCCTGTTTCATCGGCAGCAGCCTTCAAGCCTTCTTTCATCGGCACACCTCCTGTTTCATCAGTAGCAGTCTTCAAGCCTCCCTTCATCGGCATCGGCAATAACATCCTTAACCTTATTGGCAACACCTCAATCCAAATTAACTTCTCCATACTCCGCCACAATTCATCGGCAGCCTTCTTTACAAGCTGTCTTTCATTGGCTATCAACATACATAATAACTTTTCTCCTGCTGATTAGCCCACTCTGACCATCTTGACACGTGCCAAAAAACGGTGTCAACACATGCCCCCCAATTTCGGAGTATAAAACATTGATGCTCCGAAATTTACTCGAGATAATGCTTGCCTTTACCTATTTTTCCTCAACCCATTCTCCAAGCATGATATAATCTGTTACTGAATCTAATCAAATCTAGTTCTGATTCACGCATCTCAGCAAACATCGCACAATTTCTAACTACTCTTGCCCTAATTATGGTTAAGATACCGAAATAACAACCCATCGGCAAGATCTTAACATAATAACGCCACTATTTTTTAGAACCAAAAGATTCTGTACTGAGATCTCCTCCAAGTCATGATCACTTGCCATCAAATCTCCTATACAATCCCTTGATTATCGTGCGAACAGTTACCATATCCATCTAAACCACCTTGACCTACACGCGCACGGCATAGAGATAAGTCCAGAATACCCCTACTCCAAGCAGCCTATAAATAGATTTCTCCGGAACGCTTGTCTTCTACCCTCAGACTCCAACCTTTGGTATTCTCTCTCTCCGGCGGCGACCCCGACAAACAACCGCGCGACCTCAACCAACAAGACCTCCTTCCAGCATCACCCTCAAGTTCCCAGCCTGTGCCTTCATCTTCCTCAGAGCAATGGCGATCAACTTCGACGTCCCTACGGTTCGTTCTACTTCCGTTACTTTTACCTTGATTCTTTTGGTCTTTGCGAGTTCATACAGTTGGTAATTTTCCCTCTTTTCTCATTCTTTCGATCCTCCGAACTTAGGAACTACACAACAAACTAGTTATTCCAACCGACCAACCACACTTCCAATGCCTAGGTCTAATGGGCGACCCAGATCCAACTGATTTGATCAACGCAGAAGCTAACAGAATTCTCTTCAAAGCCCAGAATTTTTCTTTGAATCTATGGAAGGACACATTCCGATCCTGGCCCAAACCCACCAAAGGGTGGAAAGATTGGTATTTGAGGGTTAACAGGTCGATGCAGGTGTACTGGGTAGAGCGGAAAATAGACCAATGCATTAGGCTGTCTATTGCCGATATGCAGAAAAATGAATCCATGATGATTGCTGCTGCTTATTTCTGGTCAGATATGACAAACACCTTCATGTTTGGTCATGGTCCAGCCGCCCCTACTCTTGCCGATGTATACATGCTCACTGGCTTGGACATCTCGACTGTCGATGAGGCTTCCATCTATGGCAGGAGAGCCGAACATAGAGTGAACACACGCAACATCGGTGGCTGGACAGGATACATCTAGGAATACCAAAGGACTGGCACTGTTAACCAGATGGAACATGCCATATTCTTGAATATGTGGTTGGAGAAATTTATCTTCTGCGGCCGATCGGTAGGACCAACCAATGCCTTCCTTCCTGCAGCTGAACTCCTGGCCAATGGTGTAAGGTTCCCGCTTGGTCGATACCTTCTGAGCTCCACCTATCACCTCCTCCACCAAGTGTCCCAGAAGCTTTTGCTTGGTGAACCCATGGGCAATTTGGGAGGCCCATGGTGGTTTATCAATATGTGGTTAAATGCCCATATTCACAAACATTTGTAGTGGGATTTCTTCGCCCAAGAATTCCCATGAGAAATCACCGAAGATTACGTTCTTAGGGACGAGGAATCGGCAACACGCCCCCCTCTCAACTTCGGTGAAGCCATAATTGTCCTCCCTGGAACAGAAGCTAATGAAGATCAAATCGGCAGATTCTTCTAGAACTTCTATAACGGTCTCCCTCGCGATCATAGGGCTTAGGTACCCTATATCGATGAAGAGAACAAGTTCCCCCTTCTCTTCAACTTTGCCGATGACGAGCTAAACCAAGACAATGAGCTTATGATGGCCATCATCACTCCCAGGGCAATCCCGGTAAACACATTTGGTAGTGGGAAAAATTCCAATACCACTTATGAGTTCTACAATCCATCGGCAGTATCCCGTCAACTGGCTTTTGGGCAACTGCCAATCAAGCTCTGCTTTACCGATGTGATCAAGCCCAGAGAAACAATCACCAGCGGAACAGAAGGGAGCAGGGTAGTGAGACTTGCCCCCGATGCCGATATCTCAGACGTTGATCTTTCCATCTGGTCACCAGCATCTTTTATTACCGAATCATATAAGCAATGGTGGCGAGAATGGAAGGAACAATTATTCGCAACATCCGCCCATACATATCGGCACATGATCGATCCTGACTACGCCATTCCCGATGATGCAGTAAGTTTCTTTTAACTTCCTTCTGTTTCTCCTTTTTCATATATCGGCAGCTAATCTTTCTTGTGACAGGCCGATGACTCAGTACCATCCATAAGCAAGAGTGGGAAACCTTTCAACCTCCAACCTATTTTCCCAATTTCAGCGATCGGCTACAACGCCCCCACCTTAGTTGCTTTAACTTTCCAGAGGACCCGTGCCAAGACCATTACCTCTAGATCAAAGCTAGCAACAGCTAGGGCTACTCCGTTGGCTACCGCTACAAGCCTAATCAAGGCTTTCAAGGTAATAACCTCGTTTATTTTTACTCATGCCGATACAAACTATATTAACATGTAACCATAAGGGTGTAAGAGCCGCTGCTGGATCATCATCGACAACTCCTCCAACACCAAGCACCACTACCTCCAGTCAGCCTTCAGAGGTATTCTTTTAACTTTACATTTTATCTGTTAAACATCCAATCTTACACTTGTTTTGCAGCAACAAATGGGCACATCGGCAAGCATACCAGGCGCTCAAGCTCCACAATCAACAAGTGCCGATGCCCCCCAGCCAACTTTCGCTGAGACCCAAGTAAAGCGTAAAGCTTTAACTGATGCCGAGGCTCAGCAAAAACGACAGAAATCTATGTCAGTCCCCGCATCTGCTCCAACATCTACAAGCCAGCCAACCGATGTAGCTGAACAAGTTGGCCCTTCTGCACAAAATGTACCGTCGGCCATCATACCCCAAGGGCCAACCACCGATGAAGTTGTAGAAGACATCCCATCGGCAAGCTTTGCCGATCCTTCACATGGCCCCCTTCAAGCTGCTCCTTCCAGCCAGGCCTAGGAAATCGCCTTGAAGCAGGTAAACCGATTGACCTAGTCGATTTATAATATCCATATCTATCCTTAGGTAGGATCTCTGACTTCCTTTCCTCTCTGCAGGAACAAGATTCTCCCAATAGCTTGTTTTCTTTCGCTATCGACATTTCCGATGATGATGGAGAAGAAGCAAGTTCTTCCCTGGCACTAGGGACGATATCGGCAGAAATTTATGCCAAGCTAGAAGCCCTTCTGGATCTGTTACAACAAGATACTGCTCAGTTGGTGAACGATTCAGATCCTGCAAAGACCATCTTCAAGACAATCTGTGGCCAAGTTCCTGCCGATGTCGAGGAAACTCTCTTCCCAGCAGTCCATCTAGAGAGCTGACAACTACAATATCAACGGGCTACTCACCATATCGCCGATAGAGCAGCTCAAGCCTAGCTCAAGGAAGAGATGCTGTAGCTAAAACAAACTGCCGATGAGAAGCACAAGAGCATCAGCAACTTGCAAACCAAGGGTGCCGATCTTAAGCAGAAGATTCTGGATTTATCGGCAAAGAGGGCAGCTCTTCTAGCTGAATTGGAAGAAGTTGAAACAGCCCTAGCTCACGCCAGGCAAGAAGAAAACCAGCTCTCTGATGTCATCAAGGCCCTTCAGCAAGAAAGGGATGTCCAAGCTCGCAAGGCCTTAGCTTTGAAGAAGAAACTCAAGCCTGTGGAGGGGGTTGCCGATTAAGATGCTAAAGAATTGAAGGAAGCCGATGAGATTCGCCTGCGTGCAATATCTACTATCCAATCTTTGTTAAATCTATAATTCTCATTTAGTGCATCGGCAATCTATGATACATTGATACTTTGTTTAACTCTAGCTGATAGGATTGTTATCGACAATTATACTTTTATGCATCTATCCAGATACTAGGGTAATATTTCTTTAAATATTTTCTATTTAATGCTCTGGGAAACACAACCCCTTCGAGGGTTTCGAGAATATATGCATTACCAGGAACAGATTGATTTATCTGATATGGACCCTCTCAATTAGGCGACTATTTTCCAAACTTTGAACTTTTAGTCCCAATCGGTAAAATCAACTTCCAGACCAAATCCGCATCGACAAACTCCTTTATCTTCACCTTCTTGTTATACCATCTGGCTACTCTTTTCTTATTCTCTTCGATGCTAACTAAAGCCTTTAACCGATGACCTGCCATATCTTCCAACTCATCTTTCATAAGGGTATCATAGTCATCGGCTGTTAATTGATCGTGAGAATGTATTCGCCTAGAGCTAGTTTTAATCTCCCAAGGCAACACTATGTCGTGTCCATATACCAACTGATAAGGTGTTACCTTGGTTGCACCATGACACGACATCCGATATGACCACAAGGCTTCATTTAATACCGTATGCCACCTCTTCGGATTTTCTTTAATTTTGCGCTTAATGAGCTTGATAATTCCTTTGTTAGAAGCCTCAGCCTGACCATTAGCTTGGGCATAATATGGAGAAGAATTTAAAACTTTAATCCTCATACTTACAGCAAACTCATCAAATTCTCTCGATGTAAACATGGTACCCTGATCGGTAGTGATGGTTTGAGGAATACCAAATCGGTAAACAATATGCTCTTTCACAAAATCAATCATATTAGCCGATGTCACCTTTTTCAAAGGAATTGCTTCAACCCATTTTGTGAAATAATCTGTAGCAACCAAAATAAATTTATGCCCCTTGCTTGATGGCGGATAAATCTGACCGATGAGATCAATAGCACATCCCCGGAACAGCCAAGGCTTAATTATGGGGTTCATAGCCGATGCAGGTGCTCTTTGAATATTACCAAATTTTTGACATTCCTGACATCCTTTAAAATATTTAAAACAATCTTCGAGAATAGTCGGCCAATAATATCCATTTCTTCTGATCATCCATTTCATCTTGAAAGCCGACTGATGAGCCCCACACACTCCTTCATGAATCTCACCCATCAAGCTTTTTGATTCATCACTGTTAACACATCTGAGTAAAACTCCATCTATGGTTCGATAATATAATTCATCATCAAGGAGCACATACTTGGTAGCTTGGAATCTTACTTAGCACTAATAAAAGTAGGCCTTGGCCTATCGCCATCACCAATATCTACTTCTACTAAATCATCAGCCGATGTAAACCCTTGACCTAATTTTCCATCATCGGCAAACCTATCCATTAAAATTCTTCTTCAGAACCGACTGCTTGGATCGGTGGAATTTCATAATCGGCAACCTTGAGGAACTCTTTTTCCCAAGCTTCTCCTGATATGCACTTGGTTCGTTCATAAGTATCTGATTCTGCCGATGCGATGATGTAAGAAGAATCACCAGGAACAACTTCAATTTTATCCCCAATCCATTGTACAAGGCATTGATGCATTGTAGAAGCAACACAACAATTAGCATGAATCCAATCCCTCCCTAGAAGCAGATTATATGCACCCTTGCCATTAATAACAAAGAATGTCGTCGGTAAGGTTTTGCTGCCGATGGTCAACTCAACGCACACTGCCCCTTTAGCTGGTGACACATTGCCTTCAAAATCCTTTAGCATCATATCGGTTTTGGTTAAGTCTTGATCTCCCTTACCAAGTTTCCGATACATCACATAAGGCATAATATTAATCACAGCTCCTCCATCAATAGGTATCTTAGATACAAGCTCCCCATCAACTCTGCCTTTCACAAACAAAGCCTTGAGATGCTATCTCTCATCATCGGTAGGTTTCTCAAAAACAGCCATCATTGGATCTAGCGTCAATTGAGCTATTTGGTTAAAGAAAACAACTTCTTCCTCATTATCAGAGAGTGCCAAAAATTCCATCGGCAACATAAATACCATATTGACATCTGCCGATGGGCCTTTATTTTTGTGCTTCACTTGCCACTGCTGATTGCCAGATCTCTCATTGGAGGATTTTTCCTCTTGGTATAAGTCCTCTTGACGCTCTCGCTGCATCCTCCTTTTCTGTGTCTTTGTCAAACCTTCTGGGCACCATTGAGGGAGTTTAGTTTTCCAAATTGGCTGATAATAGGTCCTAGTTGACTCTACACGACGTATATTAGGATCCCTGTAAAATATTTTTTCATCGGGAACTCTTGCATTTGCCATTTCTTCAAGCTCCTCTTGATTCCTTGGAAAATATGCAGCGCGTTTACCAAGCCTCTCATGTACACTAAGCCTGCCCACCAGCCTATCATGTACCGATGCTTTACCTCTGATCGGCTCATTGATAGACAAACCCTGATTGCCAGGTTGAAACCTCCTTTCTGACCGATTAACTCCATAATAACCATTGCACTCTGGGCAATTTTCAACAGTAGGTAATTTAATACCTTCTTCCCAACAATGAATAAAAAACGGACACCTCCAATGATCCTTATGCCGATTCCACTCTTCTCGGCGTCTCTCTTCTTGCTACTGTCGATATCGGTCCCTTCGCTGATGCCAGCCCTCCTGCTGTCTTCGATGGGTAATCACAATGCCAGATCGAGGAGGTTTTTCGGAACTGCTACTTTCTCCCAGTAACCCCTTGCCTTTTGCATCATCGATAGTTATCCGATGTTGGGGATCTACTGATGCGTTTTTCTCAGCAGCTTCTGATGTCAACACCTTAGTCTTCCCTTCAGCATCCAACATATTTGCTGGAAAAGGATGTTGATCAATTTTCATCGGCTTCTGGATCTTGGAATTACCAAACTAAATTCTCCCAGATTCAATAGCTAATTGTAACTGTTGCTTGAACACTTTGCACTCATTTGTACTGTGTGAAGTTGCATTGTGCCATTTACAGTACAACATTTTCTTCAACTCTTCTGCCGATGGGATCACATGATTAGGTGACAGCTTAATCTGGCCCTCTTAAAGCAGAAGATCAAATATCTTATCAGCCTTGGTGATATCAAAAGTAAACTTTTCTGGCTCTTTTTGACCAAAGGGACAAGATATCAGCTTTTTATTTTTAACCCACTCAGCTAAACCGATAACTGATTCTTCATCTGAATCAGAATCTTCTACTTCTCCGACAAATGAAACCTTCTTGCTCCAATTCTTTTTGGGTTCAAAAACCCTAGTATCTTGATCAGAAATCCTTTGCACGAGATGACTCAGGCTTTCGAACTCTTGAGAAGCATATCTGTCCTTAAGGTGTGGCAATAATCCTTGGAAAGCCAAATCGGCAAGTTGCCGATGATCCAGTACCAGGCTATAACACTTATTTTTTACATCCCGTAACCTTTGCACAAAGCCTTCCACCGATTCATCATTATGCTGTCTCAATTTTACCAAATCAGTAATCTTCTTTTCATGAACTCCAGCAAAGAAATATTTATGAAATTGCTTTTCTAGATCAGCCCAAGTAATAATAGAATTTGGTGGTAATGAAATAAACCATGTGAATGCTGATCCAGACAAAGATGATGAAAACAAATGAACTCTTAATTCATCTCTGCTAGCTGCCTCTCCACATTGAATAATGAAGCGATTAACATGTTCCATGGTTGATGTATCGTCTTGCCCAGAGAACTTAGTGAAATCTGGTACCTTGTACCAATTTGGGAGAGGAATTAAATCATATACCGGAGGGTATGGAGTCCGATAAGAATAAGTGTTGACCTTAGGTTTTATCCCAAACTGATCCTTCATAATTTCTGCTATCTTATCGGCCCAAAAAGCATCAGCCTCTTGTTGACGATATGACTGAATTTCTACAGGAGGTACTTGTTGATATCCCTCTGCGTATCTTTGTGGCCCATGATCTCCAACAATCGGCATATTTGCCATTACTTGTGGTCCATTAACCTACTGGAAAGGATTCATCGGCTGAGCTGCCGATGCTTGATTCTGAAAACCAGCTTGCATATGACCTTGATGAATCCCTGCAACCTGCTGATTTTGCTGAATTGTATGTTGAGTAGGAAACTGCCCTGACCAACTATTATTAGCATTCATCGGTACAAAATTTGCCGATGACTGGTAATTTGCTGGCATTGCTGGATAATTATAACCAGCTTGAGGCACGAACTGGACTCCAGGTTGACTTATAGCAGGAGCCTTCTGCTGCATCGGTAGCATGCTTGCCGATGGACTTGAATTAGATGTTTGTCCCAAAGGCATCTAGAAACTTCCTGGAGTTGGTTGCATGGTAGTTGCTGTAGTATATTGAGGTACTTGAACTATCGGTGAACCAGCCGATGGCAAAGGAGCTTTTTCCTACCACATCAGACACTTGAGATAACCCAGGGTTAAAAGCAGATGACTCTGGAGGCATACCATATCCCCACCAATTAGCAGGAAGCTGGTTATTCTGTAACACAGGGCTTGATAAAGCCGATGCCGATAGATCTATATTAAGCTGAACTCGTCCTGGTAATACCGAGTCTGATCGCATCGGTGTAGATTGCACGTTAGGTAAACCTGCTGATACTAGGGGGAAGAAACTTTTGTACCCACAACGGCTGAGGGAGCCGATGGAGTATTAACAGATGCCGGTTCTGGTTGATGATAGGCAGGCCCAACGTAATGCGGTGACGCTTGCCCTTCTTTGAAAGTTCGAACCACAGCATTATGAACAGTATTGGACAGCACATTGGAGTGATTAATTAAAGCATGATTTACTGCAGAATTAATCATCTCTTGAAGTTTACCCGGATTAGAATCAAAGGTAACTTGCCGAGGCAACGACAAATCTTGCTCTTGGATGACTTGTCCACTCTTGTTCAAACTGAATGACTTCAAGCAAAGCTGTTTGTATTCTTCTATAGCCTTTTCCATAGCCTGCTTCTGTTCTTCCTTAAGATCTTCTTCTGATACCGCGATGATGTTCCCCGCATCGATCTCAGGATTGAACATATTGATCAGATCTGTCCCACCGAGCATGTCAAAAGATGTGTTGATGTAAAAGTGGATCTGCAAACACAAAGGGCTAATACCCGAATTCGATATCCAAAGCGTGCCAGTCAATTTGACCTGTTAATCGACAAGGATGAAGATACGAGCACTTTGGTCCTGACAACAGCGATACGCCCGGAAGTCACGGCCAAGAGGTACTCACGCGGAACTCAAGGATCGTCGAAGATCGCACTGAAGTGATGCAGCTCGCCGAATCGATGAGAACTCATGAAAAAGGAAAAATATGCAAATTGACGAAGTCACCGAAAAGTAAATAGATGTAAATAAGAGTAAAAGCTGGTTTTTGATATTGATTGATTGATTTTCATTACATTGCCCTTCAATCTATATTTATACCCTGATCTACAGAAACATAACCAAATACGACTAGGACACTAAATCCAAATCTAAGGAAACATATGACTCTTATACAAATCAGACTCTAACAAACATAGAAAAGGAAATTAATTCCTATCTATTCCCTTGTCCACCTAAATTGCGATGGAATTCCCATTGACCTCCTTTCCATCGGCACACTCCCTATTTCATCGGCAGCAGCCTTCAAGCCTTCTTTCATTGGCACACCTCCTGTTTCATCAACAGCAGTCTTCAAGCCTCCCTTCATCGGCATCGGCAATAACATCCTTAACCTTATCGGCAACACCTCAATCCAAATTAACTTCTCCATACTCCGCCACCATTCATTGGCAGCCTTCTTTACAAGCTGTCTTTCATTGGCTATCAACATATACAATAACTTTCCTCCTGCTGATTAGCCCACTCTGACCATCTTGACACGTGCCAAAAAACGGTGTCAATAGATAGGTTGGCGGCAACCTTCACCACAAACTAGAGGGCAGTCCAGGCATCACTTCAGACCGCAGCGATCAGGCAACAGTTGGCTATCTTGCAGGCAGAGAATCAAAGCATGCAGCCCGATCAGCCTCTTTCCAACACACCTAACCAGCGCCACCCAGCAAATCAAAGTCAACCTAACTCTTCGCCAGGTATGGCCGCTCAACCAACCTTTGGCACACCTTTCACCTCACCCCCAGTCCACAGAACCATAGACTCAAAAACTCCATTATCCGAAGGTATCCAAAGCTCACCTTAGCCCTCATCATGAGCTTCGAGGCAGCTGTAGCCTCCGCAAGAGGGAATGACACCGTTCTGGCTAAGTCATTTGTTATCGTAGCCGAGGGCGACGCTTTGGCATGGTATTCGATGTTAAGGCCGAGCTTAGTATATTCCTAGGAAGACCTTTGCGATAAAATCATAGCCAACTTCAAAGGGTTTACCACTAAATCCCTAACCACGATGGACCTGTTCCAGTGCAAACAAAATCAAGGGGAGGCTCTAAGGGACTATTTTCAAAGATTCGTGCAGCTAAAGGCGAAGGCACCAAATGTCCCAGAAGATGTTGCAATTGAAGCCACAATCAAAGGTCTCCGCATCGGGGCCTTCGCAGCTCATCTAGCTCAAGAAAAGCCAAGCACAATAGAGGAGCTATATAATGAGTTTGAGAAATATTGCAGGTCAGACAACGACCTTCGCAGAAGATTAGAAGAGCAAAATCAGAACAAGCAATACCAAGGGAGCAATAGGAATGCTCAAAGGGGCAACAGAAACCAAGGCCAGTCATAGCCTCAGCAAGGGCTAGAACAACAAGTTTTTAACATAGAGCAGCAAGGTAATAACTAGCAAGGGCAACAGACGTCGGAGGCATCCTCAAACAAAGAGTATCAGAAACTATATGAAGGCAAGAAATACAATCAAAGGAAGAACAGGAACAAGAACCAGGAACCGAGACAGCGAAGGCAGTATTGTTTCTTTCATGGAGAAAACAAAGGGCACCAGAGATTGTCCAGATGTGAAGAAAACCCAAGAAAGGATAAAGAACAGGGCAAATTCTCAGCCTCTGCCACAACAACCCACAAGAGAAGTCAACCACACCTTCGCTACACCCCAATAGCAGCCATACTGTCGAATCTACCCAAGCCTTAACTCCAATCAAATCCACCCATCCACCTTAGCAGCCGCATATTACCCTAACTTCTTACCCACATGGTGACCAAGTACACAACAACATGGGCAGACCAGTGACCAGCATGCAGAAGCCAACTTCACCTATATAAACCCAAGGCCTCCACACATAACATTCATAGAGGCAAACCAACCAGCTCAAGTTCACAATGGGCAACTTGAGGCATTACCTCCACCACCACCTCCACCACAACTAGCCGCACCCAAAAACGAGCCCAACCCAGAAAACTAGCTTAACCCACATACACCGCTGCCCACCATTGATAGGATACTGCCAATAGCCGGAGGCTCTGCAATGGAGTTCCAGACAAAGAAGCAGAAGAAAGATCATCTCAGGTTTGTCAACAACATAGCAGTTCAGGGTCCAGTACGCTACACAGATTGGTCGAAGACACCCATTATGTTTTCAGAACAAGACCCCTAATTAGAAAGCTACCCCCACGCTGATGCCATGGTGATCAAAGCCAATATAGCAGGCCAAAAAATTAACAGGGTTCTCATAGACTTCAGAAGCTCTACAGACATCATCTTTGTTAATGCCTTTGATCTGATGAATTAAGCAGAAGCTAGTTGCAGTCTTCGGACTCACCACTGATCGATTTTGGAGGAAAGAAGATCGATGCATTGGGAAAAATATCCCTACCAGTTTCCTTTGGAGGTCAGGAAAATGCAAGAATAGAGTACATGACCTTCGATGTAGTAGACCTCTACTACCCATATAATGTCATCTTCGGCAGAGGGTTTGCAAACAAGTTCAATGTAGCCATCCATATGGGCTACTTATGTATGAAAATGCCAACTTTACATGGCACCATCACAGTCCATGGCAGACAGAAAGAGGCAAGAAACATAGAAAGAGCCATCTACATGTCGCAGCGCAACATTAACTCTATCAAGTCAGCCAAGAGCAATGAACCGGAGCCTTCGGACATGCCGAAGGGGAAAACAGATCTCAAAGATCAAGAAGAAACAAAATTAGTCCCGTTGGGGAATGCAGTGCCAGATAGAAAGGTCACTATCGGAGGCAACCTTTCAAAGGAAGAAGCAGAGCTCATAGAAACCTTAGCCAAAAATAAAGACGTCTTCGCCTGGTCAGCCTTTGACTTGAAAGGAGTCAGCAGAAATATCATACAACACACTCATGACATCAACCCCAAAATAAAGCCAAGAAAGCAATGACAAAGGAAAATGTCAAAAGACAGAGTCTTAGCAGTGAAGGCTGAGGTGCAAAGACTGTTAGATGCAAATGTCATCAGGGAAGTCAAATACTCAGAGTGGATAGCAAACGTAGTGCTAGTACCCAAGAAAACCGAGAAGATGAGAATGTGCATAGGTTTCACAGACCTAAACAAGGCTTGCAAGAAAGATCCATTCCCACTACCAAGGATAGATACCTCCGTTGATAAGGCGGTGGGCTGCAAACGTTTTTTCACTCCTGGATTGTTTCTCAGATCTGGCTCAGCAAGGAAGACGAGGAAATACTACTCCTTTTGGAACGTACTGTTACATCAGAATGCCCAAAGGACTAAAGAATGCGGGATCAACCTTCGCATGACAAAAGCAGTTCTTGGCCCCCCAGCTACAGAAAAACATTATAGCTTATGTCGATGATATTGTGGTCATGAGTAAGAATGAAGAGGATCACATTGCAGACCTCAAAGAAACCTTCGCCAATCTCAGGGCAACCGAACTAAAGCTAAACCCAAAGAAGTGTGTCTTCAGTGTGAGCCGAGGCAAAATGCTCGGGTATATCATAGGACCCGAAGGTGTAAGAGCCAATCCAAAAAAGGCGAAGGCCATAATCTCAATGATAGAACCGTCAAACAAAAAAGAAGTTTAGAAGCTCACAGGAAGAATAGCAGCGCTAAACAAATTCATCTCAAAATCTATAGTGTGCAGTCTCCTGTTCTTCAAGGCTCTGAGAGGTGAAGACAAAGCAGAATGGGGTCCAGAGCAATGAAAGGTTTTCCAGTAGCTCAAAAGCTACATGGCTCCGAGCTCCTAGTCATAGTGCCAGATCCGGAGGCACTACTACTATACGTCACAGCCTCTGACCAAGCAGTCAGTGGAGTACTTGTTCAAGAAAAAGAGGAAGAATCAAAGGTCATCCAGCAGCCTGTCTACTACATCTCCGAAGCATTATCAGGAGCAAAACTAAAATATTTAGAAATAGAAAAGATAGCATACGCTGTCCAAATTTCATCAAGAAAGTTGAAGCATTACTTCCAAGCACACAAGATCAAATTACCACCGTCGTAGCGGCTCGAAGGCATATTCAGCAACAAAGAGGCCTCTGGAAGAATAGGGAAATAGGCAACAGAGTTGTCCTAGTTTGACCTCAACTATGTGCCAATAATAGCGATAAAATCGCAAGCCTTAGTAGATTTCATGGCAGATTGGACACATTTGGTGCATCAAAGTGAACCACCTCAAACTCTAGTCTAGACACTCTATATAGATGGGGCCTGGAGACACCTGGGAGCAGGAGCCTCTGCCGTGCTGATAGCACCATCAGGCCTTCAATCCAAGTGTGCAGCCATATTAGAGTTTAAGGCAACTAACAACATTATAGAGTACGAAGGCCTCATACTGGGACTCAACAAAGCGAAGACACTCAACGTGAAAACAATATTAGCAAAAACAGACTCTCAGGTTGTAGCCGGGCAAGTCAAAAAAGAGTACATGGCACGAGAGCCGGAGTTGGTCAAATACTTGGCGACATTAAGGGGATTAGAGCGGACGTTCTAGGGGTTCACCTTGAAATACATACCAAGGGCAGAGAATGTAGAAGCCGATGAGCTGGCGAAGGCAATAGCAAACAATCTGCCCATACCAGACGGGACATTCTACCAGGTACTTCAAGCACCAACAACACCAGCAATTGTGAAGGCATTCAAGCAAGTCCTACTCACAGAGTTCAAAGATTGGACACAATTGATCATTGATAAGATAAACAATGTGCAACACTCAGAAGATGAAGCAAGCATAGCTAGAATGGCAGCCAGGGCAAGAAGCTATACACTAGTAGATGGGATCCTATACAAAAAAGGCATAGTCCAACTGCTGCTCAAACATATAACCTAGGGCGAAGGCAAGGAATTCCTCTGAGAAATTCACTCTAGAATTTGCGGGTCTCACATAGGCCTAAGAGCATTGTCTACGAAGGCCATCAGGCAAGGATTCTATTGGCCCACCCACATCAAAGATGCACAAGAAATAATCGAGACATGTGAAGCATGCTAGACACCACTACAAGATTCTTTTTAAGTGACGACACCCTTTTTTGATTGGAGGCAGGCAAAACTTTTGACCACCTCCATTATCCCCAGCCAGGCCAACTTCCTGAGCGGCCATCTCGGTTAATGTTTAACGGAGGTGGTCGACTTAAAGAGACCACCACAGTTAAGAAGCCATTAACCGAGGCGGTCGGCTTAACACAACCGCCTCCGTTAATCTATTAATAGAGGTGGTCATTGTTGCTCAACCGCCTCGATTAATGGATATTAACCGAGGCAGTTGCATTATAGTAACTGCCTCCGTTAATCCATTAACCGAGGCAACCGATGTAAAGCAACCGCTTCCGTTAATATGTGATTAACGAAGGCGGTTTTCCTTATAGTGACCGCCTCTGTTATTCCTACAGCTATAAATGCACCCAACCACCGCCCCTTCTTCTTCCTCGCGGCTCCTCTTCTAATTTTTAGGGTTTTGAGCTCCAAAACCCTAAAAATTGTGCAAAATTTATGGGGAGAAGTTTTGCTCTTGTTTTATTCTAGGATGACACAACAAAAGGTAGATACACGCTCTCCAAACCTCATTTGTCGCTCTTCTTCATCGATTCATTTGGGGCTCTAGCCACCTTTTCATGGAGGAGAGAGAAAACTGCTATTTCTTTAGCTCTAGATCTATTCTCTCATCTCTGTGGCTATTTATTTGTAATAATATTGCTTTGTGGAATAAGGTCTGCAAGTATTGACAATAGGTTCGAATGGATGTACCAGATGAAGAGAATGGAACCGCAATACCTGGTTTATGTGAGGAAGTTTATTGCGGCTACAAAAGCTCACCGTGACAGTCTGAATCGGATGACAACCATATGTCTGTGTTCTCAGTGTATGAACATGAGAGTCCACATAGATAGCGAGGTGCAATCTCACTTGATCAGGTTTGGTTTCGTTAAGGATTACACAGTCTGGACTTTTCACGGCGAAAAAGTAGATGCGACTAGCGGTGCATCTGGAGGGAACTCGTCGTCATTGACAACCGTCAATGCAGACCATGTAGGACAACAACCCGCCTCCTCCTCATCAGTAGCAGCAGCCAGCGATGACATTGCTCATGATTACATCATGATGGAGGATTTATTCCAAGACATGGCTGCTGACGACGACAGTGGTGGGGATGCTGATGAGGAGGCTATTGTGAGGGACCTAGAGGGTGCAGAGCTTTTGGAGGAAATAGCTAACCCGCATCGATGAAGATGACATTCTATTTGGGAGCCCGAGGTGGCTGGAGAATTTTAGAGACATGAAACAGGCGGCAAATTGACCCACTCTATAAGGACTGTCCGAAGCATTGGATGGCGCTGCGTTTTAACCTCTAGATGCTGATGTTGAAGGCTCAGCATGGCTGGTCGGACACTAGCTTCAATGACCTCTTAAGTGTCCTTGCTGACACATACCGAAAGGATAACGTGGTGCCCACCAATACCTATCGGGCGAAGAAGCTGATCCGGCTAGTGGCGATGAAACTTAGAAAGTTTGACGCCTGCCCTAACCACTGTATCCTTTATCGGGGTGAGCAGTATGACAGGTTAGAGAGTTGTCCGCACTATGGCGCAAGTCGATATAAGAGGAACACCGGTTGTTGCATGGATGCAAACGATGATGGAGCCTTGGGGGGCCAAAGAAGAAGGGGACCAAGAAGAAGGGGGCGAAGAAGAAGCAGATCTCATCTCAACAGGACGAGGAAGAAGAGGGATACATGTAGAGGAAAAGTCCTGCACTATTGATGTGGTACCTGCCTATCATTGATCGTCTACGAGCTATATTCGAGAACTCTGAGGATGCCAAGCTGATGTCCTAGCATGCATCTGGTGATCGCACAAAAGACGATGGCAAGCTATGGCACCCTTCCGATGGCAAGCAGTGGAAGGATTTCAACGCACGTTCTCAGAGTTTGGCAAAGAGGCATGGAACGTTAGGTTCGCACTGAGTACCGATGGGATGAACCCGTTCGGTGACCTTAGTAGCTCGCACAACACTTCACCAGTTATCCTCACTATCTACAACCTACCTCCTTGGCTATGTCAGAAGCGCAGGTACCTTCTTCCTACCATGGTTATTTTTGGACTGAGGTAGCCTGGCAATGATATAGATGTGTTCCTAGAGCCGCTCATGGAGGACATGAAGATACTATGGGGGAAAAGGGGTCAAGATGATGGATGCGTCCCTAAGGAAGAAGTTCACTCTAAAAGCCATAATCTTTGTGACCATCACTGATTACCCTGGTCTTTTTTCACTGTCAGGGCAGATCAAAGGGAAGACCGGTTGCATAGTTTGCATCGATGGTACCTGCTACACTTACCTTAAGGGATCCAACAATTTGGTGTACACGAGGCACAAACGATTCCTTGTCAAGAAGCATAGGTATGGAAAGGATACGATGAATAAATACTTTGACAACCAGGCCAAGCCGCAACTTGATGAACCAAAACAGACTAGGTTTGGGGAAAAGGTATTTGGCAAGGTCAAGGACATGGAGGTCGAGTTTAGAAAGAAGAAGAAAGAGATAGTGGGGACAACGACAAGGTAGAGAAAGCGGGATAAGATGGAGGAACCATCTGTCGCTGTTCCTTTCAAGAAGTTGATTTTCTTCAAGTACCTATCATACTGGAAAACACTAGATACAACCCATGCCATCGACTGCATGCACCTGGAGAAGAGTGTATTCAAAAGCACGATCGGTGTCTTTTTAGACATCAAGGGAAAGACGAAGGATGGTCTGAAGTCATGGACAGATCTTGTCAACCTAGGCATCAGGCATGACATTCACCCACAACCATCAACGCAGAACAGGAATGTCGACCTCCCAGGTGCGGACTACAACCTAACAAAAGACGAGCGGATGGTTGTGTGCCATTGGCTTAGGGGTGTCAAGGTGCCGACCGGTTTCTCTTCCAACATCAAGAGCCTGGTCTCGATGAAAGACCTCACAATGACCAACTACAACTCACATGACTACCACATCATGCTGACGGTGTTCCTTCCAATTGTGATCAGGGCCATCAGTCCAGAGTATGTGAAGATGGTGATCACACAAATGTGCTACTTCTTTAACCGTATCACCCAGAAGGTCATCGATGAAGCTGAGCTACCCATCCTGAAACAGTTCATCACGGAGACTCTTTGCCAGCTCGAGATGTGCTTCCCACCGTCTTACTTCGATATTATGCCACACCTGATGAAGCACATGGTTGATCAGATACAACAATTGGACCCTATGTACCTACACCAGATGTGGACGTACGAGCAGTTCATGTCGACCCTCAACAGATACGTCCTTAACCATGAACACCCGGAGGGCTCTATGATCGAGGCATACACAACCGAGGAGGCTGTGAACTGTTGCACAAAATACATCCGAGATGGGAGGGTGATTGGGCTGCCCGTCCATTAGCACAAAGGCAAAACCTCGAAGATGGGGTGCATGGGCCAGAAAGTACGCACCGATGTAGAAAACAAAACGGTGCGACAAGCTGACTACAGCATCCTTCATCAGTTAGTGGTCATGGAAACCTATGTTGAGAAACACCTAGATGAGATCCATGCCACTCATGATGGGTAGCGCATGGAGGCATGGGTGCAGAAACAGCACAAGAGTAGTTTCACGGCATGGCTCCAAGAGTAGGCATACTGTAACACCTCAAGTGTTTAGTCCATAATTGCATTGCATTTGCATAAGCATAAGCATGCATCACTTATGTTTGTTATTTTATGTGAGGCAACACATGTGATTGTTTTAGGAGTTTTGTTTGGTTTATAACTTGGAATACTTGATGGTTGGTGTAACAAAAAGGTAGAATAGCCAATTATGTTCCATAACACCTTAGTTATACTTAGGGTAACTCTCGGAGCAAGGTTCATGTTGATCAAAATTGCAAAAATGCCCTCCAAGAGATGGTTGACCACCATTTGACCCTAGAATGTTCTAATTTGACCAATTAAAAAGTCTAACTTAAAGACCTTGCATGGAAGAGCACCTTTAAGCAAAGTTGTAAAGAATTTTATGGGGAACAAAAGTCTCAATATGACCATCTCATGAAATTGACCAGAACATGCTCAAAAGTGACCCACAAGTTAGCTAGAGGAGTGGCCTCAATACTTAGAATTTTTCTAAGTCTGAAATTTGACCCTCCAGTTTTGCTGAGGCCTACTTTAGAGGCTTGTAGTTTGCAAACCAGGCCAAACCAGCTTCCACTCATATTGACAAACTTGTAGTCCTCATGTAGCTCTACAACATTGCCAACATCACCCAAGTCTGGTTCTCCATAGTTTATGAGTTATAATGTCATGAAGTTGGGGTTTCAGTCGGTTTAACCACTGAAATCACATTTTAGTTTCACCGAGCACCACTTGATGCCCCGGTATCTCACCAACTAAACCGAATCAGATCTTGATGCCTGTTACAAACTTGTAGTGCATACATAGGTCTACAACTTTGTTAATTGGGGGTTCCACTGAAACGAGCTGGATTAGGAGTTAATCAACTTCAAAGTCGCTCTGTCAGTCGATCTCGATGGCACCTTTGAACTGCGATTCAGTTTCGTCAGAGGGAGGAGTGGCCGACCGGCCACAGAGCCTCGCCGACGCGTGGAGACGCGGTGGCTCCCGTACACCGGCCCTGGCCCCACCGGTCAGTCCGCGACGCCTTCAAGACCGCCACGACGCGTCGAGCCGGCCTCCATTCCCTCCGCCTCTCTCTTCCGGTTTCAAATCGCCAGACCGAGCCGCCATTGCCACTCCACCTCCAGTGAGCTCGCACGCGTGTTCCACTGCATCACCAGCCACCAAACCACGCCATTTCCTCCGCCTCACTGCGCTCCATCTCCTCGACCCACCGACGACCTTGATTGAACTCGAGGTGAGCCACATTGCTATCTCCGCCACTTCCGAGAGGTCACCGGAGCTCCGCCATGGAGGCTCACCGTGGCCGGGGTAGCTCGGGTCTATCTCCGTCCTCCCTTCCTACCTCAATAGCTCCGCCTAGCTTCAGTGAAGCTCGTACCGAGCTTAGCCGGGACCGTGCACCCTCACCGGTGACGGTGCACCGCCACCCGACCCTCACCGGCCGCCGCTCGCGGTGACGAGTCCCTTCCGCTCCAACCCAACCCCTCCCGCTGGCACGAATCGACGCACCGGGTGACGGAGAACGCGAGGGTGTGTTTGGTTTCCCGAGCGAGCTCCCCTCCGACGAGCTTGAGCTCGTCGGAGCTCGCGGGTCGCCGCCCCCTCTGCTCCCGGTCGCTGACTTCGGGGGCCCGCATGTCAGCGCCGCGCGTGGGCGGGCGTCCAAGCGGGCCGCGCGCACGCGTCGTGGGCCGCGCTGTTCCCAGGCCGGCCCAGTTCGATTGAGATTTATTTCTTTTAATTATTTTTGTCACAGATTTTTGTGGTAGTTTGGAAAATATATTTCTAGGGTTGTACTTGCTCAAAAATCATGAGATAAATTTTGTTATGATCTCCATGATGTGTAGTATTTTAGAAAAATATAAATCTGGTATGTTATGTTTAGTTTCTGGGAGAATTAAATAGATCTTGCAAATGTGTTTTTAAATGCATGCAAATTTGTTAAATTTATAACTTGAGCTGTAGTGTCCCACAAATCATGAAATTTGGTGGGTAGGTTAATTTATACTTGCCTTAGCTCTGGTAAAAATTTGGGGATCAGTGCTTAAGTAATTTTTAAGTTATGAGGCTATCTTGTTATTTTAGGAAATAGTTGAATGAATTTTTGTAATTTTTCTACATGTGCAATGTTCTTGTAACTTTTTGGAGAATGTCTTGGTACCCTAGAGTATCTACAAAAAATATGAAATCTGTTGTTTGATACTTTTCAATATGATGTATTAATTATGCAAAAATCAGCCTTTTGGACTTGTGAATTTTGTATAGGGAGGTTTTGTGAATAAAATCTGTTCAAATTTTTACAGTGGTCTCTTTTTGGGTCAGAGAGCCCCCTGTAATTTTTGTAGAATTTTAGGAGCAGTTTACATATATGTTTAAAATTCCACCTAATTAATTAAGTAAAATAAGAAATGAGTATAAATAAATGTTCTAGGTAGTCACACCCTACTTTCTGGTGTTTTTGTACCCCATGTGAACTTTTGGTAACATTAGTTTGGTTTTAGGGGACTTTGACCACATCAATAAATATTTAACCCTTGTAATTTTAGGTTTTCTGGACAGCTGGTAGTATTTCTAAGTTTGGCCTTTGATAAAGATGGTTGCTGGAAAACTTGTAAATACCAAAGTTGTAGTAAACTTGATAAACTAGCCTGTGTCAAAATTTGGGAGCATTTGGCTTAGTATTTTGAGAGTTATTGTTGTTTAAAATGGTAGTTCAGAATCTGCTACTCTCTGTTTTGAGGGGACAGATTCTGGAACTTGTGAAATTTGATATGGAAAACTTAGGAGTTTGGGGTTGAGGTCTGAAAATGAATTGTAGTACATTTCTTAGGCTTTCCAGATTGTCTTAGATCATATCTTTTGGAATTGGAAATCTCCAGTTATGATAAAAACAAGTAGCTGCTGTCCAGAATGTTTTACTATGGTATTTTGCTGATTGTTGTGGTGTGGTATCCTAAGAAATGTTACTCTTGTAATTGTTAGGTGTTAGGGCCTTAACTGAAGAAGAGCAGCTTTATCTTAGGTTAAGTAGATTAGGTGAGTACTTCTCTACCGAAGAGGAAATTTGCACCTACTCTTTTGAAGTGATTTGAATAGAGCTTTAAAATTATTGTAATGCATCCATTCCGAGCATACTGCATCTTTCACTATGCATTCATGAGATTTATTATGCACTCATGCAATAGGTGTTCCGGAGGGAGTGACACTCCTAGAATTCGAACAAGTGATACCGGAGGAGGTGTAGAGTCAACCGGAGGAGTCAGCAGAAGAACCAAACGTCGGGGAAGCTCCGGCAGAAGATCTACCCGAGTGTCCGAACCACAGACCCGCAACCTTTCTCAAAGGCAAGCCCCGGTGCTTGCTGAACCCATCGTTTATAAATATATCTTGAGTACTTTTAATTGTTTATTGCATTAAGTAGTAGGAGTTGTATGAAAACAATTGTTGCATGATACCTGTCCTTGTCCAGATATTGTACTTAAATCCTATATTAGGTTTAGGCACGTGTCAATGCTTAGCCCTGCTTAGTACGGTAGAAGTCGGGTGATTTCCGGTCATCCGCGAGAGATAGGATTGGATCGCGAGTGGCTTATGGCTATCGTGATGGAACCATGCTTTAAAATAAAATTGAGACCGGGCGGGAGTTCGATGGTACAGCTGCAAGACACTTCACATCTTGGGTGTGGAGCCATGCCCGTCTGAGTCGTTTAAGGACCGATTCGCTGTACGTCCTTGAGTCATGTTGAACGCAGTCTAACACTTAGTTGGCCGGATAAGTCGTTCCGACCGCGAAGCCAAGTAATCTGATTCAGGCCGGGAATCGAATGGTAGGTTGCTTCTTGGAGGAGAGAAAGGATGTGCTTGGGGACATTGGCGTGAGACCAAGGGGGGGTTAGAGTCCCTATCACCTGGCAGAGTGTCGCCCTTGGGGTTGCGACATCATTCGGACCCGTGATTCCTGAATCATATGAAAAGGTGGCCTGTGCGACCCTGGCAGGGGTCTGCACGGTGAGTGTTAGAAATACCCCTCCAGCTGGATAGGAATTCGATTCGAATCGCCGTCGCTCCCGGTTAGTGAGCACTTGACTTGAGCAGCGGCAACGTAGATCTCATTAATTGAACATATGGTTAAGTGAATGATACATTGTTGCCACAACTTATACCTGCTATGGAAATAATATGAATAATTGTTTGATGATAATCAAGTGCATGTTTAGTACAGGTGCTAAGATAGATGACAGGTAAATGCTAAAAATAACTGCTAGTACATGTTATAAGAGTTTCAACTACTTATGCCTTTATGCAAATGTGGTGTCAGCTAACCTCTTGTGTAAGCCTTGCATAATCCTTGGTGTTATTTTATTTCTGGTTTATGACGGGTAAGTCTAGCTGAGTACATTCCAGTACTCAGGGTTTATTCCCTCCTGTTGCAGATGACATGCTTTATCAAGGTTTCTGCAAGATGTGTCTCCACCCTGCGGGTGATGATGACTAGATCACAAGGGTGTGATCGTCTTTATGTACTTTTCTCATGCTTTTGCGGGTTGTCGATCATCAAGACTGGCAGTAATTAATCAACTAGTGTGTGTGTTATGCTTCCGCTACTTTCAAAACTCGGTTTGTAATATTTGCTACTCCGTGGTGTAAACTTATTCCGGAACTACTTGTGAAATGTAACGTACGATGTGTATGTTGAATGATACGATCCTAGTTGTAAGCAGTTTGGTTTGAAATCCTTCGTGATTTCGATTGACTACCGGGATTATATGGGCTCAAGTTTGAAAATTTGAGCGCTTTGGTGCTTGTTTTCGTACTTGTGCTCTTATAATTTGGTCGGTTCTGTTACAGCTGGTACCGGAGCATAATTCAACATTAAACACATCTTACGAGTAATTAAAAACAAAAGTATTTGTTTGCGAAAAGGGTTAAACTCTAAAAATTATTTTTATAGGTATGCCAGTGATCACATCCCTTAGCCCAAATAAGGACTCTTAGGTGGCTTATTATAAAGACTAACTTGGGGGCCTTGTTTATTTTTGTTTCGTCGTCCATACGGCGTGATATTGTATGGATGCCATCCGCTTGGGTGGTAATGTATGGATCAATTACCTCGACGCTCTGGTAAGTGTGAGTTGTGAGAGCATGATCGTCCAACCGGTGGTCTAGGGGAGAGTAGTTTTGGTGACTTGCATACTTACATGTTCAAACCATGTAACTATGTAAAAGCACTTAATTGTGGGCATCCATCAATTGGGTAGCTTTGATACTGAAATATATACATCCGGGGATGTGTATATGGAAAGTATTTAGTTTACTGCTTTCTTGTATGTTATTTTGGGAATTGTTGGGCTGCAATGAAATTTTCTGCAGGTACACTAACAGCGTAACGAGTAGACCGATAGTTTCACTTATATGAGAGAACGTATGTATGCCACCGTTTAGCGTTAGCACTTTAATTTTCTACTAAGGTGAGAGGACGTACGGAACGTGCATGCGTCATGTTTAATTATATCATACATGTCATTCACTCCCTCCTTAAAAATTTCAATAGTCCCGACTAAATTAAATTTCGTATCCCCTAAATGATCCTCACTTTAAGTCATATCTTGTTGATACAGATGGCACGTACTAGGATGACAGCCCGTAAGTCCACCGGTGGAAGGGTCCCTCGCCACCAGCTAGCTCCACGCGAGCCCCGTCCTGAGCCCACTGAGGTGGAAAGGTTACGGGCTGAGTTGGCAGAGGTGACTGCTGCTAGGGATGCAGCGCGGCAACAACTGGAGCAAGTGATTCATGACCGTGATCAAGAAACGCTTGCAGTCCAGAGGTTGACAGTGGCAAATCGCAACTGTCAACGCATGTTGGTCCGTGTGATGGACCAGAGGGATGAAGCCTGGCATGAGGAGAACGTTCTGAGGGCTCGTCAGTTTGAGCTCGAGCAACAGTTAGAAAATGCTGAAGAATACAATGACAACCTTCATGAAGAAGTACACCACCTGAACAACCAGCTTAATCCTCTGCTACCTAGAAACAACAACGTAGATGAGGACATGGGTTCAGGGATCTTTATGGCTGAGGATGATGATGAAGTGGAAGTCAATGGACCACAGGATGCCCCACCTGCAGAAGCACCAGAGGAAGAGCCAGAAGAAGAAGACGAGGAGCTAGAGCCTGTCAGTGATGAGGACGGCGGGGAGATTCTTGACACTGACTCGGAGGATGATGTTTAGAGTAGTCATCACGTACCTATGATGTTAGGATCGTCTTTTGCGCCTCCCTGTGTAAGAGTGAGGCCTTGTAATAACTTGACTTTGTGATGTAAGGTTGAACCGTAGGTTTCCTGAATGTAGTTTGAACCTGTTAATTTCGATCGCAATGGGATGTCTTATTGTGTTGTGTTCAATGATGGTGTCACAATTAGCACCCTTCGGTGCCGCGACGAAACCGAGGGCCTCCTATGGCGCACGACATAAGGTTGTGCCGCTTGGCACGCGCAGGTATCGAGGTGGCTAGTCATGATCCACCATGGAACTCTCCATTGAGAAGTCTCCTTGTGGTCAGTTTGAAGTAGTCTTTCACAGTCAACTAAAAATCTTGAGATCAAATCCAAGTACCGTGCGAAAGGTCAAAAACCACGTAGATAGTGACGTAAATGGTCCGGTAACTGTTGTGCTCCCTGTGAGTGAGCCTTTATCAAAGAACATCTTGTTGGATTCCCTCGTATGATTGCGCCAATTGATGCGCTTGAATGGATTGTGCAGTTGTGATGAATTATTGTGCCTTAATTATTATGAGAAGTCTATTTCATGAAGTCAGTTTAACATTTCGCAATAATTCATCTACAAATTTCCCACATCGCCAGTGCTCATTGGCTATGCATTTTGCAGATGTCGTACAATCTACGTCGGGGTCGTGGCAATGAGGAGGAGGAACAGCCACCCCCTCCGCCACCACCTACTCCGGCCGAGTTGATGCAATCAGTGGTTGAAGGGCAGCGCATGTTGGCTGACGCCATGCGCCAACTGGCTAATCGAGAGGCTCGTCATGGCCGCTAGGGCCCAGAGCCAAATCAGTACAGCGATTTCAAGGACTTTCTTGATACAAAGCCCCCGCTCTTTAAGGAAGCGGAAGAACCATTGCAAGCTGACGAGTGGTTGAATACTATTGAACAAAAGTTTCGTCTACTACGCCTGACTGATGAGCTGAAAACTGAGTATGCTTCCCATCAGTTGCATGGTCCAGCGGGCATTTGGTGGAGCCACTATCGTTCCACACTGCCTGCCAATGTCTCGATTGCTTGGGACCAGTTCAAGGCGGCATTCCGGAGGAACTATATTCCTCCAGGTCTTATGGCAATCAAGCACACGGAGTTCATGAGGCTGTCGCAGGGAAATAAAAGCTTGACTGAATACTTGCAGTCTTTCAACAACCTGGCAAGGTATGCCACAGAGTTTGTGGATACCGATGCCAAGAAGATTGCTAGCTTCAAAAGGGGCCTCGGCCCAAAGCTGATGAAAACTATGGGCACTAGCAAATGTACTACTTTCAATGATTTTATCAGTGATGCTTTGACCCAGGAGAACAACAATGCTATTTATTCTGCCTCTAAGAGCCGTAAAAGGGCCCTTGAGGCGAGTGCTTCTCAGTCACGGGCCTCAGCTGCACCAAGGTCTTCCCCACGCCCACCTACTCAGAATACAAAGTTCCGTCCGCGACAGAAAAAGTCTGCTGCAAAAACTGGATTCCGTAAGGCTTATACAGTCGCTCTGCCAAAGGGGACTTCTGGACAGAGCAGCTCTAGTGTTCCTCCCAGCAACATGCCTTGCTGGAACTGCAACAAGCCAGGCCATTGGGCCCGGAACTATCCTTACCCTAAGAAGAATGTTAACCAAGGTGGCCGTCAGGGACACGCTCATTATAACATCATTGAGGAAATTCCATCTAGTGAGGTGGTCACTGCTGGTAAGTTCCTAGTTGACCAACACCCCGCAGTGGTACTTTTTGATTCAGGTGCTTCGCATTCCTTTATCAGTCCTAAGTTTGCATCAAAATTTGCACACAAGTTGCATACTGTTGAAGGTGTGGGTTATTGCATTAGTGCGGCAAGTGGGAATATTTCCACAAACAAAGTAGTGGGGAACCTTAAGTTTGAGATAGAAGGGCGAAATTATTCGCTTGCTCTATTGGTTTTACCGGGTTTAGACATAGATGTTATCTTGGGCATGAATTGGATGAGTCAGAATGGGGTACTCATCGACACATCCGCTCGGGTAGTTATGCTCAGAGATCCTACAGATCAAAAGGGTTTTCTAGTACAACTTCCCAGAAAGGTTGAACTGTCGGGGGAAGTTCATGCTGTGTAAGCAAAGGCGTTGGCTGAAATTCCGGTAGTAAATGAATTTTCGGACGTTTTTCCCGATGATTTGCCGGGACTCCCTCCGGATCGGGATGTGGAATTTAAAATCGAGTTGTTGCCTGGCACTGCACCCATCTCTAGGAGACCCTATAGGATGCCTCCAAATGAGTTAGCTGAACTTAAGGTGCAGTTGAATGAACTTTTGAAGAAGGGGTTGATTCGTCCTAGCTCGTCTCCGTGGGGATGCCCTGCTATCTTTGTAAAGAAGAAGGATCAGACCTTGCGGATGTGCGTGGACTATAGACCTCTGAACGCAGTCACTGTTAAGAATAAGTATCCTCTACCGCGCATCGATATCTTGTTCGATCAGTTGTCAAAAGCTAAAGTCTTTTCCAAGATTGATCTAAGGTCTGGGTACCATCAGATTAAAATCCGTCCTGAAGATGTTCCAAAAACAGCCTTCTCGACAAGATACGGCCTTTATGAGTATCTTGTTATGTCCTTCGGCCTGACCAATGCCCTAGCACACTTCATGTGCTTGATGAATTCGGTGTTTATGCCCGAATTGGACAAGTTTGTGGTGGTGTTCATTGATGACATCTTGGTGTATTCTGAAAATGAGGAAGAACACGCTGAACACTTGCGTATTGTCCTCAGCAGACTGCGTGAGCATCAACTGTATGCGAAGTTCAGTAAGTGTGAATTCTGGCTTCGTGAAGTACCTTTCCTTGGGCATGTGTTGTCCGATGGAGGAATTATGGTGGATCCCACTAAGGTACAAGAAGTATTGAATTGGAAGGCTCCTACTTCGGTTCATGAGGTCCGGAGTTTCCTTGGGTTGGCTGGCTATTATCGTCGCTTCATCCCGGATTTCTCAAAAATAGCCAAACCCATGACTCGGTTGCTGCAAAAAGACACCAGGTTTGTCTGGACTCCTGAGTGTGATGCGGCTTTTCACCAACTGCGAACCCTCCTAACTTCGGCTCCGGTTTTAGCACAACCAGATATCGAGAAGTCGTTTGATGTTTACTGTGATGCCTCAGGCATAGGTTTGGGAGGTGTTTTGATGCAGGAAGGCCGAGTAATAGCATATACTTCACGGCAACTTCGGAAGCATGAGGTGAACTATCCAACGCATGACTTAGAACTGGCTGCAGTTGTTCATGCTTTGAAGGTATGGCGGCATTATCTGCTGGGCAATGTCTGCAATATCTATACAGACCACAAAAGCCTCAAATACATCTTCACCCAACCCGAGCTAAATATGCGTCAGAGAAGATGGCTCGAGTTGATTAAGGATTATAATCTTCAAGTGCACTATCATCCAGGCAAGGCAAATGTGGTTGCGGACGCTTTGAGCCGTAAGTCTCACTGCCATTCCTTAGTTGAAACTGATTTTCACCGATCCCGCCTGTTACATCCGGCAGTCTTGTACAACATCACTGTCAGTGGTACTCTCAGAAACAGAATCATTGAGCTCCAAAAGACTGATCCGGGTATATTTCACATAAAACGGAAGATGAAAGAGGGAGAGACTAAGCATTTCAGGTTAGATGACGAAGGTGTGCTGTGGTTTAAGGATAGATTAGTGGTACCTAAGGACCGAGAGCTTAGAGATCAGATCCTGTCCGAAGCACATTCGTCCAAGTTGTCCATCCATCCTGGTAGTAATAAGATGTATTATGATTTGAAGCCACTTTATTGGTGGACCAAGATGCGGAAAGAGATAGCTGCATATGTTGCTAGGTGTGACACCTGTTGTAGAGTTAAAGCTGTGCACATGAAAGCTGGGTTACTCCAGCCACTTTCTATCCTAGGCTAGAAATGGGAAGAGATAAGTATGGATTTCATTGTCAGACTTCCTCCTACTGTCAAAAATCATAACTCCATCTGGGTAATTGTTGATCGTTTGACCAAATCAGCTCATTTCATTCCAGTGAGAGTGGACTATCGTCCCACTGACTATGCTGAGTTGTACTTCAATCAGATAGTCCGGCTTCATGGGGTACCACGTACTATCGTTTCTGACCGTGGTCCCTAGTTCACTGCTCGCTTTTGGGAGCATTTGCATCACCTTCTGGGAACCAAGTTAGTGAGAAGCTCTGCTTATCACCCGCAGACGTCTGGTCAGACGGAACGAGTTAACCAAATCTTGGAAGATCTGTTGCGAGCATGCGTCATTTCATCCAAGGGTTCTTGGGAAAAATGGTTACCTTTAGCCGAATTCTCGTACAATAACAGCTACCAAGAGATGATTAAGATGGCCCCATTCGAAGCTTTGTACGGTCGAAAGTGTCGAACTCCACTAAACTGGGTAGAAGCTGGAGAAAGAAGGTATTATGGCATTGATTTTGTCCAGGAAGCCGAGGAACAAGTCCGTACTATCCAGAAACACATGGCTACAGCCCAAGCTAGACAGAAAAGCTATGCTGATCGTCGTAGAAAACCACTAGAGTTTGAAGTTGGAGACTTCGTTTATTTGAAAGTTTCTCCAATGAAGAGTGTCCAACGTTTTGGTGTTAAGCGGAAACTTGCACCAAGATACGTGGGTCCTTTCCAGATCATAGGCAAGAGTGGAGCTGTTGCGTACAAAATCCAGTTACCTCCTGAAATGAGAGCCATATTCAATGTTTTTCATGTATCTCAGCTTAAAAAGTGTCTTCGAGTTCCTGAGGAACAAGTTCCTTTAGGAGATATCAGGCTTGAATCCGACCTAACCTATGAAGAAAAGCCAGTCCGAGTGATCGATACTCAAGAACGAGTAACTAGAAGTAAAGTGGTTAAGTGGTACAAAGTGATGTGGAGTAATCAGGGTAGTGAAAGTGATGCTACGTGGGAACGGGAAGATTATTTGCGGGATGGTTATAAGGAATTCTATGAAAAATGGTACGCTTTCCAAATCTCGGGACGAGATTTTTATAAGGGGGGAGGGCTGTAACACCTCAAGTGTTTAGTCCATAATTGCATTGCATTTGCATAAGCATAAGCATGCATCACTCATGTTTGTTATTTTATGTGAGGCAACACATGTGATTGTTTTAGGAGTTTTGTTTGGTTTATAACTTGGAATACTTGATGGTTGGTGTAACAAAAAGGTAGAATAGCCAATTATGTTCCATAACACCTTAGTTATACTTAGGGTAACTCTCGGAGCAAGGTTCATGTTGATCAAAATTGCAAAAATGCCCTCCAAGAGATGGTTGACCACCATTTGACCCTAGAATGTTCTAATTTGACCAATTAAAAAGTCTAACTTAAAGACCTTGCATGGAAGAGCACCTTTAAGCAAAGTTGTAAAGAATTTTATGGGGAACAAAAGTCTCAATATGACCATCTCATGAAATTGACTAGAACATGCTCAAAAGTGGCCCACAAGTCAGCTAGAGGAGTGGCCTCAATACTTAGAATTTTTCTAAGTCTGAAATTTGACCCTCCAGTTTTGCTGAGGCCTACTTTAGAGGCTTGTAGTTTGCAAACCAGGCCAAACCAGCTTCCACTCATATTGACAAACTTGTAGTCCTCATGTAGCTCTACAACATTGCCAACATCACCCAAGTCTGGTTCTCCATAGTTTATGAGTTATAATGTCATGAAGTTGGGGTTTCAGTCGGTTTAACCACTGAAATCACATTTCAGTTTCACCGAGCACCACTTGATGCCCCTGTATCTCACCAACTAAACCGAATCAGATCTTGATGCCTGTTACAAACTTGTAGTGCTTACATAGGTCTACAACTTTGTTAATTGGGGGTTCCACAGAAACGAGCTGGATTAGGAGCTAATCACCTTCAAAGTCGCTCTGTCAGTCGATCTCGATGGCACCTTTGAACTGCGATTCAGTTTCGTCAGAGGAAGGAGTGGCCGACCGGCCACAGAGCCTCGCCGACGCGTGGAGACGCGGTGGCTCCCGTACGCCGGCCCTGGCCCCACCGGTCAGTCCGCGACGCCTTCAAGACCGCCACGACACGTCGAGCCGGCATCCATTCCCTCCGCCTCTCTCTTCCGGTTTCAAATCGCCAGACCAAGCCGCCATTGCCGCTCCACCTCCGGCGAGCTCGCGCGCGTGTTCCACTGCATCACCGGCCACCAAACCACGCCATTTCCTCTGCCTCACCGCGCTCTATCTCCTCGACCCACCGACGGCCTTGATTGAACTCGAGGTGAGCCACATTGCTATCTCCGCCGCTTCCGAGTGGTCACCGGAGCTCCGCCATGGAGGCTCACCGTGGCCGGGGTAGCTCGGGTCTCTCTCCGTCCTCCCTTCCGACCTCAATAGCTCCGCCTAGCTTCAGTGAAGCTCGTACCGAGCTTAGCCGGGACCGTGCACCCTCACCGGCGACGGTGCACCGCCACCCGACCCTCACCGGCCGCCGCTCGCGGTGACGAGTCCCTTCCGCTCAACCCAACCCCTCCCGCTGGCACGAATCGACGCACCGGGTGACGGAGAACGCGAGGGTGTGCTTGGTTTCCCGAGCGAGCTCCCCTCCGACGAGCTTGAGCTCGTCGGAGCTCGCGGGTCGCCGCCCCCTCTGCTCCCGGTCGCTGACTTCGGGGGCCCGCATGTCAGCGCCGCGCGTGGGCGGGCGTCCAAGCGGGCCGCGCGCGCGCGTCGTGGGCCGCGCTGTTCCCAGGCCGGCCCAGTTCGATTGAGATTTATTTCTTTTAATTATTTTTGTCACAGATTTTTGTGGTAGTTTGGAAAATATAGATCTAGGGTTGTACTTGCTCAAAAATCATGAGATAAATTTTGTTATGATCTCTATGATGTGTAGTATTTTAGAAAAATATAAATCTGGTATGTTATGTTTAGTTTCTGGGAGAATTAAATAGATCTTGCAAATGTGTTTTTAAATGCATGTAAATTTGTTAAATTTATAACTTGAGCTGTAGTGTCCCAAAAATCATGAAATTTGGTGGGTAGGTTAATTTATACTTGCCTTAGCTCTAGTAAAAATTTGGGCATCAGTGCTTAAGTAACTTTTAAGTTATGAGGCTATCTTGTTATTTTAGGAAATAGTGGAATGAATTTTTGTAATTTTTCTACATGTGCAATGTTCTTGTAACTTTTTGGAGAATGTCTTGGTACCCTATAGTATATAAGAAAAATATTAAATCTGTTGTTTGATACTTTTCAATATGATGTATTAATTATGCAAAAATCAGCCTTTTGGAATTGTGAATTTTGTATAGGGAGTTTCTGTGAATAAAATTTGTTCAAATTTTTACAGTGGTCTCTTTTTGGGTCAGAGAGCCCCCTGTAATTTTTGTAGAATTTTAGGAGCAGTTTACTTATATGTTTAAAATTCCACCTAATTAATTAAGTAAAATAAGAAATGAGTATAAATAAATGTTCTAGGTAGTCACACCCTACTTTCTGGTGTTTTTGTACCCCATGTGAACTTTTGGTAACATTAGTTTGGTTTTAGGGGACTTTGGCCACATCAATAAATATTTAACCCTTGTAATTTTATGTTTTCTGGACAGCTGGTAGTATTTCTAAGTTTGGCCTTTGATAAAGATGGTCGCTGGAAAACTTGTAAATACCAAAGTTGTAGTAAACTTGATAAACTAGCCTGTGTCAAAATTTGGGAGCATTTGGCTTAGTAGTTTGAGAGTTATTGTTGTTTAAAATGGCAGTTCAGAATCTGCTACTCTCTGTTTTGAGGGGACAGATTCTGGAACTTGTGAAATTTGATATGGAAAACTTAGGAGTTTGGGGTTGAGGTCTGAAAATGAATTGTAGTACATTTCTTAGGCTTTCCAGATTGTCTTAGATCATATCTTTTGGAATTGGAAATCTCCAGTTATGATAAAAACAAGTAGCTGCTGTCCAGAATGTTTTACTATGGTATTTTGCTGATTGTTGTGGTGTGGTATCCTAAGAAATGCTACTCTTGTAATTGTTAGGTGTTAGGGCCTTAACTGAAGAAGAGCAGCTTTATCTTAGGTTAAGTAGATTAGGTGAGTACTTCTCTACCGAAGAGAAAATTTGCACCTACTCTTTTGAAGTGATTTGAATAGAGCTTTAAAATTGTTGTAATGCATCCATTCCGAGCATACTGCATCTTTCACTATGCATTCATGAGATTTATTATGCACTCATGCAATAGGTGTTCTGGAGGGAGTGACACTCCTAGAATTCGAACAAGTGATACCGGAGGAGGTGCAGAGTCAACCGGAGGAGTCAGCAGAAGAACCAAACGTCGGGGAAGCTCCGGCAGAAGATCTACCCGAGTGTCCGGACCACAGACCCGCAACCTTTCTCAAAGGCAAGCCCCGGTGCATGCTGAACCCATCGTTTATAAATATATCTTGAGTACTTTTAATTGTTTATTGCATTAAGTAGTAGGAGTTGTATGAAAATAATTGTTGCATGATACCTGTCCTTGTCCAGATATTGTACTTAAATCCTATATTAGGTTTAGGCACGTGTCAATGCTTAGCCCTGCTTAGTACGGTAGAAGTCGGGTGATTTCCAGTCATCCGCGAGAGATAGGATTGGGTCGCGAGTGGCTTATGGCTATCGTGATGGAATCATGCTTTAAAATGAAATTGAGACCGGGCGCGAGTTCGATGGTACAGCTGCAAGACACTTCACGTCTTGGGTGTGGAGCCATGCCCGTCTGAGTCGTTTAAGGACCGATTCGCTGTACGTCCTTGAGTCATGTTGAACGCAGTCTAACACTTAGTTGGTCGGATAAGTCGTTCCGACCGCGAAGCCGACTAATGTGATTCAGGCCGGGAATCGAATGGTAGGTTGCTTCTTGGAGGAGAGAAAGGATGTGCTTGGGGACATTGGCATGAGACCAAGGGGGGGTTAGAGTCCCTATCACCTGGCAGAGTGTCGCCCTTGGGGTTGCGACATCATTCAGACCCGCGATTCCTGAATCATATGAAAAGGTGGCCTGTGCGACCCTGGCAGGGGTCTGCACGGTGAGTGTTAGAAATACCCCTCCAGCTGGATAGGAATTCGATTCGAATCGCCGTCGCTCCCGGTTAGTGAGCACTTGACTTGAGCAGCAGCAACGTAGATCTCATTAATTGAACAGATGGTTAAGTGAATGATACATTGTTGCCACAACTTATACCTGCTATGGAAATAATATGAATAATTGTTTGATGATAATCAAGTGCATGTTTAGTACAGGTGCTAAGATAGATGACAGGTAAATGCTAAAAATAACTGCTAGTACAGGTTATAAGAGTTTCAACTACTTATGCCTTTATGCAAATGTGGTGTTAGCTAACCTCTTGTGTAAGCCTTGCATAATCCTTGGTGTCATTTTATTTCTGGTTTATGACGGGTAAGTCTAGCTGAGTACATTCCAGTACTCAGGGTTTATTCCCTCCTGTTGCAGATGACATGCTTTATCAAGGTTTCTGCAAGACGTGTCTCCACCCTGCGGGTGATGATGACTAGATCACAAGGGCGTGATCGTCTTTATGTACTTTCCTCATGCTTTTGCGGGTTGTCGATCATCAAGACTGGCAGTAATTAATCAACTAGTGTGTGTGTTATGCTTCCGCTACTTTCAAAACTCGGTTTGTAATATTTGCTACTCTGTGGTGTAAACTTATTCCGAAACTACTTGTGAAATGTAACGTACGATGTGTATGTTGAATGATGCGATCCTGGTTGTAAGCAGTTTGGTTTGAAATCCTTCGTGATTTCGATTGACTACCGGGATTATATGGGCTCAAGTTTGAAAATTTGAGCGCTTCGGTGCTTGTTTTCGTACTTGTGCTCTTATAATTTGGTCGGTTCTGTTACACATACCCCATGGAGAAGCCGATGAAGTGGAGGCCGTTAAGAGGCTTGTGTCTGGCCCATCCACCCAAATCACCACGTGGCAAGGGTATGACATCAATGGATACAGGTTCCACACAAAAGAGAAGGACAAGAAGAGCGCGGTACAAAATAGCGGTGTTCGATATGAGGGCATCGATGAGTCCACGGGGCAGAGGAGGCAATACTATGGGTAGGTTGAAGCGATATGGGAACTTGACTACGACGGTGAACTACAAATACCCGTCTTCTGATGCTAGTGGGTTAAACCAAAGGGGGTTGTCATGGACGACGATGGGCTACAAAGATGATCAGTGGGTACTAGCAACCGAGGTCATGCAAGTAGCCTACTCTGTGATGCCAGAGGACAATAGGAGGCACGTGGTTGTGTTAGGAAAGCAGAGGATCGTGGGAGCTGATGGGGTCCAGAGCCCCAAAGAATACAACAACTACCCAGAGCTCGGGCTTTTTACCGATCATCCAAGGAAGATCAAGGTTGTCGAGGACTGCCTCAAGAAGTCCAAGATCATGCCTTGGGTCCGCCCTGATGGTGAGAAGACTGTGGGAGCACCTACAACAAAATGATATATGTATGCCACACATTTATGTAATAATGTAGGGATCGGACTCATTTGAAGACAACCTTTTGTAACTTATTATTACAATGGAACCATATATATGCCACACATTTATGTATGCATTGTTGTGTTAAGTGCTACTATACTACTTCCTACTACTACTACTACATTACTACCACTCTACTACCTCTACCACTGCTCTATTACTCCTATAGTACTACCACTACTCTACTACCCCTTCTCCATACTCCTAGTACTATCAAAATAATTATCAATTTTAAAAAGCATTACAAATGTAATATCAACTTTACAACTTAGTAAAAACAATTAAACCGAGGCATTTCAAATTAAAAATCTAAAAAATCTTAATGGAGGTGGGCACTCTAAGCCGCCCGCCTTGGTTAACGTTAACCGTGGCGGGCACCCTAATCCGCCCGCCTCGGTTATTCATTGCCTATATATACACTAGAGCGCCCCTAAATCTTCCTAAGTCCTTCGGCGCGTTCGATTTCACCCCAAAGGGCTGCCAAAACTTCGAATCACGCAGCCACCACCGATGTGCTCTCCCCTGCCCCCACACCCCGCCCCCGCCCCTGTCCCCACACCATCTTCCCTTGTTGCGTCTGCCGTCTTCCCCGAGCCGCTGCGGAACCCTAGCTGTGGGCACGGAGCTCCACCGCCATACACCAGAACCCTAGCGGCGTTCCACCATCTTCCCCGCCTCTGTCTCCATCTCCGCGCCATCCACTATGCCGTCCTCTGCATTCGCCTTCGTCCTCCGGTCCCAGTGCGGTGCTCCCTGCGACGAGCCCTCCTTAACGATGCGTCTTTGTCCCTGGCGCCAGTCACCGTGTGGCCCCCTATGACGAACTTCGATGCGTCGTCCACCAACGATCCTCCTCGGCGCTAAGCTCGTGCCCCTGGTTCCCTGACCCCATTGTCAACCCTGAGCTCATCTACGGTGGCCTGTAGCTGTCTTGTTGTGCACATTCAGGTTTTGGCTCTGATGCTCTTTGATTCAGGTTTTGGCTACCCATTTCTTGTTGTGCAAATTTGAGCAATCAACCCTTAGTTGCCTATGATGCGTGTGATGATCCCTAGCATATATGCCACTGCCTATGATGCCTCTATTTTGTACTATCTGAGCATGTCATTTTCTGATATTATCACTGCCTATGATGCCTCTATTTTGTACTATCTAACCATATGTCATTTTCTGTGATTGTCACTGCCTATGATGCCTCTATTTTGTTTCAACTGAGCATATGACATTTCTGCTACTACTCCTATGTACTACTACTTGCTGGTCTTCTCTATGGCATATGCAATGATGAAATGTTTAATCTTTTAAAAATTTGCTGAGGCAGTGGTGTACTACTTGCTGCTACTCTATACTCTATGCTTCTATAATTTTGTACTATCCTTCTATTTATGTATCCCAATTCCAAATGTTAATGAAAAAAGAATTCTGTATTAAGTTATGAGATAAATATAATCATTCCATTGTCTATACAAGTGAATTGTTCGTATAACCCTATTCTTCATAGATTCTAATGGTGAACGAATTAGAGGCTCTGCACGAGTGGCATGAGGCGACCCCTGATGATGATAGTGACGAAGGGTCATCGTCTGGCTTAGATGGTGGGAGCACCGAGTACAAGAGTGAAGAGCTGACACTGAGGCTGCAGAAGAAAGCTCGTGGAGAGGAAGCAAACGATCCGGACTTCGACCCGTCGGTCGAAACACAACGTTCTCGCAAGCAGCCACTGTGGATTCCTCTGGATGAGGATACCGAAACACCATGGCTCGAGGTACTTGCATCAATGCACATGTTAATTAACATAGCATTTTATGTGCTCCTACAAGCATATAGCTAATGCGAGTTTTTGCCCTCGACATCTACGCTGGTGCCTCAGAATTTATAGTTCGACATGGAGGAGGAAGAAGAAAGGGCCCTCCCAGAAGCACCCGCTCCCTCCACGGTGACCTCTTGAACCACAACGACCGATGACAAGCTGAAGTGAAGAAGGGGCCAACATGGATGGCACAAGAAGCACGATGATATGCACGTGATAGCCTAGGTGGGCCCATAAGGGGAGCCTTTGCAGCCAACAGGGATCCTTGGAAAATTCAGCAAGCAGTGCTCCGTTTTAGTCAGGGAGAAGGTGCCTATCACATATGAAAATTGGAAAGATGTCCTACATGACCTCAAGGAACACGTGTGGAAAGAGATGCTGAGGCGGTTCACGTATCCAGAGGGCTATGATAAAGTGAAGTGCAGGGGCATGTCATGGTCCTGGCAGGAAAAGCGCTTCAAAACTTCAGGTACAAGCTCAACATGGAGTATGTGTAGAAAGGGGAGAACCCTTCACCCATTACAATTACGTCTTGCCTGAAGTTTGGGAACAGTTCATCAGACAAAAACAAACCCTAGAAGCAAAGCTCAAGAGCGAGCAGTTCTCCGAGCTTGCTAATAGGAACCAGCACCACCACCATCTGGGCATGACAGCGTATGCCACTAAGAGGCCACGGTGGCAGGCAGAAGAAAGGGCTTTAGCTAAGGCCAGGCTACCGGATCCGTACGTAGACTGTGATGAGAGGGCACGGGACTTCCTCAAAGGCCGCAAGCCGAAAAAGCTAAAGGAGGGCAAGTCCAAGTTCAATGAGCCACAGACCGAGGAGGCAGAGAAGAGGATCTTGGAGGTCACTGCGGCCGAGAAGGGCAGGTTGTTCGAACCTCACCGAGAGAGGGACATACTAACTGAGGCGCTAGGAAACCCCGAGCACTGTGGCTGCATCCGTGGCGTATCCTCAAGGAAGAGCTGGAAGACCATGGATTCCTAGCAATCCGACGCAAGCACATACCACATGAGGCAAAAATACAAGGATGGGCTCATCCATAAAGGTAAAGATGAGGCAATGAAGGACATGATCATGGGGTCGATACAAGATGCTTTCACAAGCACCGACCGTAAGATGGTGGAGCTGAGGTTGCAGCTATTTCACCAGGCTGGCGTGGTGCTGCCATAGGTTCAAGACATCATACAAGGGCAGATGGTGCCATCGACTGGAGGACTCCCCAAGTACCCGGTCGACGACATCATTGAACCTACGAGCTGCACGCTTCAGGTGCCCTTCGGTAGGGTGCAGAGGAAGAAGGATGTGTCCACAGGAGTGGCACTGCCGCCCGAAAGAGGCGCCTTGTACAGCGGTAAGCTGATCCCGCCCCACTATGCCAAGGTGGACATGACGTGGACCAACCTAGAATTTGATGAGGATGAAATCAACATTCCCACTACAGATCCATTGATGCCAGTCTCAGCATGTGCGTGCTATGGAATAAGGGTGACATTGACTTGGAAGTGCCAACGCCTGCGTTAGCTCGCTCACAGTCATCTCCCCCTGGTGACCCGGGTGACGATGACGACAACACCGACGATGACAACGGTAGCAACAATGACAATGCTGGCGGCCCAGGCAATAGTCCTCGAGGCAGTCTGGCTCCCAGCAATAGCAGTCCATAGGGAGGCATAGGGGCAGCACCGGGTGATGTGACACCACCGCCTGCAAGTGGTTTGAACGAGGGCACAAGCCAATGTCCTCCCCCGCCGAGGAAGCCTACAAATGAAGAGGAGGCCATACCATGCAACCACACCAAGATGTGTTGGGCGGCCTATAAAATAGCTGACAAGCACCCATACTCAACTATGTTTGAAAGGTTTGCTACTTGCGAACATAGTCAATCTATAATTCAATTGGAGATGAAAGTTGCTTTTCACTCCCTAACATCTTAAGCCCCGGTGTTGTAGGCCGAAAACACCATCGTCAATTTGGGGCCTATCGGATGATTGCCCCGACAACTACGAGCATGGGAAGTTCATGATGACCTTGGGTGACCTCCTTGAATGGAAGTGGGAGGTAAGGAGGTTCCATCTATGGTACATCAAAGAGGCGAAAGCGGGCCTCCACACATTTGTCATCAAGATTCCGGCGGAGTACTTCCATACGCCCATGGATGGTGAAATCCTCATAGATTTCCATGGCATGTATAGACTACTGTGGCGAAAGGACCTCGACGTCACCCAAGTCACCTTATTTGCTATGTAAGTTAACTACGACTTTGACACCACTGCATCGTTGTAGGTACTTTAGGAGCAAACTAATAATGCCATGATGACTTTTCCTTGGAGGATGCAGGCCTATGTAAGCAAGGAATTGGGCAAGGGTATTATCTATCTCTCTCTGATGCTTATTATAGAGAGAACCATCGCGGGTGACGATATACCGGACACTCATGAAGACCTGGTGAACTTGAACCCGGAGGAGAGAAAGAAATTCCGGGAAGATCTAGAAATCGAATATAAGTATCGGGCGGGAATGTACATCTATGGAGCCATGAAGAAGGTCTGGGGAAATGGGTGTGTCATGGCCGCCCACCAGTTTGGGTAAGTCAAAAATCTTCTTGGAACATATATATATAGCTACTTGGATCATGACTTCTCATATTTGAACATTTCAAATCTCTATTACGTGAATGGTGCAGCAAGGGCATCATGAGCCACTAGATTGTGTTTATAATCTATCCTCAAGACAGAAGGGCCTGTATATTTGACTCTTTGCAGGATACAAACAAAGTAGGCTACAAGCACTTTGAAAGTGAATTGAGACAGTAAGTGACGGAACTTATTCATTAACAGTTAACATACGTGTTCAAATTATCATTGACACTAGTGGTTTTTCGTACATCACTTATAAGAAGTACGTGCAAGATCCCAACTGCTATGATCGGAGATTTGAGAAGAAGAAGATCAAGAATGGCATGAAACTAAAACTCAGGTCAAGTTCCTGGTAAGTACATCAAAAATCGTTTGTACTATTATATCGAGCATGCTCTCTACTACTCCTCCTCCTACTACTCCTCGTCAACTCTTTGCTACTACTCCTACTACTCTACTCTACTCCTATATGAATACTAGTACCACTCCTACTACTACTACTACTACTCTACTCTACTCCTATACCAAAACTACTACTACTCCTAACTGCTACTACTATCTACTCTACTCTACTCTACTCCTATACCTATTACTCCTACTACTCCTATGTTGTACTGTCCTCCTACTAATGCTCTCTATATATGCTCTAATGATTGTGTATTATATATCGTGTAGTGCGTCAAATAACCCTATGGGTCAGTTCTATGTGGATTTTACGTCTGCGAGTGCCTGAGGACGTGCACCAGATTCAGCAGCAGCTGGCAAAGCACAAGGATGGTGGCGAAGGGAGAAGGTCGACCAAAGCTTTAGACAAATAGTAGCAGACATATGTAAGTTTGTCACGGAGTGCGTGCATGAAGGGAGACCATTGTTCAAAAAGGAAAGTGAGTTAGCGCTAAACCCGAAGTTCGAGAGGATCAGAAACTGGAGCACCAAGTTACAAATCAAGGATTACATCTTGCTAGACCTCTTTTCTAGGAAAAAGTTGATAGTGGGGTGATCTTAGTTTCACATGTGTAAACATTTGACATCATTGCATGTGTGTAATAACTTTGAATGATGTTGGTTGACAATGGAGGACACCAATGAATGTGTTATATGTGTGTGCTTGATACGCGTAATATGTGTTTATATATGTCTTGATTCTGCTTTTATATGTGTTTGATTTGTGAAAATATAATTCAAAATCAAATTCAAATCGAATTACCGAGGCTATTTTTTAAAATGGGAAAATATTAACAGAGGCGGGCAAGTAACAACAGACCACCATCATTAAAACTTTATCTATGGCAGTAGCATTATAGTGACCATCTCGGTTAAAACTTTAATGGAGGTGGGCACGTTAGGGCAACTACCTCCGTTAATCATCATTAATGGAGGCAGTTGCCTTAAGGCGCCCACCTCCATTAAACGATTAACCGTGGTGGGCAAGGCCACCGCCTCCATAAAGTCGCGATTAACCATGACCTTTGATTGGAGGCAGTTGCAATGCCCGCCTCCATTAAGCATTTTCACCCGCCTCCATTATGATTTCTATACTAGTGAGAGCACCTCCCCACACCAGTCACGGCCTTTGGCCGCAATACAACTCATCCCACCCACTTGGCCATTACAAAGATGTGGCATGGACCTTGTTGGGCCATTACCACCTTCGCAAGGGGGAATAAATTTGTAGTCGTAGCAATCGAGTACATCACGAGATGGATTGAGGCAAAACCACTAGCAACCATCACATCAGAATCTTTAATAAAATTCTTTTGGCAAAACATCACCTGTAGATTCAGAGTACCAAGGACCCTCATGGTAGACAATGGAAAGCAGTTCGACTCAGATAAGTTCAAAGAGTTTTGCAAAAACATTGGCATAAAAATAGCCTTCGCATTAGTCTATCATCCAGATTCAAAGGGAGCAGTAGAAAGAGCTAACAGAGTAATATTCTCAGTAATCTCGAAAACCCTATTTAACCTCCGCAAAGGTAAGTGGGTAGAGGAACTACCAAAGGTGGTGTGGTCTCATAACACCACAACATCCAGGACAGCAGGCTTCACACCGTTCAAACTCCTGTACAGTGAGGAAGCAATGTTACACGAAGAGATCAAGCATCAGAGCCTCCGGGTAGTGAAGCAGGTCTTGGCAGCAAATGAAGAATACTCTAAAGAAATAATCGAAGGCACAGGACTGGAAGCAGTAGAAAACATCATCAAATACCAAGAGCAAACCAGGAGATGGAGAGACAGCCAGGTGGTTAGAAAGCTCATACAGGACGGAGACCTAGTCCTAAGAACGAAGCCCAATGCGGCTAATGTAGGAAAGCTCCAACCAAAATAGGAAGGCCCATACACAACGAAGGCTGCTGGAAGACCATGGTCATTCTTCCTAACAGGCGGCAAAGGAAAAACGACCACTCATACCTGGAACATCAATAATTTGCGCAGATTCTACATATAATCGTAAAGGGGTGGCCTCTGTGGAACTACTCTCTTAGTTTTCACATTTTCTCTTTACATTTCATGTAAAAGGGTCTGTACTCTTTTCCTCACATAGGGGGCTCCTAGCGGAGGTGAGGTTTTTGATGAGGTTGACCCATGTAAAATCCTCTAAAATATAAAGAGGAATTCCCCCAAGAGTGCTATGAAAAGCGATGGTCGAAAGTGGCTAGCAACGGAGCCACAAACATTCAACAGTGACACCACGACAAAGAGGACCTTCTACTTCCTTAGCTAAAGTCTCTAAAGCGTGGAATGACGTCTGCGGCTAAATTGGCCTGCAACCTTGACAAAGCCTTGTCCACAATCAGGCATCAAGGATTCATCAAAACAGCTAAAAGGCCACAAAACCGAACAAAGACCTACCTTCACCGTAGGCATCGAGCGGAAAAATACCTGGTGAAGACCTGTCCCTATCAGGCACCAGGTCACAATCATGAATTAATGACTAAAATACAACAAAAATAAAAATCCAAAGATACGCTAGGTACAAAGAAATCAATCAATCTTATTATGACTTCAAACGTATCTAAGCAATAAACCCTAACCAACCACCAAAATTTATTAAAACATGCAAGTATGGGACTATAAAATGCAACGCCTCCCCCCGCATTAGCCTCAGTCAATGCATCACTATATCACCTATTTCAAAGAATGCTAGGGGGAGGTCAAGGCAGCCAAAACCTAACACACTATAGAGCAAGGCAAGAAAGCAATGGAGGCGGGAGTATCCTTAGAAAGAATGCAACCACAAGATACCGTGTGAAGACTCGTAACTAAAGCAGCTCACATAGCCCAGTGAAGGCCACGTAGAGGTTGTACGCATCTACAGCCTTCGGAAGGCGTTGCACAATCAAAGTTCGCCAGCAAGCGATCAATATCAGAGGTTGTGGAAGGGTATCACACGAAGACTCGTAACATCCCCCGCAACTGAAGATATCGACCGGTACAGCTTGGCATCAACCATGTTCAACGAGAGTGCAGCTGCTCCAGCATGGCCAAAGGCAACAACACTCCCATCCAGGCGCAAGCGAAGACAATGCCCAAGAAAGGCTTCCTCAACCTCTGTTGCTTGCTCAAATTGCACTGTGGCCTCTGGAGAAGCATCAAGATTGAAGACTAAAACCTCCGATGAGTGCTCAAATTATGCCAAAGCCTTCGCAACAACTGCAAGATCAAATATGAGCACCTCAGCTTCTCCACAGTGACGCGCTAGAACCTCCCTATCGACATCTAGAGACCAAAAAGCACGGGCTACACTAAAGCAAGCAAGTAACGGAGCCTCCGCACAGGACACAGGTCGAAAACTAGTGCCTCAGCTCTTCCGCGCGGACACACAAGCTCATCCCCAACAGGAGCTAGAGAAGAGAGAAGCGGAGGCAGGACTAAGAGAATAAGCGCCATAAGCCAAGAACCCTTCGGCCTAAATTGTAATTGAAACAAGATTCTACAATCAAACAAGTGTCCTACCACTCCAAAAAACAAGTCAGAAGATAGCACAACCCACCAGGCATTGATGCTCCAAGTTGTATCGTAGCAGTTGGTAGAAGTTCACATTCTTGAAATGGTGACAAGCCTAGCCTATCAAGAAAACCAAAGCATAAGCAACGTAAGTCAAAGACATGGATCACAAAGCGGAGGTTACAATTAACCTCCTATCTCCGTGTAGAGAGCATGGAGGTGCTCAGCCCACCCACTTAGTGTATCTGCGGAGCTCCCTGAAAAGAAAGCCAACTAGCCTATGTCAGAAACACCAAAATAAAGCAACAAGTAAAACAAAGAGAATGAGATAACCAAACCTTCGCTGCCGGAGCAAACAGGAGCCGAAGGTCCAGCCCCTCCAATCAAGAGCGATGCCTTCGGACCGGCATCCAGCCTGTAACGGAACCGTCCAAATTATAAGAGCACAAGTACAAAAACAATCACCGAAGTGATCAAATTCTCGCACTTGAGCCCATATAACTCCGGTAGTCCAATTAAATCACGCGGGATTTCAAACCAACCAACTCTTACAAGCCAAGATCGTAATGATTCAACATAACAAGTCACATGTTACAACCATTTCACAAGTAATTCAAAATATACATCGGAGTTAACATAGTTGTTACAACTTAAGTTCAAAAGTAGCGGAAGCAAAGTAATTTGAAACTAACAACACTCTTATTTCAAATACATGCCAGTATGAAGGTCAATCTCCAACAAAAGCATTAGAGAGAAGATAACTCAGAAGGATCATGCCCGTGATCACACTCTGCCTCTACGGCAGGAGCCAACTAACTCTTGCAGTCGCCATGATACTTCACAACCTGCAACAAGTGGGGATAAAACCCTGAGTACGAGAAGGTACTCAGCTAGACTTACCCGTCAGAAACCAGAAATAAGTGACACCAAGGATCATGCAAGGCTGATATGAAGTGGGCTAGCTTGACATCATTTTGCATAAAAGCTTAATATGGATAAGTAATCATTAATGCTTAAGCATCAAGTTAATTATCATTAACCTGTCATCTATATTAGAACCTGTACTAGAGCACTCACTTTATTAGGAGCAAACAATATTAACCATAGCAGGTATAAATTGAGGCAACCTTTCCATCGTTATCCAATTAACCATCCGTTCAATTTAATGGAATCTACGTTGCCGCTGCTCAAGTCAAGTGCTCACTAACCGGGAGTGACGGCGATTCGAATCGAATTCCTATCCAGCTGGAGGGGTATTTCTAACACTCACCGCGCAGGCCCCTGCCAGGGTCGCACAAGCCACCTTTCGTACGATTCAGGAATCGCGGGTCCGAATGATGTCGCAACCCCAAGGGCGACACTCTGCCAGGTGATAGGGACTCTAACCCCCCCTTGGTCTCACGCCAATGTCCCCAAGCACATCCTTTCTCTCCTCCAAGAAGCAACCTACCATTCGATTCCCGGCCTGAACCATATTACTCGGCTTCGCGGTCGGAATGACTTATCCGGCCAACTAAGTGTTAGACTGCATTCAACATGACTCAAGGACGTACAGCGAATCGGTCCTTAAACGACTCAGGCGGGGATAGATCCACACCCAAGACCTCCATGCCTTGTTGCTTCACTATCGTCATCCCGCCCGGTCTCATTTCATTTTATTAACACATGGTTTCATTCCACGATAGCAAATATAGCCAACTGTGCCATATATGAATATCCCTATATCTCGCAGGTGACAGGAAATCACCTGACTTCTACCGCTTAAAGCAGGGCTAAGCATCTACTCGATCCTAGTCTATGTAGGATTCAGGGATACATATATCTGGACAAGGAATGATATAATGCAGCAAGGTTTTCAATCAACTCCTACCACTTAATGCAACAATACTTATAACATATATATAATTAATTGCTTTGAAGGTAGGAGGCTTATAATGCTCCGGGGCTTGCCTGGGATCCGACTCAAGTTAGAGTATGTCAGATGAAGTCACTTGGCGAGCAACCTCCAATCTACCACTTGTCCGGTCCTTCTTTCTTCGGGATGGATCCACCAAACACCGTCTTCGGGTTTGGCTCCAACGCCACATCACGTCCTTCATGTTTTTTAGCTAGCGTACCTAAATGAGGTGCAATAATGCATGTGTATGAATGCATAGGAGTGAAATAAACAAAGTAATCAAACAAGCATACCAAAGTTCGCATAAACACCTAGAGCTAATTAACTTAATCCTTATTAGGGCATAACATAGAAGATTGCAAGCACATCAATCAAGACACAAGTCTTATAAGATCCTAGGGTACCAACCCAAGTACTTTCAAAGGTATGAGTCACACTTCAACACACTAGCATGGCAAAGTTAATCAAAGCACTACAACTAAAATCTATCACTTTCTGGACATCCATACAGTAGCTCAGTAAATCAATCATAACTGGAGATCCCTAAATCCCAATGACTTGCAAGAAGACATTCTGGAAAGCTTATGAAATTATCTACATTTCATCTTTAATCATCTCAACATGATTCCCAAGTTATCATGACCAAACATGTCAATCTTTAAAGTCTGCACAGAAGGTAATTAAAATCTGACAGTAGACTTATTAAGCATGCAACTCTTAAACTATCAGACCTGGGATCATGAAAATTTAACACAAGCAAGATAAGATAATTATCTACAACTTTTTTATTTACCAAAACCACTGTAAACATCATTTACACCAAGAAACTAGTTGCACGAGTAACACCACACATGCAGCCCAACAGCAGTGGTACAATTATAGACAGAAAGCTGATAGAAACTTCAGAGAAGCATAAATGGAGTTCTAGACCTCCAACAAACATGATTCTCAACTTTATGGAAAGCTTATAAAGTTACATACATCTTTATTGTAATCATCTTAAGATGATTCTACAGTTAAAATGGTCAATTAATTAAATAATTGCATCTCTGTCCAAAATATGGACAGAATCTGATATGCCACTTTAAACTGCTACAACTTGAGTTTTCTAAATCCAATAATTATGGTTCTAGACTTTTTCGAAAGCTTAACAAATTGTGAACAACTTATCTATAAACATCTAGAACTAATTATGCCACTAACAAGGTCACACATGGCACACAAAGCAATGCTGTCTGGGTTTGGGCAGAAACTGCCACAGTAATTTAAACAACTATAACTAAACATATACTTAACCAAAAATTGTGATCTTTAGCTTTTTGAAAACATTATGAAAAGTACTACAACTCATTTATTGTCATCAAGGCATGATTCATAACTTAACTAAGCCAAACAATGCATACATGCAGAACTGTCCAGAATAGAAGCAAAGCAGCATATAGCATTTGTTATTTTTATAGATCCTAAACTATCAAGCCTAAAATCTTGAAATTTTAACTAGACATCAAACATCACAAGAGTAACATGCCACAAAAATTGCACTTCATTTGGAGTTATATATTTACAGTTATTAAAAATAACAGATCCAACTAGCACTCAAAATCTAGTTGCATAAATATATTTTTACAGCTAAAACTTTAAACTAAAACATTACATATTATAGATCCAATGCATAGATAATTTTACAAGGATTCCAAAAAGTCCTCATTTGCTATTTTATGATTTTTCTACTAATTACTATGAATTTCCAAAGTTCAACACTGAAATCTGTAAAATAAAAAGATTAAACCGAAAAAGAAAAACACTTTTGCCTCGAGGCCCCTGGATTTTCTAGAAATCAACCTGCAGTACAAAGTGACTATTCATATGAGTCAGTGGTGTGTAGAAAACCCCCTGGACTTGTTTCCCTCTTACACGTGGGTCCTTCTTCTTCCTCCTCATACAGGGAGCACGGGAGGGAGACGTCGGTCGGGCTCCGGCAAGGAATGGTCACCGACGGCGGCGGCTGAGGGCGGCACGAGCACCAGCGCAGCGAGGCTCACCCGAAGACAGTCGCGGCTCGGGGTGAGGTGGTCCCTGTCCTCCGGACCACGTGCACGGTGACATGCCGAGGCGCTGCTCCGCCGACGGCGGCACTCCGGCGGCTAGCAACGGCAGAATACGGCGGTGGGAGGGCGGTGGGGTGCCAGGAGCCTCGCGCCCTGCACGGAAGCGCTTGACTCGACCAGAGCTTGCCTGTAGCAGCCGGCCACAGAGCTCAACTCGGCTAAGTAATGGCGGCTATGGCCGCGCTCGGTGCCAGAGGGCGCGGAGGAGGGGAAGGGCGTGGGCGTTCGCGAGGAAGGAAGAGAAGGGGGATACTGAGACATCACGACGCTCCAAAAACGCGCAAGGAGGAGGCCGGGCGCGTGGCAGAAAGAGGGACACGCAGCATCCATGGCGAAGACGCTCTGGTGCATGGCCGCCACGCTCTCCGTAATGGGATAACTGTCGAACAGGTGGCGGGCGTAGTTCCAGACGCCTTGGAGGCCATTTTTGGGCTGGATATGGGCCGAATTGGATCTTGGGTCCAAAATGAAGTTCGAAGACCACATGATGCTCTACGATTTTTATTAAGACACTTTACTCATTAGGGTTCTCGTTTAGGAGATATATGGCTCCAAAGTTGCTAATGTCAGTGGTTGCAAAGCAACGAGCAACAATCCAAAATGGGGGTCAAAATGAATTGCAATTGGTGCCATCTTCTTGTATGCTCTTCCCCATCATGTAAGCTCCAACTTTTGTATTTGCCTCAGCTTGAGTTGCTTAACAAAAATCAGAGAACGCGGAATGCCAACATGTCGATATCGAAAGGTAACAAAGTACACTTTTGCTGTTTTGGAAACTCTTATTGAAGGTCCAACTAAACTCCATTTTGAGTGACACTTGATCCATTGTGTCCCTCATGAACAGTACTCTAACTCATATTAAGGAACCTAATTGAGCCACTATATGGAATTGGAAGATAAAATGTCGTGAACATGTTGACTTGATGCTGCCGATTAGGGGACTTAGAATTTGCTAAGTGCTGGAAACAGCCCTCAAACTGACTTGTGGGCCCTTTTTGAGTATGTTCCACGTATTTTCATGACTTGACTCTTAAACAAAGTTTGTTCCTTATAAAATTCTCCTCAACTTTGTCAAAGGGTGCACAGCCATACAAAGTTGTTAAGTCACACTTTTGAAACGGTCAAACAAAAGTGTTCCCGGGTCCCTACATGGTCAACCATCACTTAGAAGCACATTCAGGCAAAATGATCAACATGAACATTGTTCCATTAAGTGTCCTAAGTGTAGTTAAGGTGTTGTAGAGGCCAAACATACTCACCATGCATAGGTTGCACAACAGTGTAGGCCTCACATGCCTTGAAACATAGAACTCAAGTGGAATGCTATAGTCATTTCATGTGGTTGTTTCAAGATACATGCTACACATGTTCCACTAGGTCGTTCCACATGTGTCCACGATGTGGTGCACATGTTGCATTGTATATTGCACAAACACTAGTTCCCATGGGATGTAAGGCAGGTTTTAGTCATAATCCAAACAAGCATATAACTTATCATTTCATGTGACTTTTTGATTCCAAACTTTGTGAAACTTTTCCAATGATCAATATAGATAGGTACCAAGGTGAGACACATGAAGATATAGCAATAACACCATCCACACATATATCTTTGAAAATGGCCTATAGGTAAAGCAATGGTGCATCATCCAAGTTTAGGTTAGGGTTTATTTCCATAGGTTTGACTTTGGCATCATCATCTCCACTAATCTATTATGTTTGAGCTCAAACCCACTGCCTAATTGGTGATAAACACCTGGGGTGTTACAGCCCTCCCCCCTTAAAAGAATCGCGTCCCGAGATTCAGAATGGAAGATCTTTTAAGGAAGAGAGACACGTTATCTAGTTCCCAACATCTGCTGTAGCATTCAGCTATAAAGCTTCAACATCGGTGAACAATTTGATCAAAGGCACTTTCTGATACTTCTTCTGGTCAAATTTGTCTGAAGAATTTCCTTCATTGACTTCCATGAAGCATTGTTACTTTGGGAGAAATCCAAGATAGCACGTACTACATTCTCAGGGTACATCGATCATTTGGTCCGTGAGCTAACTACTCACAAGTATCTGATTCTTAAGTGAGCACAGCATAGTCCGTATGAACTTTACACTAGACCGAAATCTTCAAAAAGATACTCGTTAAAATGACTCTATGTTCACAAAGGTTGAAAAGCAGTTCTCTACCAAAATGGCTTGAGTACAACCTTCCAAAAGGGTGAGATCATAGACGACAAATATACTCTGAGGCTATAGAATACTGACTAACCAATAGACAGGGTCTATGTTGGTCGTAAATGTTCCTTCATTTAGACACCAACTAATGGAAAACTACTTGAGGTTCCATGTGTGCAGTTCTCTTTCTCTGATGACAACACTGTATTATCTGAGTCCATCGAGGGATTAGTGAATGTGATAGCTGACTCTGTCGGCTTCGTATTTCTGCCAAATGTTACCTAAGAAGATTCTTTTATCCAAAGAAAACAGTTATCTGGGTTGAATCAGATGCAACCTCTTGGGTAAAAACATTTATAAGGTACCAAAGTATGCCATCATTTGGAAAATCATTACCAAAGCAAAAGGTAGTGAGGCCTTAAGGACAACAAAAGTTGTAATATTTACTAAACCGCGGGGAGTAGTCTACCACCAAGCGATTGAGTAAAATTTTCCTTGGTGACTTAGTTGTACTGTAAGTTGAGTTGACTTGCAGCGTAGCAACTTTGTCAGGCCAACTTTCACCTTGAGGCTTCCTCTTTGGGATCAAACAGCAGCTCTAAGATAGGAAATCTGTTGTTTGACACTTTTCAAATTGCTTTTGATTTGCAAATTTACTCGTAGAACCCTTGATTGTCCCAATAATTGTTGATGAGAGAACATAAAAGCAAAGCGAAAGGGTGTACAATAGGATCCTTAAGACCACTTAAGAGATCGTCCAATAGAGTGATGATCAAACCATTTGTGGCACCTAAGGGCACGTGGATACTAATTTGAAACTAGGTCATGCTTTCTCTGATTCTTCGCTTTAGCTGATAGAACACCTTGCACTATCTGTGTGATTGTCCAAGACGGAATTGACTTGATCACAATGGCTGTGGAAGATAGAGTAGCACTCAAGTTGCGGGCTAGTTGATTAACTTCTTGTTGGTTATTGCTTTGTAAGACATAGTCTTCGTAGCTACCAAAAAGTCGTTACCTAGCTGGAGATTAACCTTCCTATTGGTAACTAATCAGATGTCTCTCAACACAAGAGGTTCCCAATCTTCACTCTTGACCACAATAATTGTGGTTGACGCAGAACAGATGGTTGCCATTGAAGTTAGCAAATACGAAGTTATTCTAGAGATGGTTGATTTCGACGGTATGGCCATTATGCATACAAAGGTTAAAACTTGCATAATGTGACGATGACTTGTCCAACAGCAAGTGTGGTGTGTCCTTTTTATCCAATAGAGATGAGATACTTGCTTACTAGATGGTGGTCACCAATACTTGGGACAACTAAGTAGAGTCACTTGTCTACCACCTATTGCAGTCTGTTAATGTTTATGTCGGTGACCTGTTCTTCAAAGGTTATCCTCTTAGCAACTTCAGAAGGAAACTCCACTACTTTCGGTCTAAGATATGGATCTTACGATACGATATGGGAAGATAACCAAGGAAAAGTTCACATGAGAATAACACATTGATGTTGTCCCGCAATGGATCATGACTAGAAACCACGTTACCAGCGCGTGCCGAGCAGCACAACCTTGTGTCGGCCACCCACAGGAGGCTCTCGGTTTCGTTGCGGCACCGTTAGTTGCTACTCATAACACCATTACCGATCACACCACCAAGGTGAAATTTCAAGTGACACAATTTGGGGTGGTAAAACAAGCATTATACAAGGGAAAATAGCAAGCGATGGTAGTCACAAGGTTTAGAATCAACAAGGAAGCTATCCGTAGATCAAAACACCTCACAAGAGAACATAGCTCAAATGCCGAATGTGACTAAGCACAAGATTTTTGCTTAATTCCATGCACGCCTAGCATTCACCAAAGTGATGCCTAGATGAAAGATTACCATGATATTTGGTCATGTTGGACAACAACATGAAACCAAGACTGATAAATATCCGAGACTTGGGAAGGTTGGAGATGGATTAAGCAAATTTCAAGGATAAAATTGAGGTACCAATCGAAGATTGAGTTGATAAAGTCGCTACATGAATTTGCAAACACAAGATTTAGAGGCCATAGCAGAGAGACGTTGCATCACACTAGCTAACCTTTAGGAGAGGTAACCGGAAGGTCCAACATGCATTTGGGTACGGTCTCCATAACTGGCAACGTACGAACCATGGTCAAAGGCTAGCGTTGATGGAAGTTAACTTGGTTGGTCAGTAGATAAGGGTCTTCACAAAAGGATTGCAAAACACCCACGGCTTATGCAAACATATAGGAGAACTAAACTTTGGACTTTCGGTCAAGCACAGGCATGGATACAAACATTCAAGGACTAACCACTAAGTCTATAGACTCAGGCTCCTAAGATAGAGAACCTAATGGAAGACAATAACCATACAATTATGTATGTGAACTTTGTTCTAGGATAAAGCTATGTGACCCTCGTATGCTCACTGAGGACAAACGAGGTGACAACTAGGGCACTACCCAGATAACAAACACACATACAACATCACAATCAAGCAGTCATTTGAGAAAATTCAAACGAATGGCTTAAGCAACCAATACAAGGCACAAGGATCACCCAAAACAAGCATTTATCTAAAGCAAGAACTAACTACAAATTTAGTCCAAAACAAACGCTAGCTAAGGTGGGTAACTTAGCATATACATAGAATCTGGACAGCAGCACAGTAGTTACTTGTTTCAACCATAACTGAGGTTGTAGGCATCCCACAAAGGTGATCCTAGACTTTCTAGAAAGCTTAGGAAAATGACTACACTTTAGTTACGCATACCAAAAGCTAATTCATAGATTAACATGACCAAAATTGCTAATGTTTCAGCTCTGTACCACTATGGACAGAAAACTGACAAGAACTTCAAAAATACAAAACTGGAGTTCTAGGGACACAACAAGGCTGAGCCTTAACTTTATGTAAAACTTATTAAGTTGTCCATAACTTTCTTATTATCATATTAAGATGATTCTATAGCTAACAAGGCCAAACAAGATAAAGAAGACATCTCTACCCAGATTTAGACAGATTCTGTCATTCCACTTTGCAAGCTCATAACTAGAAATTTAGACCACCACAATTAGTGCTATAGGACATTTTGAAAAGCTTAGAAAAAGTACTACACTTCTTCTATTATCTCCAAGACATGATTCATTATGCACATAGGTCAAACAAACCAAACATTCAGATCTCTTCAAAGCATAAGCAAAACCTGACAGTAAACTTTTAAAATTCATAACTCTCAAACCATAAGATCTAGGGTTATGAAATTTTAGGACAATCTAGAAAAGTAAGTTAGCTACAACTTTGGTATTCTCCATAACTACAGAAAACACCATTATGATCACGAAAGCATCACTACAACAGAAACCATTCTAGCAGCCAACGTCCAACAAACAAAACAAAGTTTGTCTTTGTTCTACTTAACAAGAGAGCACACAAACATGTTATTCTAGTAGCTCTAAACATTGTTACCTTAGACCAACACTAATTTAATTCATTCATGAGAATCCATAATTACTGAAATAAGGTCTAAAGCATTTGCAAACGCTTGTATGAACAACATATTCATCACTTGGCTAAACTAGAGGACATCTATAGGTTCAAGCATGTAACCACAATCATTTCTAACAAGGCTAAGCACACACTTTTCTAAGCACTTACTATTCAAGCAACATGGAACAAGGCATTATCGTTTAACTCCACACAAGGGAGATAGTGCAACACATTGATCACAAGTTACTTATTATCGAACAAGGGTGAGAGGAGCATAGCTATGCATAAAGCAACAATCATGATAATGCATGCTTCGTCCTATTCATCCTCACAAGATTGGCAACCTAAGGTGGTGATGACGTTCTATGTCGGTGGCATAACACGCGCTCTTTCGATATATAGCTAGTCCCCAGCTACATTCAACTTACGTATTCGTGGTTAGCGTACCTGCATAAAAGTTTCATTGCAGCCCAACACTTCCCAATATAGCACACAATGAAAGCAGAGAAGTAAAATTCTAAGTACTCCCATGTACATATACCCCCGTATATATACATGTAGCACCAAAACTACCCGAATCATCAATCTCCCACAATTAAGTACCTTCATATATACATGTGTGTAACATGTAAATAATCCAGTAACCAAAACTAGCTCTCCCCTAGACCGCTGGTTGGACGGTCATGCTCTCACAACTCACACTTACCTGAGCGTAGGTGCGATGTTGCATAAAAGTAAACTAGCGACATACATGGCTATTTCATATATGAAGGCTACCTCTAATCTGACACACTGGGTAGCATAGTGTGGGAGAGTTATCACACATACATACCTTGCCCTGGGCGTAGATGCATAAATGAAAAACCCCCAAGTTAGTACTTATATAAGCCACCTAATAATCCTTATATGGGCATAAGGAAATTGACCACTGGCATACTTAGATTTAGAATTCAGTTTTCACAAACCTATATATAGCTATAAGTTGATAAAACTGATTTTATAAAACAAAACATTTGTTTTAAATACACATACGACAAGTTTAATGTTGAATCTTGCTCCGATGCTAGCTGTAACGGAACCGTCCAAATTATAAGAGCACAAGTACAAAAACAATCACCGAAGTGATCAAATTCTCACACTTGAGCCCATATAACTCCGGTAGTCCAATGAAATCACGCGGGATTTCAAACCAACCAACTCTTACAAGCCAAGATCGTAGTGATCCAATATAACAAGTCACATATTACAACCATTTTACAAGTAATTCAAAATATACATCGGAGTTAACATAGTTGTTACAACTTAAGTTCAAAAGTAGTGGAAGCAAAGTAATTTGAAACTAACAACACTCTTATTTCAAATACATGCCAGTATGAAGGTCGATCTCCAACAAAAGCATTAGAGAGAAGATAACTCAGAAGGATCATGCCCGTGATCACACTCCGCCTCTACGGCAGGAGCCAACTAACTCTTGCAGTCGCCATGATACTTCACAACCTGCAACAAGTGGGGATAAAACCCTGAGTACGAGAAGGTACTCAGCTAGACTTACCCGTCAGAAACCAGAAATAAGTGACACCAAGGATCATGCAAGGCTGATATGAAGTGGGCTAGCTTGTCATCATTTTGCATAAAAGCTTAATATGGATAAGTAATCATTAATGCTTAAGCATCAAGTTAATTATCATTAACCTATCATCTATATTAGAACCTGTACTAGAGCACTCACATTATTAGGAGCAAACAATATTAACCATAGCAGGTATAAATTGAGGCAACCTTTCCATTGTTATCCAATTAACCATCCGTTCAATTTAATGGAATCTACGTTGCCGTTGCTCAAGTCAAGTGCTCACTAACCGGGAGCGACGGCGATTCGAATCGAATTCCTATCTAGCTGGAGGGGTATTTCTAACACTCACCGCGCAGGCCCCTGCCAGGGTCGCACAAGCCACCTTTCGTACGATTCAGGAATCGCGGGTCCGAATGATGTCGCAACCCCAAGGGCGACACTCTGCCAGGTGATAGGGACTCTAACCCCCCTTGGTCTCACGCCAATGTCCCCAAGCACATCCTTTCTCTCCTCCAAGAAGCAACCTACCATTCGATTCCCGGCCTGAACCATATTACTCGGCTTCGCGGTCGGAACGACTTATCCGGCCAACTAAGTGTTAGACTGCGTTCAACATGACTCAAGGACATACAGCGAATCGGTCCTTAAACGACTCAGGCGGGGATAGATCCACACCCAAGACCTCCATGCCTTGTTGCTTCACTATCGTCATCCCGCCCGGTCTCATTTCATTTTATTAACACATGGTTTCATTCCATGATAGCAAATATAGCCAACCGTGCCATATATGAATATCCCTATATCTCGCAGGTGACAGGAAATCACCTGACTTCTACCACTTAAAGCAGGGCTAAGCATCTACTTGATCCTAGTCTATGTAGGATTCAAGGATACATATATCTGGACAAGGAATAATATAATGCAGCAAGGTTTTCAATCAACTCCTACCACTTAATGCAACAATACTTATAACATATATATAATTAATTGCTTTGAAGGTAGGAGGCTTATAATGCTCCGGGGCTTGCCTGGGATCCGACTCAAGTTAGAGTATGTCAGATGAAGTCACTTGGCGAGCAACCTCCAATCTACCACTTGTCCGGTCCTTCTTTCTTCGGGATGGATCCACCAAACACCGTCTTCGGGTTTGGCTCCAACGCCACATCACGTCCTTCACGTTTTTCAGCTAACGTACCTAAATGAGGTGCAATAATGCATGTGTATGAATGCATAGGAGTGAAATAAACAAAGTAATCAAACAAGCATACCAAAGTTCGCATAAACACCTAGAGCTAATTAACTTAATCCTTATTAGGGCATAACATAGAAGATTGCAAGCACATCAATCAAGACACAAGTCTTATAAGATCCTAGGGTACCAACCCAAGTACTTTCAAAGGTATGAGTCACACTTCAACACACTAGCATGGCAAAGTTAATCAAAGCACTACAACTAAAATCTATCACTTTCTGGACATCCATACAGTAGCTCAGTAAATCAATCATAACTGGAGATCCCTAAATCCCAATGACTTGCAAGAATACATTCTGGAAAGCTTATGAAATTATCTACATTTCATCTTTAATCATCTCAACATGATTCCCAAGTTATCATGACCAAACATGTCAATCTTTAAAGTCTGCACAGAAGGTAATTAAAATCTGACAGTAGACTTATTAAGCATGCAACTCTTAAACTATCAGACCTGGGATCATGAAAATTTAACACAAGCAAGATAAGATAATTATCTACAACTTTTTTATTTACCAAAGCCACTGTAAACATCATTTACACCATGAAACTAGTTGCACGAGTAACACCACACATGCAGCCCAACAGCAGTGGTACAATTATAGACAGAAAGCTGATAGAAACTTCAGAGAAGCATAAATGGAGTTCTAGACCTCCAACAAACATGATTCTCAACTTTATGGAAAGCTTATAAAGTTACATACAACTTTCTTGTAATCATCTTAAGATGATTCTACAGTTAAAATGGTCAATTAATTAAATAATTACATCTCTGTCCAAAATATAGACAGAATCTGATATGCCACTTTAAACCGCTATAACTTGAGTTTTATAAATCCAATAATTATGGTTCTAGACTTTTTAGAAAGCTTAAAAAAATGTGAACAACTTATCTATAAACATCTAGAACTAATTCTGCCACTAACAATGTCACACATGGCACACAAAGCAATGCTGTTTGGGTTTGGGCAGAAACTGCCACAGTACTTTAAACAACTATAACTAAACATATACTTAACCAAAAATTGTGACCTTTAGCTTTTTGAAAATATTATGAAAAGTACTACAACTCATTTATTGTCATCAAGGCATGATTCATAAGTTAACTAAGCCAAACAATGCATACATGCAGAACTGTCCAGAATAGAAGCAAAGCAGCATATAGCATTTGTTATTTTTATAGCTCCTAAACTATCAAGCCTAAAATCTTGAAATTTTTACTAGATATCAAACACCACAAGAGTAACATGCCACAAAAATTGCACTTCATTTGGAGTTATATATTTACAGTTATTAAAAATAACAGATCCAACTAGCACTCAAAACCTAGTTGCATAAATATATTTTTACAGCTAAAACTTTAAACTAAAATATTACATATTATAGATCCACTGCATAGATAATTTTACAAGGATTACAAAAAGTCCTCATTTGCTATTTTATGATTTTTCTACTAATTACTATGAATTTCCAAAGTTCAACACTGAAATCGGTAAAATAAAAAGATTAAACCAAAAAAGAAAAACACTTTTGCCTCGAGGCCTCTGGATTTTCTAGAAATCAACCCGCAGTACAAAGTGACTATTCATATGAGTCAGTGGTGTGCAGAAAACCCCCTGGACTTGTTTCCCTCTTACACGTGGGTCCTTCTTCTTCCTCCTCATACAGAGAGCACGGGAGGGAGACGTCGGTCGGTCTCCGGCGAGGAATGGTCACCGACGGCGGCGGCTGAGGGTGGCATGAGCACCAGCGCAGCGAGGTTCACCCGAAGACAGTCGCGGCTCAGGGTGAGGTGGTCCCTGTCCTCCGGACCGCGTGCACGGTGACATGCCGAGGCGCTGCTCCGCCGGCGGCGGCACTCCGACGGCTAGCAACGGCGGAATACGGCGGTGGGAGGGCGGTGGGGTGCCAGGAGCCTCGCGCCCTGCACGGAAGCACTTGACTCGACCAGAGCTTGCCTGTAGCAGCCGGCCACAGAGCTCAACTCGGCTAAGTAATGGCGGCTATGGCCGCGCTCGGTGCCAGAGGGCGCGGAGGAGGGGAAGGGCGTGGGCGTTCGCGAGGAAGGAAGAGAAGGGGGATACAGAGACATCATGGCACTCCAAAAACGCGCAGGGAGGAGGCCGGGCGCGTGGCAGAAAGAGGGACGCGCGGCATCTATGGCGAAGACGCTCTGGTGCATGGCCGCCACGCTCTCCGTAATGGGACAACTGTCGAACAGGTGGCGGGCGCAGTTCCAGGCGCCTTGGAGGCCATTTTTGGGCTGGATATGGGCCGAATTGGATCTTGGGTCCAAAATGAAGTTCAAAGACCACATGATGCTCTACGATTTTTATTAAGACACTTTACTCATTAGGGTTCTGGTTTAGGAGATATATGGCTCCAAAGTTGCTAATGTCAGTGGTTGGAAAGCAACGAGCAACAATCCAAAATGGGGGTCAAAATGAATTGCAATTGGTGCCATCTTCTTGTATGCTCTTCCCCATCATGTAAGCTCCAACTTTTGTATTTGCCTCAGCTTGAGTTGCTTAACAAAAATCAGAGAACGCGGAATGCCAACGTGTCGATATCGAAAGGTAACAAAGTACACTTTTGCTGTTTTGGAAACTCTTATTGAAGGTCCAACTAAACTCCATTTTGAGTGACACTTGATCCATTGTGTCCCTCATGAACAGTACTCTAACTCATATTAAGGAACCTAATTGAGCCACTATATGGAATTGGAAGATAAAATGTCGTGAACATGTTGACTTGATGCTGCCGATTAGGGGACTTAGAATTTGCTAAGTGCTGGAAACAGCCCTCAAACTGACTTGTGGGCCCTTTTTGAGTATGTTCCACGTATTTTCATGACTTGACTCTTAAACAAAGTTTGTTCCTTATAAAATTCTCCTCAACTTTGTCAAAGGGTGCACAGCCATACAAAGTTGTTAAGTCACACTTTTGAAACGGTCAAACAAAAGTGTTCCCGGGTCCCTAAATGGTCAACCATCACTTAGAAGCACATTCAGGCAAAATGATCAACATGAACATTGTTCCATTAAGTGTCCTAAGTGTAGTTAAGGTGTTGTAGAGGCCAAACATACTCACCATGCATAGGTTGCACAACAGTGTAGGCCTCACATGCCTTGAAACATAGAACTCAAGTGGAATGCTATAGTCATTTCATGTGGTTGTTTCAAGATACATGCTACACATGTTCCACTAGGTCGTTCCACATGTGTCCACGATGTGGTGCACATGTTGCATTGTATATTGCACAAACACTAGTTCCCATGGGATGTAAGGCAGGTTTTAGTCATAATCCAAACAAGCATATAACTTATCATTTCATGTGACTTTTTGATTCCAAACTTTATGAAACTTTTCCAATGATCAATATAGATAGGTACCAAGGTGAGACACATGAAGATATGGCAATAACACCATCCGAACATATATCTTTGAAAATGGCCTATAGGTAAAGCAATGGTGCAGCATCCAAGTTTAGGTTAGGGTTTATTTCCATAGGTTTGACTTTGGCATCGTCATCTCCACTAATCTATTATGTTTGAGCTCAAACCCACTGCCTAATTGGTGATAAACACCTGGGGTGTTACACAGCCCAACATAGGCAAGATCCAAATCAGTCGGCGAAGGTTTCTCCCCTAGCAATGGAGTCTCCATGGCTGTAGTTAAGTCACCTAGGAAAATGTAAAAACAAGAAATTTTAATAGCAAACATAAAGTGAAAACACAAGTGAAACCAAAAGAACCAAGAAAACACCTACCCAAAAACAAAGTAGTTTTTGCAACATCCATCTCTATGACCTCCTCCCACCGTGAACCAATCGGGGGTGTTGGATTTAAAGGCTACGTCGGAGGTGGCTCATGCTCAGGTTCATTTTCAGATTCCTCGACCACAGGAACCTTCATAGAATGGTGATCCACACTCCCAATCTCCGCATCACTAGGCAAGGAAGCGTTACCACCACCACCGTCCTAGCCTTCAGAGCTGGACAAGTCATCGCCTAGCATGCCAGGCATAGGCGCCACAATGGAGCGCTCAGCGACAGTGCTGGTCGCCATCCCTCCAAGAGTGGCTTGAACAAAATCATCCCCTCCAAGATTAGCGGAGGATGTGGAATGATCGCCCTCCATGCCGGCAGTCGTAGAAGCAGAGCCCCCATGAACACTCTTCGTCACTTCCTCAGCGGCATCTGTAGAAGCACCGGCGGAGGAAGCCCCAATCTTTTGCTTCTTGCTGATGGCCTTCGCCACACTGGTACCTCTCCTTTTCTTTGACTCAGTCGCTGTGGTATTATTCTTCACAGCAGCCTTCCTGGCCTTGTCCTCAATAGACTTCAACACCTTAGCGGGAACCTTGTGTTCCTCGTGGTGTATCCCCAATTCCTCAAACACATGGTTCAGCTGAGGCAACATGCCTACAATGGACCGCCGCGTGAGAAACTCCTTGTTAGAAATATCACCAACAATTTCCCTCACCTCTTGCTCCATGGCAGTAGCAAACTCCTCTGGAGTTTCATCCTCCGACAGCTTTATCCCAAAATGGGTAAAAGGGATTCCATCAGCTGGGCCATAAACAGGGAGGTGCACCATCTCCACTTTGAACGAAGGCCTAGATTTGCCAAAAGGCCAAAACATTGCAGCTACCATCTCCTCCACAAGATCATGGCCTCTGGAGTACTAACAGGCCAAAGCGAAGGCCTTGTCACAAGCCTATCTATGAGGAGTGACCTCACTGCTGGGTGCCACCTTTGTTAAAGGCTTCATCTCTATCATAACAGAGGCAAGAGGATATCTAGTTACCTTCTTCCCATCCTCATGGGTAAGGTAACACCGAAGGCCTGCACATAAAACCAATAACACATCCAATCCTTATCCCACTTATTCTTCTGGCAATACGAAATTTCCAACCTAGAATCCCCATGCTGCCTCTTCACCATGAACGCGCAGCTGCCGTACTGAGCAATAAGCTCATCATCACCCACCTTCTTGGGTTAGCACTGAAGTTTGTAGTATTCACAGAAAGTGTCTAGATCCGGCTCAGTGCCATAAGACTCACAGGCCTAGCAAAATTTACTCAAAGTAAGAAGGCCATTAGGAGTAAGATGATGAATCTAAACATCAAACTCCTACAGTAATTCATGGAGGAACCGAACAGAGGGAAGGCGAAGGCCACAGGAGAAGTAATCCTTAAAAATGACCATCTCGCGCTGCAGAAGTTGAGCCCTGCCCTGAGGAACATAGCCATCCTTCTCTAGTTCAAGGATCATTTTCTTCATCATGAGCAAAGGCCCAAAATCCTAGGTCTTGCTAGCCATGACCTCCGTTTCTTCAGCACTAACTAATCACCAACCGAAGCTTCAACACTACCAAAATCCTCCTCAAGCTCTTAGGCCTCCGCAACAGCAACCATACACTCCTCAAAGCGCGCAGACCACCCGCTAGCCCTAACACCATGGAGACAGGAGTAGGGAACGAAGATGGTAGCCCAGCAAGGAGGAGGACTAGCAACAGAAGCCACCTCTAAATAACTAGAAAGAACAAAGGATGAGCGTAGGCAGTCCGCAAACAAGCAAAGGCTAAGCATGAAAGAGGGCTTGGGAAGCGAAAGATGTGAAAGAGATGGCTCAGGTGGCGTGGGGGAGCCTTCACCTTCCGCCCCCTTATATAGGCCACGGGCGGACGCTTCGGCTTCCGCGCTCAACGGTCATGTCTATTTGGCAATGCGACGATTCTAGAGTCAAGGCAACAAATAAGAACACGACACATTATAACCGCAATGGTCTGATCTGGGTGACCTAGGGGGAAAGGGGGGAGACCTCTGCAACTCAATATCAATGGTAAAATTGAGGTTCACGGCCCACTCGCATCAAACCATGCCCTCAAGGGGGAACTATTGGGACACGGATATGTGAGTAGCAGAGGCTAAACCCCACCATGGAACGCAAGAACTAACACCTTCGGGTTGCGTGTATAATGATGTGCAGGAGTCCATGGAGAAGCCTTCGCTTATGGTCGAAGGTTCGGTGGAGACCCAAAGCATGGAGGCAGAGACGGTCCGGGTGGAGACAGAGGCGCGCTAGGCGGGGTCTTCGCCTCTAGCCTATGGATGGGTGGAGGCACAAGACATGGCTCCGAAGGTCCCCGAAGATGGAGCAAGACGAAGACCAAGCGACAGAGGTTGATGTCTGCAATGGCAAAGAGAATCCTTGCAGAGCGCAGGGACCCAAGGGCGCAGACAGGCCTTCCATGGGCCGCTGATCAAGGACTAGGGACCAGAGGCGGTGCGAAAGAGGAAAGCATAGGAATATTCCAGAAATATACAGTAGCTGGCATAGTGCGATAATGTAAAAGGGGAAAAGGTAGCAAACGGTGCCCTATAAAAGTGGGACTTGAACCCTGTGTAAGGGGGTTGGTAAGTTCATTTATGAAACCCTAATTGTCCTTGGGCCTACCTACCATTCTTTCTCAGCCTTCACCTAAGGTCTCCGCCTGGGCGAAGGCTACATCGATTCATATCTGCTAGAAACTCTACTTTCCAACAACATGGATGTCAATAGTAATATTATGCTTTTGATCTTCAAATAGGACAAATACTTTTGGTACGGGGTGTTCTAAGGAAAAAAATGTCCACATTTATTGGCTTTTGTTCATATTGTGGGTGACAATGTGTGGTGTTACTGGACCACTGTTTGGTCAACTGTAGTAACAAATCTAGGATCTCTCTAATGATGCTTATGTCAATTGGTGATACTTGGCCACTGATTACTATAGTACGTCTAGCAAAGGAAATCATAAAGACTTAAAATCATAGCTTTTTTTAGCGAATTACACAAGTATAGACGCATATGCTCAACACGTACACACACTCCCCTATTAATACACATACACAAACTCTACCCTTATGAGCACCTTCGAAAGACTGTGCCGACACATCTCGAGATTAACGAAGTCATTATGCCTTGCTGTCGACGGAAATGTCGCCTACCACTGAAAGCACAATGCCGTTAAATCCTAAATAACTCTAGGAAAATGCGAGCACCCGTGCCAATTATAGGTGTAGCATAGAACCTAGTCCATTACGCTTGAGGAATATTACATGTTCCATTAGTCCTGACTCTTATAGCAGTAAAAAAATTGGAGCACGTGGTGCGGCGATATCCAGCCAAATCTATGTAATTATTTGTTTGGAAAATTGTATACACATTTAGTTTGTGATTACAATAGAGTATTTCCTGTTTATTGGTGTTGCCCTTTTATACTTGGAAAAAATTGACACAAATCACCAAATACCATGCGACCACAAAATATTTGGGGTTTAATGTAAAAATTTGACACAAATCACCAAATACCATGCGACCGCAAAAGATTTGGGGGTTTAATGTATATGAGACCCAAACAAATGCTTGTGTACGGGCAATGAGACATGGGGGGCCCAACTAAGATTAGGCACCGCTTGGGCGCCAAACTGTCCTTAATCGTGTTGGTTTCGCGCCAAATCTTTGCCGTCGCTCCGCGTTCTCCTCGCTTGTCTTGTTCTGCTCTCCACTTCATCTTGTCTCTGCTGCCTGTATCTCTCATGTCTCACCCCACTCAGGAGCTCAGTTCCCTTCCGCTTTTGGTCACCGTTCATGGCGCCCACCTTGCCACAACTTATGTCTAGCGCCGGCTCCAAGCCCGACGTCATCATCCTGTCCTCCTCCTCCGATGACGAGCAGGAGGCGACCGGCAGGAAGAGGTAGTCATCGGCCGGCTCCAAGCCCGGCGTCATCACCCTGTCCTCCTCCTCCGATGACGAGCAGGAGGCGAGCAGCTGGAAGACGTCATCATCAGCTGGCTCAAAGGCCGGCCCCGTCGTCTTGACCTCCTCCTCCGACGACGACGACGACGGCGAACTCCTCGTGAACTGCCGGAAGAGGCGTCCGCCATGCAATGTGGCCTGAGTCTTCCACAATGAGGTCAGCATCCTCACCACGATCGCCGATGAGCGCCTCAAGTTCGAGCGGCTGCCGGGCTCTCCGTCCTCGCTCCTCGACGCCATCCGCCGCTGGGTCGACCTGAAGCGGCAGAACCCCACAGCCGGCGACGTCGCCAAGAAGGTGCACAACCTCAAGGACAGGTTCAAGAAGGTGATCGCCTCCGGTGGCCCGAGCGGTGAGCTCCGTGAAAGGGAGCTCTACGACCTGTCCGTGAAGGTCTGGCCAGAGCTCCTCCCGCTGATTGAGTGCATTTTGTCGTCGTCCTCTTCGTCAGATGGAACCTGCCACTGATGGCGATCGATCAGGGAGCTTGGAGCCTAGAACTTGATGATTTCAGCACTTCTGTTGATGCTACCTACCTACTAGCTAATAATACTAATAGGTAGCTAGTAGTAGCAGATCTAATTTTAGCACTATGATCAGCCATTTAGGCTAAGCTACCTCTATAGATATTATATAGATGTTGGCCTAATTTTAGTACTTTTGTTCGATCTGTATGTATGTACAGTCTAGGCGTCAGGCTAAGCTACCAGTATAGATGTTGGCCTAATGCCAACAGTTTCTGTCCTTGTCATCATTTGTTGCTCAAGGAGTGGAGCTAGTTTAAGCACCTATAGCCAAATGCCAATACAAGGATTAATATAAATGTAATCCGCCGATCAACTTGCCATCTTTGTGATATGTGTTTCAATTTCAAATCATTTTATCTTAATTCAAGTTTTAGTCAATCGACAATTTGGTTTCTCTTCAATAGTTGAATTTGCCCAGAATCAAATATACAGGAACCTACCGATTCCCTCAATGAATCAATCAGAGCAAATGTGCAATTTTCTAACTGAATATAACCAAATATATACTGGAATGGTTTCAAGTTTATCTCGACAACTCTTTTCTTCAACTAAGAACCTCGACAGTTATTGCCAATCTTGTGCATATCAGTACAGGAGATATATACATACCTTTTTGGGCCTTTATGAGTTTTGTGCCTACAGATTCAGAATGGACTACTGCAACCATTATAGGAACATGATACATCCTGCAGCATTTTTCAAGAACAATCCATAGTGACATTGTGAAACTACATGTTTGCTAATTCTGATCATGCAACGGCTATAATCCAAATTGTCTGAAGTAAATCCAAAGGATTGACAAGAAGAAAAACCTGCAGCCAAATCATCTGAAGTTTCCAAAGCACTGACAAGAAAAACTAGGCACTTCTACCTGCTCCATAATCCTAGATGATAGTTCTTATAGTTGAGATTCAATGAACAGTGTTTTTCTCTTACAACAAATCAGCATAAGCATCAGCATAAACCAAATTTCAGCATAAGCAACACAGGGTTAGCATACTTCCTGTAATTTCTAGCACAAGAAAAACCTGAGGACTGACAACAAGAAAGGCTAGGCATTTCCAGCTAATCCTACATCTATGTGATAATCCAAATGATAGCTTACTATTTAGATTTAGTGCCAACAATATTTCTAGCACAACAAATGCCAACCGATTTTCAGTACTGCATTCAACACTGGCGGGACTGATCAAATGAACAAGCTACTATATGCAATTGACCATATGAGCCATTAATGCGGTAGTATATTTCAGTACAATTTGCCTAGTTAATTTACAGAATCTAGCAAAGCATGCAAACATACATGCTAACTAAAATATACTTGCAAGAATCATTCACCAAATGGACAAAGTTACTGAGCCTGCCAAGCAACTTCCAGGCACATTTACAGCCCCCATTGAGCACAATTTATCTTTGCACAAAGTATGCTAGCTAGAGCCATGAAACGAGCCAAGCACTACGACAATATATACACGTGCAGTTCAGTCATACAATGCCACATCCTCCACCAAAATATCTTAGATAAGGATGGTTGTCAGTTGTCAATAAGTTCACCATCCATTGATCCAATGACATACCACCCATGCCACAATACACCAAAAGAACTCTAATTTGTGCTGAGTGTGATATGCTATCTGAAAGGGAACCAAAATACATCATTTGCTGCTCCAATCTAGTGATGATTCACCGAACGAGACTTGTTTTTAGGTTTCTTTCCAGGTTCCGACACTCCAAGTAACTCAATTTCATAAACAAGCCATGAGTTAGCTGGTATCGTCTTTTGTGGTCTGTCCTTATACCTGAAAAAGAATCACAAATTCAGTTTCCCCTTCCACAAATGTGCACAAAATGTGAGCATGCATATTCTAATGAAAGAAAAGATACATGTGAATGAAATATTGTTAAATTAGAATTTAGACTAACAGGATCTTAACTTAGCCTAAACATGATCACTAACTCATCTTAATGTGGAAATTAATCTCAGATACTAACCACAGCCTATTGACGCCATCTGTGTCGCTGGAGATGTGATGAAGTTGATGTAGATGAAGTAGATCTTAGTCTTCACCAGATTGGGGCTTGATGCTCCTAGTTGGCGAAGAACGTGATGAAGATCTAGCAATACCTAGATGGACGTGGGTAGACGGCCTTCCTGAACCCTCCAGCGCCTAAGTGGTCGGTTATGTGAAAAGTCATATGGAAGAGATCGTCATGACGCCAGAGGCGTCTCTCTTATTTATAATCACGCTGTGGGCCTGGGGGCCGAACCCTTGGAATTCTAAGGGTTGCTGCCGATCACGGTAGTTCTTATTTAGTTGGAAATAAATGATGAGTGGGTGGACCAGTAAGCTTAATGCTTAATTAATCTTGTAATTAAGTTCGGCATTAGCCGAACCGATCACATTCCAATATTCTCCCACTTGATCGAACGGCTAATGCAATTATGCAACTAATGTTCGCCTTACACTTATGTTCGCACTCAGTACTACAGCAAGACCAGACCAATGCGTCGTCAGCAGCATTAAACACCACTGGGACCCCATTACCCATAGCTCACTGTAATGCCTTGTTAGAACGCTTATTACTTATTGGGAGTAGATGACCCTATTAACAGGAATCAAGTCAGAGACTCTAAACTAAAAAACCCAAATATATTTACGCACTCATAAATGGGATAAGTATTAAGCCTCAAATAATCAAACATGCTAGCATCAACTTAGTTCTTGTTTTTTTTCTTAAGCTTAATAACTTGATTATGGGTTCTTTCTTTCACAACATTTTAATCAATGTGCTTGGCATCAGCATTTGATGTCTGTCGTTACTCGAAATAATACTGCAACTCAACTGTAGACTTATAGCAGTATGTTAATACTCAATTTTGGGATAATATCTCTTAAGCCGCATGGCCTGTCATATTCATGTCACTAATTTAACTCATTTTAATACTAATTACTTAAAATTCTGCAGCACCTTCCAGTGGACCTATTCTGGATTTTTTTTGCCAAGTATCCCAATGCCAAGTCTAGACTAGTATTGACTTGAGCATTCTTGAAGTTAATGACAGTCGAAGCATATGGAACGTCTTCCTCTTCAACTGTTACTAACCTTTTTTTAGAATATTTAAAATAATTAAACTTAATGCATTATGCAATCTGCATTATGTGAATAGACAGGCATGGCATTTCAAACTCTATCACTTATGCATATAGTTGATATGCTTTTCATGATAATCCTAGTACTCATTTGGTCCTATAATGTGTATCTTAATAGCCAAAAACTCAGAGGCTTCATCAAAATACATCATATTAAAAAAAATTTAGCTGAGTAGAAAACTCTTATGTGACATTCCTATTGCCACGTAACTCAACTTCACCCATGTAGAGTATTAGGATAATAACCTTTTCCACCCTTTTTTTTAAAAACATAATGTCCACTTAATGAAATTCTAAACCATAGTGGGCTATGTTCTTAGTTTAAATCTTTTAAAACTCCCTTTGAAGTCACGCTTAGAATTGTAAACCCTTTTTATAGTCTACTGGTTTGACTTCATCAGGAAACTTATTAACACCCACACTTTATATATACTTATGGACCTAAGCTCATAAAATTGCTTAGTTTAGAATAATAAAATTTCTCTTCTGATGTGATCATCATGGATCACAAGCGGTGTAATAACAACAGAGGTTTACTTATGTGCCTAATTATCAATTAATGGTTGCTACATATATCTGTTGTGGCACACTAATTGACTCGTGAAAATCCATAATAGAAATTGTAGTAATTTAAATGGAGGTATACTAATGACTTATGGCACAAACTGAGATATTTATGTCTTCTTGAGTCATTGATACAGAGAACTAAGCCTGTATCTCTCCAAGATTTAATCTTCCTCCATTATGAACTCCCACTGGCTCCCACTGATTTTTGCATTCTCTAGGAACACGTTCATTATATTTTAACTTAGCGAAATAGTTATAACAGTAGAAACACAATCCCTTGGATTTTGCTCTCACTGATTTCTGTATTCTCTAGAAACATAATCAGGGTGCCATGTGGACAGCTCATTTACTTAGAATCTCATTTCTTATCCTTAGCTAGACTGTACTTATGTCTTGCTGAGGTTTTGCCCAATAAAACTTTTATGGTCAAATATTCATCAATCAGCGTTGGCCAGAATGACAAATATAAGGCATATAAGTCTCCCAAAACAAGCTCTATGAACTAGTCTAATCAGCATTGGCCAGAATAAACTAGAACAAGAAACTTGGTGGACATGCAAACACTAATCAGTGTTGGCCAGAAATAGCGAAAGCAAGCCATACTTCAATTAGAGACTCATGTTGGGTTAAGGGACAAAATTAGTATGTTTTTTTAATTTCATTTCTCAAGTCCCATACTTTATAGTCTTATTTGAATATAGCATCTCTTTCCTAATAAGACAGTCTATTCTCCCCTTCGAAATGTGGCTTAAACTGTAGTGACACAATTTCGACAAGGTCTCATCATCTTGAGTAATGATTAACTTAAAGATAAAATTGACATAAAGAAAACCCATATTACAGGAAATACATCTCTTTGCTAACTAATAAGATAAATCATGATGGAATAAATTTGCATTTGTTCAAAATACAAAGTATCTCAAACTAAGATGACTTAGCATCATTAAGTACTAAATTTAGAACAAATCTAATGCGAAGCTCCAAAGCTCGACTTCATCTTTCTTCCATTAATGGCTTCTTAGACTTTGCTCCCCTTGCTCCCCTAGTTTGGCAAGACCTGAGGAGAAGTTAAGATATGCATTATTGCACCTTAGTTAATCCACCATATGTTGGGGAAATATCTTAAGTAAATTTATGAGACAACTTAGTTACCTGTCTTTCGAAGCCATGCTTATACTTATCATCAATTTGGTAACTTGCAAAATTTACAGACTATTGGAAGCTTGTCATTTTGAGCATGTTTATTATGGTTTTCTGGCATAGAATTCATAAGGCAATTTACCATAAACTCATCAGACACATCTAATCCAAGTGCCTTTAACTCATAAGCCATATCAAACAAGCTCTTAACGTGGTTACCCAGACCACTTATCCCATCATAACGGGAATTAAGTAAATTATCAAAAAGGAAAACCTTTCTAAAGTGTGCTCTTATAAAGTTGTGAAGCTCCTTAGCACTTAATTTCCTATTATTTTCATTGGAAAGGAACCTCCTGATCATGTTAACTGAGAGCGACCATTGTATAATCATTTTGGCAATCCTATCGGATTTCTGCCATTTTTCTAATTTTGAGATGTGCTCCTTCATCCTCTCAGTATAGTACACACAAATAGGAGAAGGAGCATGTGGTTAATTTTTCCTCATGAAGCACATAATCAAGGTCTAGCTCCTTGAGAATGGCAAGCACCTAATTGTTCCAAGTAGGAAAATTAGTGCAACTTAGGGGTTCTATGTTACTTATATAGTCTGCATAATTTACTGAGAAAAGAAGAAAAATAATGTCCCAATTAGTAAGCTGTATATAAGATGTACTTAAAGCATAAAGTTAAAACAATGTTGGTCAGTATTAACAATATGCTTAAGAATTTTAATTTGCATCACCGTTGGGCAGAAACAAACAAAAATCCGTCTTAAAAAACTCATAGTTAAAATCAATGTTGGTCAGAAATTAACTATGAGTAATCTCTAGTTAAACTTCTCGTTGGTTCCATTCAACCAGAGACCATCTTATTATACAGTGGTGGATATATATATACGAAAACTTATAGTTGAATGCAAATTCATGCAAAAACTTAATCTTAGAGCATCAATATAAAACATAATAATGCTCAAGAAAATGTAGAATTAATACTGGAATTAAAAACTAAAACTAAAACTTAAAACTTATTTAAATAGTGCCTAAAAGTTAACTGAGTAAATTGCACTAAAAAATAAGAAAGTCTTATCTTAAACTTAAAAAATTTCAGCAACATATCCCCAAAACATACTTAGAATAACCTGAATATTACTAAACAATAAAGGGTACTTAAATTTTATATGAAATGGGAATATATATCATTATGAGGGCATTAAACTTAAAGCAATAAATAAGTCGTTGATAATAAACTAAGCTGAAAATATTAACATAATGAGAGCATTAAAAACTCAAAATTTAATTAAATTACTTAAATAATGCATTTAAATTGAATAGCTGAACTAGCAAGCTCTCCTCTTTAAAACATTCAATAAACGTCCCACTTAGAATTACCCTAGTGGCTGGGATGATCTCATCTATTAAATTTCACAGACGACTAGGATTTAGCCAGACAAAAACTTATGGGTATAAATACCCGGCCAAAACCCTAATATCCGCAGTTACTTAGTCCTTTTTCTGCTTCTTCATGCAGTAACCACACAGGGAACTCACAAAACTCCGCGATCAAATTTATATTAACATAAACTAAGCTCATAAATAATGGAAATTAACATTAATTCACTTAAAACATAATAAAAAAAATACTTAGATAATGTGCTGAGAATAAGAAAGGGAAAACTTAAAATCTGGGGGGAAACTTAATTCATCCCTTAATGCGAAAAAGCCCAGTGGAATCCCATGATCCCAACAGCAGGCGCGGCCTGCAAAAACCGACGTGGCCTCTCCCCTGAAAACCCAGCAGCGGCCCAAAACCACCTACAACACGTGTGGCCTGGCAATCTCATCTGTTAATTTCAATCTAATGGGCACCGTTGATCCGGACAGAGAGAAAGACGTATAAAAAAATGAAAACCCTAAAAGGTCACTCACTCCTCACTCTCTTCCCTTGTCTGCTTACTCACGCAGAGCAGCCGCCCACAAGAGCGCAACGGCGCGGCTCCCCTGGCACCGCAGCGCTCAGCTCGCCGGTGCGCGCGTGCGGCAGAGCCGCGCGCGGCTTCGTCGAGCCCACCTGCCTAGTGCCCTTATGCGGTGAAGGCGGCCTTAGCAGCGCAATGCGCGACGGCAGTGGAGGCGGCCGCGGTGGAGCCACGGTGCTTGGCTCAGGCGTGCACGACGACAGATGCCCTCATGCGCCCAGTCCGCGGCGGCGTCCTCATGTGCGGAGTCACGGCCCCTGCAAAACACACGGGTGGGCGCTGCCGTCAAGCGCGCTGGTGGCCAGAGCCTGATGCGCGTGCGTGCGGCCGTGGTCCCGATGCGTGGCTTGGCCGTGAAAGAAAAAAAACGGCCAAAACTCATGCCTCGCATGGTACTTTGAATCTCTGGCCGAGACACAGTTTGGGGATATTTTATTTTCATCTCAGGTTCGTAAGTCTGATCCCCTTCTTGTGTGCTGTGCCAAATGGGATTCGTCATCAATTTGATGAGCTCTATTAACCCAAGACTGATTTGGGATTGCTTTGCTTACACAGATTTGGATTTAGATTTGGGGAAACTTTTTGGGGATTTTTCTTAGGATCGCAATCTTCGCCCAAATCATCTCCTTTTCAATGCTTATTTGGTCACAGATTTCTTGAGATTTGACTTAATCTGAGACTAAAACTATGATGAACAGTAAGCCCTAACCCCTTAATTCACATCTAATTACTCACTGATTACTTAAAAACCAATCTAATTCGGCACTTAGATAGCATAAACATACATCACAGAGACTAATCATGCATGTAACATATAAGATCGATCTTAACTTAAACTTAATTGAATCTAATCTGACTTAGCCGAAACTAATCTAATCTACGTAACAGAGGCATAAAACAGATTAAACTCTGGCTTAGGATCATGTAAGGTCTAAGTAGGCTCTGATACCAATTGTTAAATTAGAGTTTAGACTAACAGGATCTTAACTTAGCCTAAACATGATCACTAACTCATCTTAATGCGGAAATTAATCTCAGATACTAACCACAGCCTATTGACGCCATCTGTGTCGCTGGAGATGTGATTAAGTTGATGTAGATGAAGTAGATCTTAGTCTTCACCAGATCGGGGCTTGATCCTCCTAGTTGGCGAAGAACGTGATGAAGATCTAGCAATACCTAGATGGACGTGGGTAGACGGCCTTCCTGAACCCTCCAGTGCCTAAGTGATCGGTTATGTGAAAAGTCATATGGAAGAGATAGTCATGACGCCAGAGGCGTCTCTCTTATTTATAATCACGCTGTGGGCCAGGGGGCCGAACCCTTGGAATTCTAAGGGTTGCTGCCGATCACGGCAGTTCTTATTTAGTTGGAAATAAATGATGAGTGGGTGGACCATTAAGCTTAACGCTTAATTAATCTTGTAATTAAGTTTGGCATTAGCCGAACCGATCACATTCCAACAAATAAGACACTCACCCCAGAGCAGGAGGAATGGTCAGTTTCCTTTTCCCACCAACACGCATGCCTACAGGACAAATCAAAGCTGGTTTCAACCAAATTACCACAAAAATAAAGATGAGATGCGTGCTTTAGTAAAGATGCTTATAACCCTGAATTCCTTGGTGCCATCCAGCAATTACTTTGTCAACGCCTAAAACCATCAAAATATGCATATGTTGTGACCATCAAAAGGATTAGATATGGAACAGAAATGAGAGCTTTTGCCAATCTTTTACCGAGCGTGAACTCGTAAATGGCAGCGTGACCTTCAGAAGAGTCAACAACTTTCCCGTCCTTCAGCATTCCAATATATTTCACTTTAACCTACACAAGTAACCTTAAAATCATTAACGTATTACTTTTTCCCAGGTCAAGGAATGTATACAAAATTGCCCATACTGTGATGTATTTTTTACGAGTAGTCATCTATAATTTTGTGCGTAGACAGGGAGAGGAGGGAGGGAGAGAGAGAGATTCTATTTTGTTATAAGAGAGGTAAGATTTTGCTAAAAAAGTTTAGACATTGTTATAAACATCTAATACAGTTCTATCAGATGCACAAAAAATTATACAAGTTATTGAATGTTAATACTAAGGTTGAGTTGAGGATGACTGTAACACCCTAAAAATTTGAAAAGAAGAAAAATAGGAAAAATATGATTTTTGTATATTTTTGTGAGCATGCAAATTTAGAATAAGAATGATTTTTATAAATTTAAAATTTAATATAAGGGTAGGAACATGATTGTGCATTCATGCTGCTGCATTTGGGATTTTGTGATGAGTGGTTCAAATCAAATTCGAATTGAATTTAAAAATCTTTTGAAAAATGGATTTGGAAATAGGAAAAGAAAAAGGAAAGGGATTATTACTGCTCGGGCCGTTTTCTTCTAACCGCAGCCCAACTTCCGGCCTGTTTTGGCGGCCCATCTTCCCCTCTCCTTCTCCCGCGGCCGCATCCGCCCTACTGGGCCGAGCCCAGGCGCGGCCTGCTAAGCCCAACCGCGCACGCGCGTTGCTTCACCGAGCCGCTGACGAGCCGGGCCCGCCTGTCAGCGACCGACTCCACCTTCCTTTCTTCTTCCTCCGGCTCCTTCCATCGACGAACACCGCCTTCCTCTCTCCAACCAGTTCGGTGATCCGAATCCCCTTCGAAATCTCCCTCCTTTCCTTACCCGGTGACGCCTATGAGCTATAAAACGGAACCCCGTGCCTCCTCGCTTCTCATTGAGCCCCTAAAACCCTAGCCTCGACATCCCGGGAAGGCCACCATCGAAGCTCCACCTCCACCGCCGCCTTTCCGAGCTAGTCACCGCCCTCCGGTTGTCCTTCGGCTTTGTTCTCGCGCGGGGTAAGATCGTCGTGATGCGCTCGTTCTTCTGGTGCATTTGGTTTGGCGAATGGTGCTCGGGATGGTCATCTTCTCAAGCTCCGGCGAGCTCGGGCTCTATCCGGCCAAGGCGCCGCCGTCGGGATTCCTGTGGCCGCCGGCGCTCTCCTTCTCTCCCTCCCCGATCTGATCTCAGCCTTCGATTTCGAATCCGACGGTCGAAATTAAAAGATACCGGTTCGCTGTTGATTTTGTAAAAGAAACCCTGAGGTTTTTAAGTTTATGACCCGCGGTCCAAAGCGTAAAACGAGAAAATACGCTTTGATTAATTGAAAACGTAATTCGTTTCGGAAAAAGAAAAATACGCTTTCTGATATTTACAGTTTTGCCACTCAACTTGTTTTAGTCGTAGAATCTTCGTTTTAACTCCGATTTGGTCCATTCAAATTGCGTTAGATTCATATTTGCGAGCTCTATGTAACTATACAACTGAACAGTAGGTTTGGATTAATTTATTTTTGAGTTTTAATTAAAGTATTTATTTTTCTATAGTAAATCTTCGTAAATCCATAACTTTGTCGTTTTAGCTCCGATTTTCGTGATCTTCGCGTCTGTGTGATCCTAGCGAGACGTAGATTCATTTTAAAGACTTTTTATTTTATTTTCTTACTGATGGTGTACGGTTCTAATTATAGTCTTGTTTGTCTATGCATGATTGCCTTTGGATGTGTGTTGTTGATGTTGATTGATCGAGTATAGACGGTGAGCAATTCGTTGGGGATCAAGAGCCTTTCTATGAGCAAGATCTTCAGGACCAGTTTGAGCAAGGCAAGTATAGCATGGGATTATCCTTGTTGTTCTATTCACATTATGTAATTAATATCATTATGCATTTATTCCTTGTTAAGGATGACTTAGTGATTGATCCTACACCTTGATACCTATTACGATGCATTGAGTAGTATGGCTAGTGCTTAAACATGGACTATGATCATGTAAATTGATTAGAGGAATATGCAACAAACATTAAAAGATGATTTTGATTAATGTTTAAAGGGGATTAGAGCATGGGGGTTACTTTTGATGCTCTAGTTGCTCTCCATAAGGACTCATCTATAAGCGACAATCCGGGATTTATAGTACAACTGTGGGGGCTATATGGCTCTGGCTTTAGTCATATAGAAGGACCTTTTCTAGCTTGTTAGAGGTAACCTTTTTGGCGTAAGAACGGCTTGACGAATCGGGTATAGTGCGGCCTCTGTCCTTATGTGTATAGGCTGCGGGTTATTGTGCCATTTGGAAGGGGGGCTCAACATCTGTTTGCCGAGTGAATCTAATGGCCCTAACTTGTTAGACGAACCTTCGAAAGACTTCATAGTGTTTACCCTGCCTGCTCACCTTGGTAGTGTTTTGGGAGTAATTAACCCGGGCATCTGGGTAACACGACTCACAGTAAAAGTGTACGACCTCTGCAGAGTGTAAAACTGTTATAACAGCTGTGCTCACGGTCACGAGTGGCCTTGGACCCTTATGGAATAGCTGATAATTGTTAATGGTTATGTTTTTGCTATTCATTAATCATTTCACATGGATCATATGTTTATTGTTTACATTGAGACATTTTGATGCTATTGATATGCTAAAATCATGCTAATTAAAAGCTACATGTTGATAAACAAATATTATGCCTTTTTGAGCCTCATGAACCCCATGTTACACTTGTTGAGTACGAGATGTACTTACGCTTGTTTATTTTTCTTACTTGGATAAAAATCCTGGATGGGTAACAGATGGAGGTAATAGTGACTACTACGCCTACTTCCCTGAAGATTACTAGTCTTGCTATCAACCAGTCAATGTACCTGTGACTGGAGCTACCACGAGAGTTATTTATTTATACTTCCGCTACATTTGTGTTAAGACTATGTGTTAAATATCGTGATGTAATAACATTTGTGATGATACTTCTGTTATAATTTGTGAACTTATGTGTGATTGATCTCTGGGCGCACATAAAGGTATGCACTCCATTTGGTCATTAAATGGGTGTGACAAATTGGTATCAGAGCTCTTGTTGATTGTAGGACGCAAGTCTAGCTAGAAATGGTCGATTTAGTATCATCTTTACACTATTTTTATACTCACTATCTTGCTCTTGTTATTTGATTAATTTTTATGCTTCTTATGTCTCATTCTATTATGAAATTTTGCCTCTATTCTAACTTCATCTAAAAATTCTGTAGATGGCCCGTGACCGTAAGACTGCCCGCATCAGCTCTGGAGGATACTACCCACCTCGTGCCCTGCTTGAAACTGAAGAGCCCCAAGAGCCAGAACCCCAGGAACAGGAGCAGGCCCCTGAAGCACTAGTCCAAGCACCAGCACCTCCCCAGGAAGAGCCTGAGCCTGAAGAAGATCCAGAAATCATCGAGGTTGAAGATGATGAAGAGGAAGCTAATGGAGGAGGACAACCCCCGTCTCCACCACATCATGAAGCTCTTGGAGATATGCCACCTCCTCCAATGGGGTGGACTGTGAGGATCTACCACAGGAATGGAGGGAATGTTGTCTCTCATCTTCGCCTGGTGGGGATGCTCACTGCTTACTTCGCTGATTGGCATCCAGCTGTGGAGTACGTCTGCTGGGAGTACACTCATCCACTGGAGGATACGTACTGGAAGGCAAGGGCAAGCATCTTTGCACATAAGCAAGACAACGGGGCATATCAGCTGGACAGGATGTTCTCTCACATGGGACATCGAGCTACTATAGAGGATAGCATTGAAGATGCTACTTTTGAAGTATGTATGGGTCTCCGCTATCTTCGCTTTAACCTTATGAAGCATGACATTCATCGCTTCTTTCCTCGTGCACACCCCGACCTTGGATGGGCTATGACAGATCCAGTGCAGTTAGAGCCACTACCTCGGGTGATGGTGAACCTTGTCTATGATATGATGGATAGGAAGTTGCAGCTAGAAGAGATGGTGAAGGCACAAGGGAAGACTATCAAGAGGTGCCAGGCAACCATTGATGAGCTCCGAGCAAACCAAGGCCTGCCCAAGATTTATGAGATATTAGAGCATGAGCCACTTCCTTAAGAAGTAGGAGTCCTTTATGTAATAAGAACGTTCTTAGTAACGTCAGTTGAGTCAGTCGAGTCTGTCGTATGGTTTGAACCTTGGTGTGCTAGTTGCTTTATTATTATGCTTATGTGTGAGTTGGATCTTTGTTTGAGTGTCGGGACTTGTAGGCATGTCTACAAGTTCCATTCTTAAGAATAATAAGTTTAATAGTCAAGGGAATAATAGTTGGGTTTGGTATTATCACGTTTCTGTCCTTGCTGTTTTCTGGAGCAGTCTTCAATGTTTCTGCTATAGTTTAAAAACGGTTCGTGCAACATTTATGAAATTTTTATGAGAGAAACTAGACTCAAGCATGTTTCAAATGCCACTGGAATTACCTTTTTATCTGATCTGATTCGAGAGATATAATTTTCACAAGTTAAAGTTTCTGCACAGTCTGGAATCTGGAACAATTTCTGTTACGCCTTATTTCTCATAGACTTAACGACAGAATCTGATCTTGAGGTCTGAATAGAAATTGTGGATAATTTCATAAGCTTTCCAACCATATAAAGCACGCCTCTTTTGGACTTATGTAGCTCGAGATATGATTGAAATACTGAACTGTCAATATTGCTACACGTCCAGAAAACTTTCAGATCTCATTCTTAATCTTATAAGTGGTTGATAACATGGAATTCTTAAAGTTTGCATGTTTATGGGTGGCAGATGGCCGGAAGAGGAAGAGGCAGGGGTCATGGAAACATTCCCCCAAATCCACCACCACCACCGCCACCAACTATCGAGCAACTGTTGGCAGTACAGACGCAGTTGATGCAACAACTAGTGCAGAATCAGCAAAATCAGCCAGTTGCTGGGGCTCAACCACGTGATAAGCGTGGTGAATTTTTGAAGGGTAGTCCCCCAGTGTTCACACATGCTGCTGATCCTTTGGAGGCCGATGATTGGCTTCGTGCTGTGGAGAAACAACTCAATATTGCACAATGTGATGACCGACAGAAGGTGTTGTTCGCTTCTGGGCAACTTCAGGGAGAAGCTCAGGATTGGTGGGAGTCATATGAGTATGGTCGTCCTGCCAATGCTCCTGCAGTCACCTGGCAGGAGTTTAGAGAGAACTTCAGGGCTTACCATATACCTGAAGGAATGATAGAGTTGAAGGCAGAGGAATTCAGGAACCTGACCCAAGGGTCAATGACTGTAGCTGAGTACCGTGACAAGTTTGCTCAATTGTCACGATATGCTCCACATGAGGTGGCCAATGATAATGATAAGCAGCGTCGCTTCTTGAAGGGATTATATGATGGACTACAGTTGCAGTTGATGTCCAATACCTACCCTAACTTTCAGACGCTTGTGAACCGTGCTATCGTGGTGGATAACAAGCGCAAGGAAATGGATGCAAAGAGGAAGAGGTTACAGGGACAAGCCTCCAGTAGCAACACCCGTCCACGTACTGGCTTTCAGCAGACTAATCAGCAGAGGCCTCCTTCTGGATAGTGGAATCGTGGTCAGGCCCCTTTCCGTGGACAGTTTGCGCAACGTCCCCCATTCCAGCCGTAGAATAGTAACCAACGTCCTCCGCAGCATAATGCGAATCAAGCACAGCGTCAGAGTCCTTCCAGCAACACTCCCACGAAGACTAGTGCTCCCAATACTCCCAACAGGTGTTTCCGATGTGGAAAAGAAGGTCACTTGTCCTATAATTGCCCGGAGAAGCCCAACCAGCAGACTCCCCAGAGACAGAGCAGCCACCAGAAGCCCGCACCTAACTCGGGAAGGGTGAATCACTTGTCCCAGGAAACTGCAGTGGAGGAGCCAGAAGTTATGCTTGGTACGTTCGATGTCCACTCTACTCCCACCACTGTTCTTTTTGATTCTAGAGCATCACATTCTTTCATATCACAATCATTTGTTAGAATACATAGAATCCATTTGTGTGCCATGAAGAACCCTATCTTAGTAAACTCACCTGGAGGAAGCATGCCAGCATCCTATCGCTGTCTTCCGATTAGTCTCAACTTAAGGGGGGTAGAGTTTACAGTTAGTCCTATAGTTTTGAGAACAACTGGGATTGATCTTATATTGGGAATGGATTGGATGATGCAACAACAAGCAGAGATTCATTGTAAGGGTAAATCAGTTGTACTGACAACACCAAAGGGTGATAGAATCAAGGTTGAGGTAAAAGTGTAGAAACAGGAGACCGCTACAGTGAACCAGCTCAATGATGGTGCCAACCAGGAAGATCCAGTGGTGGAGGAGTTCCCAGATGTGTTTCCGGAGGAATTGCCAGGTATGCCACCAGACCGTGACATTGAATTTATTATTGAATTATTACCTGGAACTACACCTATAGCTAAGCGTCCATATAGAATGGGAGTAAATGAATTATAAGAACTTAAGAAACAAATTAAGGAGTTGCAGAATAAGGGTTTTATTCGTCCTAGTTCTTCACCATGGGGAGCACCAGTGATTTTTGTGGATAAGAAAGATGGAACTCAGAGGAGTGTGTAGATTATCGGTCTCTTAATGAGGTTACTATCAAGAATAAATACCCATTGCCTAGAATTGATGACCTGTTTGATCAGTTGAGAGGAGCTTGTGTATTCTCCAAGATTGATCTTTGCTCTGGGTATCATCAATTGAAGATTCGTGCCAGAGATATACCCAAGACAGCTTTTACCACACGGTATGGGTTATATGAGTATACAGTGATGTCCTTTGGTTTGACTAATGCCCCTGCATACTTCATGTACTTAATGAATAAGGTGTTCATGGAATATCTGGACAAGTTTGTAGTGGTATTCATTGATGATATTCTAGTATTTTCCAAGACTGAGGAAGAACATGCTGAACATTTGAGGTTGGTCTTGCAAAAGCTCAGAGAACACCAACTATATGCAAAAAGGAGTAAATGTGCGTTTTGGCTGAAGGAAGTTTCTTTTCTGGGTCACATTGTCTCAAATGGAGGAATATCAGTAGATCCTGGCAAGGTGAAAGATGTATTGAACTAGAAACCACCCATCAATGTGAGTGAGATCCATAGCTTCTTGGGATTGGCTGGTTATTATAGGAGATTTATAGAGGGATTTTCAAAGCTTGCAAAACCAATGACTGCATTGTTGGAGAAGAATGCCAAGTTTGTGTGGTCCGAGAAGTGTCAGGCTAATTTTGAGGAATTAAAGAAGAGATTGACTACTGCACCGTCTTAGTTTTGCCAGATCTGAATAAACCTTTCTCTATCTATTGTGATGCATCTCGATTGGGTTTGGGATGTGTTCTTATGCAAGAAGGTAGAGTTGTGGCATATGCATCGAGGCAGTTGAGGAAGCATGAGTTAAATTACCCTACTCATGATTTGGAATTAGCTGCAGTGGTTCATGCATTAAAGATATGGAGACATTATTTGATTGGACACAAGAGTGATATATACACTGATCACAAGAGTCTAAGGTATATCTTCACTCAAACAGATCTGAACTTGAGGCAGCGTAGATGGTTGGAGTTGATAAAAGACTATGATCTAGAGGTGCATTATCACCCAGGAAAGGCCAACGTTGTTGCTGATGCTCTTAGTAGGAAAAGTTATGCAAATGAAATACAAGTAATGCCTATGCCAAAAGAATTGTGTGCTGAGTGCAAGCATCTGAACTTAGGATTTACTACCAATGCAGTGGAATTAGTATTAGAGCCTACTTTGGAGCAAGAAATCCGCAAAGGTCAGCTGAAGGATGAAAAGTTGAGAGAGATAGCTGAAAACATAGCGAAAGGTAAATCTCCAGGATTCCGTAAGGATGATAATGGTACGCTATGGTTTGGAAAAAGGCTGTGTGTGCCTGAAGATAAGGATATCAGAAGGGCAATTCTGCGTGAAGCTCATGAGTCAGCTTATTCCATACATCCGGGGAGTACTAAGATGTACTTGGATCTGAAAGAGAAATATTGGTGGTATGGTTTAAAGAGAGACATTGCTGAGTATGTTGCTTTGTGTGACACTTGTCAAAGGGTGAAAGCTGAACATCAGAGACCTGCAGGATTGTTACAGCCTATGCAAATACCCGAGTGGAAATGGGAAGAGGTTGGTATGGACTTTATAGTTGGGTTGCCATGGACTCAAAGAGGATATGATTCAATTTGGGTGATAGTGGATCGTCTGACTAAGGTTGCTCATTTTCTGCCTGTGAAGACTACATATAGCAGTGCGAAGTTGGCAGAGTTGTATATAGAAAGAATAGTGAGTCTACATGGAGTTCCTAAGAAGATTGTGTCTGATCGAGGTACTCAGTTTACATCTCATTATTGGCAAAAGATACATGAATCATTGGGAACCAAACTGAATTTTAGTACAGCTTATCATCCCCAGACAGATGGTCAAACAGAGAGAATTAATCAGATATTGGAAGATATGTTGAGAGCTTGTGCTTTACAATATGGTACTAGCTGGGATAAGAGTTTGCCTTATGCAGAGTTCTCTTATAACAATAGTTATCAGAAGAGTCTTCAAATGGCACCGTTTGAGGCTCTGTATGGACGAAAGTGTAGGACCCCGTTGTTCTGGAATCAGACAGGGGAGAGTCAAGTGTTTGGGCCTGATGTATTAAAGGATGCTGAAAAGAAAGTGAGAATGATTAGAGATAATCTAAAAATAGCACAGTCCCGACAGAAAAGCTACGCTGATACTCGTAGAAGAGAGTTGACTTTTGAGGTAGGGGATTATGTTTACTTGAAAGTGTCACCCATGAGGAGTGTGAAGAGGTTCAACATGAAGGGTAAATTGGCACCAAGATATATTGGACCTTTCAAGATTATAGAGAGACGTGGTGAAGTGGCATATCAGGTGGAATTACCCGAGAGTTTGGCAGGTGTACATGATGTGTTCCATATGTCTCAATTGAAGAAATGTTTACGAGTACCAGAGGAACAGATTCCATTAGAGGAGCTCACTGTTAAGGAGGATCTTACATATGAAGAGTTTTCGGTTAAAATTTTAGAGACTGCTGACAGAGTCACAAGAAGTAGAACAATCAAAATGTGTAAAGTGCAGTGGAATCGGTACACAGCAGAAGAGGCTACTTGGGAACGAGAAGAGGATTTGAGAAAAACCTACCCGCAACTGTTTGAGTAAGCATCGGTCGAATCTCGGGACGAGATTCATCTTAAGGAGGGTAGAATTGTAACACCCTAAAAATTTGAAAAGAAGAAAAATAGGAAAAATATGATTTTTGTATATTTTTGTGAGCATGCAAATTTAGAATAAGAATGATTTTTATAAATTTAAAATTTAATATAAGGGTAGGAACATGATTGTGCATTCATGCTGCTGCATTTGGGATTTTGTGATGAGTGGTTCAAATCAAATTCGAATTGAATTTAAAAATCTTTTGAAAAATGGATTTGGAAATAGGAAAAGAAAAAGGAAAGGGATTATTACTGCTCGGGCCGTTTTCTTCTAACCGCAGCCCAACTTCCGGCCTATTTCGGTGGCCCATCTTCCCCTCTCCTTCTCCCGCGGCCGCATCCGCCCTACTGGGCCGAGCCTAGGCGCGGCCTGCTAAGCCCAACCGCGCACGCGCGTTGCTTCACCGAGCCGCTGACGAGCCGGGCCCGCCTGTCAGCGACCGACTCCACCTTCCTTTCTTCTTCCTCCGGCTCCTTCCATCGACGAACACCGCCTTCCTCTCTCCAACCGATTCGGTGATCCGAATCCCCTTCGAAATCTCCCTCCTTTCCTTACCCGGTGACGCCTATGAGCTATAAAACGGAACCCCGTGCCTCCCCGCTTCTCATTGAGCCCCTAAAACCCTAGCCTCGACATCCCGGGAAGGCCACCGTCGAAGCTCCGCCTCCACCGCCGCCTTTCCAAGCTAGCCACCACCCTCCGGTTGTCCTTCGGCTTTGTTCTCGCGCGGGGTAAGATCGTCGTGATGCGCTCGTTCTTCTGGTGCATTTGGTTTGGCGAATGGTGCTCGGGATGGTCATCTTCTCAAGCTCCAGCGAGCTCGGGCTCTATCCGGCCATGGCACCGCCCGTCGGGATTCCTGTAGCCGCCGGCGCTCTCCTTCTCTCCCTCCCTGATCCGATCTCAGCCTTCGATTTCGAATCCGACGGTCGAAATTAAAAGATACCGGTTCGCTGTTGATTTTGTAAAAGAAACCCAAAGGTTTTTAAGTTTATGACCCGTGGTCCAAAGCGTAAAACGAGAAAATACGCTTTGATTAATTGAAAACGTAATTCGTTTTGGAAAAAGAAAAATACGCTTTCTGATATTTACAGTTTTGCCACTCAACTTGTTTTAGTCGTAGAATCTTCGTTTTAACTCCGATTTGGTCCATTCAAATTGCGTTAGATTCATATTTGTGAGCTCTATGTAACTATACAACTGTACAGTAGGTTTGGATTAATTTATTTTCGAGTTTTAATTAAAGTATTTATTTTTCTATAGTAAATCTTCGTAAATCCATAACTTTGTCGTTTTAGCTCCGATTTTCGTGATCTTCGCGTCTGTGTGATCCTAGCGAGACATAGATTCGTTTTAAAGACTTTTTATTTTATTTTCTTACTGATGGTGTACTGTTCTAATTATAGTCTTGTTTGTCTATGCATGATTGCCTTTGGATGTGTGTTGTTGATGTTGATTGATCGAGTATAGACGGTGAGCAATTCGTTGGGGATCAAGAGCCTTTCTACGAGCAAGATCTTCAGGACCAGTTTGAGCAAGGCAAGTATAGCATGGGATTATCCTTGTTGTCCTATTCACATTATGCAATTAATATCATTATGCATTTATTCCTTGTTAAGGATGACTTAGTGATTGATCCTACACCTTGATACCTATTACGATGCATTGAGTAGTATGGCTAGTGCTTAAACATGGACTATGATCATGTAAATTGATTAGAGGAATATGCAACAAACATTAAAAGATGATTTTGATTAATGTTTAAAGGGGATTAGAGCATGGGGGTTACTTTTGATGCTCTAGTTGCTCTCCATAAGGACTCATCTATAAGCGACAATCCGGGATTTACAGTACAACTGTGGGGGCTATATGGCTCTAGCTTTAGTCATATAGAAGGACCTTTTCTAGCTTGTTAGAGGTAACCTTTTTGGCGTAAGAAGGGCTTGACGAATCGGGTATAGTGCGGCCTCTGTCCTTATGTGTATAGGCTGTGGGTTATTGTGCCATTTGGAAGGGGGGCTCTACATCTGTTTGCCGAGTGAATCTAATGGCCCTAACTTGTTAGACGAACCTTCGAAAGACTTCATAGTGTTTACCCTGCCTGCTCACCTTGGTAGTGTTTTGGGAGTAATTAACTCGGGCATCTGGGTAACACGACTCACAGTGAAAGTGTACAACCTCTGCAGAGTGTAAAACTGTTATAACAGCCGTGCTCATGGTCACGAGTGGCCTTGGACCCTTATGGAATAGCTGATAATTGTTAATGGTTATGTTTTTGCTATTCATTAATCATTTCACATGGATCATATGTTTATTGTTTACATTGAGACATTTTGATGCTATTGATATGCTAAAATCATGCTAATTAAAAGCTACATGCTGATAAACAAATATTATGCCTTTTTGAGCCTCATGAACCCCATGTTACACTTGTTGAGTACGAGATGTACTTACGCTTGTTTATTTTTCTTACTTGGATAAAAATCCCGGATGGGTAACAGATGGAGGTAATAGTGACTACTACGCCTACTTCCCTGAAGATTACTAGTCTTTCTGTCAACCAGTCAATGTACCTGTGACTGGAGCTACCACGAGAGTTATTTATTTATACTTCCGCTACATTTGTGTTAAGACTATGTGTTAAATATCGCGATGTAATAACATTTGTGATGATACTTCTGTTATAATTTGTGAACTTATGTGTGATTGATCTCTGGGCGCACATAAGGGTATGCACTCCATTTGGTCGTTAAATGGGTGTGACAATGACCTTCTTCCCATAAGATGCCATTTCAGCATTACAGTCTCCCGATTTTAGTTCATCTATTTTTAACTCATCGGTAGGGCCTCCTACATCTTCTTTGTAGACTGGACCTTGACTAGAACCAAGGGATGCTTCATCAGAGATCCTACAAAATAAAACATATACACTATGAAAATAAATAATTAGAAAGAAAAAAATACTAGATGAGTCAACCAGTTTTATTCCTTACTTATTGTTAAAACAAGATTGCCCAACCATTTGATTTGGACCATCATTATGTACTTCAGTCTCTAGAGCATTGCATCCCTGTGCAAAATCATGAGAATGTGTGGTTTCATGATCATCAACTTCTTGACTTTGTGTTACAAGCGTTTGTACGTTGGCAGCAGCATTAAGACCAACTTGCCCAACCATTTGATTTGTACCATCATTATGTACTTCAGTGTCTAGAGCATTGTATTCCTGTGCAATACCATGAACATGTGTGGTTTTGTGATCATCAGCTTCTTGACTTTGTGTTACAAGAGCTTGTATGTTGGCAGCAGCATCAGGGATCCTACAGAGATAAAACATATATACAACAAATAAGTACAAATCAAGATAGTACCATGATTTAGAGCTTGTGGTCCATTTATATCTCATTGATTTCATGTACATATATAGGCTCTAAATGATATCACAGGTAAGCAACAGCTCTTGAACTAGGAAAGGCATGTCCAACCATTATGGTCCATTCATAACACAAGTCTTGTGTGCTGATGTAATATGCTACATGCAAATGTAAATCTAATTATATCTTATTAATTTCATGTACATAAGTTCTAAAAGATATCAGGTAAGCAACAATCTTGAACTAGGAAAGGCATACGAACCATTTTGGGCCATTCCTAACATGTCTTCTATGTTGAACGATATTATGCTACACCCAAACAAAAAAAACTAAGGCTCTGTTGTGTAGTTTATGTGACTGTATGATAATAACTACAAAAATACTATATTAGTACATTAATGTATGAAATAAGTACATAATTAAATTGAACTAGTGCTTTGTCCATCTAGATTTACCAATGTTTTAAATAGCGGGCTAAGGTGTTTAGTGGTATATCTCTAAAACAGCTAATAGCGGAGCTATATCGGGCTGCAACGAGATATCGCGACTAAATTATACATGAACTCAAATAGCGGCACACTGCCTCAAAAGGCTATAATGGGCTATAGCAGCAGCTATAGCAAGAGATTTAAAACTATGAGATTTACCAACTATAGCATCATATATGCTGAAGGTTCTTTTTTCCTTCATATTGTGGCAAAAAGGAAAAAGTAAAGCCAAACTATTACCTGAACAAATTAATAAAACAACACCTTAGCACCTTAGCTTAAAACACAATGCGCCACCCCACCCCCTGCAAACTATGCATGAAATGTACTTTTTGATTTGTGCAATGGAAAATGTTGGTCTACCAAGAATACTGAACAATGTAAAACTCTAGTGATTTGATGTTTATACCAGAACAATGTAAAACAATACCAATAATAATATATATGCTTACTTGTAGTATCTTGCCAGGTGAACTGAACTATCCCCAACCACAGAAAAAACAACATTTTGCTCCTTGTCATATTCCAGGTCTAATCTGTACATGCCCGATGTAGAGTTCAATGAGCAGAGCCTCAAAGGCATCATACAACCAACACTGCATTCTATGGTGCTCCAACCAACACTCTCAAGATTACCTAGTGTAGCTGTCAATGGCAAAAAGTGAACTCGCCGCCGGCACACGTAGCAAGCCGACAGAAACCATGTGGAGCAGATCCCGAGCTCTCTCCGAACTTAGTAGGACACCGGACCGGATGGTCGTGACCTAGGGTGTGCCAGTCAATTTGACCCTGTAACTGACAAAGAGAGAAAAACAATCAATAATTTAAGGTGGAACATGCCAGTGTTGCTCCAAACAGTTCCAAATATGCGGCAAGATAGCCAATTCGATAAGACTATCGACTAAATAGTCGATATCCAGCATGTTCATGATATAAGATGTTGAAAAAGAACATTATTGGCGGTTAGCAGATATTAATGATACAAAACTAATGCCAATGATCATAAAACATGCACAAACATGGTAGAGAACTGATATGAATGAAAGCATTTGCATTGACTATACCCCGTATTGGCTCAAAGATCAGGACAAAAACAAGTACAATAATAAAAGCCAATACGCTTGCAATGCACGCACCATCGGTAAAAATAGCCAATTCCAAAGTAAACAGATGCATATCAAGTAATCAATCACTTATCTAGTATAGATGGATCTACAAGCTCATCAAATCTAATCTATCATCATTAACAGAGGGGGTCAAGCGAGTCGAAGATAGCCATAATAATGATAACAAGTTAAACTCTTAAAACACATAGACCTATCCATATCTAGACGAGATTATCAGCACATGTTATGAGCGTGAAAGCATAAGCATCCAACTGAGGGGCCGATGTGAGTGGTTCTTGTCATATAGTATGCGAACGTTCAACCACCGAAGCATAAGTAAATCTGCGAACCGATCGAACCCAATTTACGACACTATTAATAGGTCAACCGGATCAATGTAGCATTGATAGCAAAACGGCAAACTGCAAGCCTAGCGATCTATAAACGTACTTGTGTTTTGACAGAATTGCGAACGCGCACCATACACATGAAAGTTCAAGCTATTGGCTAAAATAGCCGATAGAAACATAGCAGATGGATGACGTCATGTCTCCCATAATGAGTAGATCCATTGAACAACAATACCTGATCTAGTGCGCTACCAATAGGTTGATAACGAAGACAGCAAACCGGAGATTAATGACTAACAAACCTATTCCTTAATGGAAACAGGACTTCAAACACCCTCTATGATCAATCAAGACCAAGATAAAATGGTCGGTAAATGGGATCTAACGTCAACGGTTGGATCTTAGCACAAAAACAATCGACAGACGATAGATCAAAAGATGAAGACTGAGAAATCTTTAATCTAGATCGAGCAACAGGTGATATTATGCTAAATAGTAAACTATTTAACACAATATCGATAACTAATCCATATCAAAATTTGTATGAGATCGAGCCGGACTGATGCAACCGTACAAATTTTGATAAGAATCGAAGGATGACTTGTATTAGTAATTGTAAGAGATACGAGTCGAACCGATGCAACCTTACAATAACTGATGATAACTAACTTATACAAAGCTTGCAAGAGGTCAAACCAAACCGATGCAGCCTTACAAACAAAGTATAAGTCGTGATGGATACTCACAAACAAACCTGAGGTCAGACCTAATCGATGGCAGCCCTGCTTGCCCAAAGAACTCACCGAGATCTATTCTACTCCTACTCCTAAGGGGTGGCACGGGGCTGAAAAAAGGTAAAGGTACTTGTTTTGATTGATGTGTGGATGTTCATTACAATAGTCGGAGTTCAATATTTATACCAAGGCTCGACTATGAGTCCTGGTCGAACAACATCAGTTACAAAACTTGGTAAAAGAGAACAAAACATTCTAGATTACGATAACTTGGACCCCAATCTTCCCCTTCTATGTAGTCCGATGCAACTTCTTGCTCCATGTCTTGCAGTTCCTGCCGATATGGCCCATCATTTTATCCATTTGATTCTGATGGCAACTCAGTTAGCCAATCTTGCCGAATATTTTGGCTTTCCTTGATAAATTCTGATCTTAGAGTCTTCTCATCCCGAACCAAATTTCAGTGTCAACACATGCCCCAAATTTGGGATAAAATAATTTTATTCCAAAATTACCTCTTATGACCATTGCACGCGCCGCGCTTTCAACCGTCTGCCCTGATCTTACTCTTTCTAACTTCTTTCCCCTTTTTTCAAATCTCATTCCATCATCCTTCTCAATCAAGGACAAATTGAAGATCGTAATGTTTGGTCACCTAATGGTGATTATTGGATCATCTCTTTCCTTCTCTTCGATCTTCCGAGCCACTCTCTACTTCCTCCAACTCGTGCATTATAGTCGATCTTTTGACATTCTGGTCGATGTCAAGCTCCACTATGCACAAATCCTTCTACCATTGCTGACTGCTGCACCAGTGATCAACTCTTTGGATTGATCTCCCATGTTAGCTTCATCCATCAGCTAATCTAGTTTCTAGTCGCCCAAAATTTAACTAATATATCCTAGGACCAGCCTCTAGAAGCACGTGAAAATGCAAAGTTGAGTTGGATAACTGTTGACGGTAGTTAACAACCATTATTAAACCATCAATAAACATGTATAAGGGCACAAATGAAATCACAAACAAAGGTTTAGGGCTTAAACTAATGAATTTCATGAGTTTTGGTGAATCTATATTTTCTGCAGGGTTTAACTAGAAAACCGTCAAGGCGAACCTACATGTCAGAGTTAATTATGTAATTCCATCATGAAACCAACGTGGGAAGGTCTAGAAAACTCAAGAGGACTCCACATCGAAGCGGGAGGTGAAGCGCTGCCATGTGGGGCCGGCCGGCTCCACTTGAGCCGCCTGGCCCCTGGGCCCACCTGTCAGCCTCCTCGTTGCTATGTCAGTTTCCCACCGCCTCCTAGGATGCATCTCCACCGTTCCTTAAGTTGGTTTGATCCAAGGGCTCACGTTGCAAGCTCAGGGCTATATAACCAGGCCCTGCCCCCCTGAGGCATCAAGTCATTTGAGAAGACAGAAACCCTAATCATTCTCACAGCTCCAGTAATTCTAGGGCATAGCTAGTTAGGCTAGGTCTAGAGGGAGGCAAGCAGGCTTTGCTTGGATTCCTGACATTGTCAAGAGCGTGGTTTGGTATAATCTTTGTACCTCTCTCTCGTTGTATCTCCATTATTTTTATATGCTTGCTACAATTGTTATGACAATATCAGTATTCATCTTATTCATGTTCTTAGTTGCAATGTTCATCGTCTACTTTGACTATATACTTAGTATAGTTGGATTATCATTATGTTTATACATAAGTTCGTATAGCGCTTGCCTAAGGTACCATGGGTGGGTGGGTGGCATTATGTAAGCGTGGTGCTTATATACTGTTTGCCTACGAATACACTCTATATTCTGAGTCATGTGGTAGATCACGGATGTGACGCTCCCGTTGAGTCCTTTGTAGTCCACTCCCCAAATATAGGCCATAGAAGTAGGGTCCGGTTACGAAAGAAGAGCGAGCTCTGTTCTTAATCTTCCTTATGTAATACCCTTATGTGTAGATATGAAGATGATCTCAGTAATGATTACTAGGTGTAATTGCACTAATCAATGTATGCTTTGACTTGTAATTTAGAATGACTTAGGAATTATTCCTCTAATATTCTACTTGACCATGCTAATGCTAGGAATGAAGTACTCTATGTGATTTATCATTATACTTGATCAATACTTATCATATACATATATTATCCTATGACTTACCCCTGTTATGAGTAGAATATTGGTTGTGGTTTATTTCTCCATCAATACTATAAGCTATCAATACGTGTCCACGCTACACCTTTCCTATGGTAAACTATAAATAACAATACCTGAAATACTCTCGGGTGAAGTGCTACAATGGTATAATTATCTGTGCGCTTACAGATTCCTTTTCTTTCATATTCTTTCTAGTCACATAAAATGATAGAGAACTACTTAGTATTATTCTAGTAGTGATGCTAAGTAGTACCAAAAAGCATCTCTGGCACCATCACTAGGGATGACAACCTAGTACAAGTAATGCTAATAAATGTAGGTAATTAAAAGGTGGCTACTAAAACAAGTGACAAGTTAATAAATACCAACAAGCATTTCTGGCACTGTTGCCGGGGAAGGTAGCTAGCAAAGGAAGTATTGATAAACTTATATTATTTGATGTGATCAAAATAACCATTGACCTCTGTTCAAGCAAAGTTACCCTTGTTTTGTCTACTTTTATATCTTATGGAGGGTAATGTATGATCGGTTTTGACCTTCCGATAAACTACATTGACTATCCAGAAACACTATTTAGGAGAACCAGAGCTAAACTCTAGAAAGTTTTAGCTTTAAAGTCAAAAGACAACCAGATAAGGCGAAGCTTAACACTAGAATTTGAAGCCATAGCTGACAAGACTCTTCATGAATTCTTTGCTCTAACCACCGCCAACATCCGTAATGGACCGGAAACCAATGTAGGAGACAATGGATTCGAGGTCAAACCAGCTCTCATAAACATGGTGCAAGCTAGCCAGTTTTGTGGGAAGGCACATAAAGATACGAGTGCACATCTCCAACACTTCCTAGAGATCTGCAACACTTTCACCATCAAGGGAGTTTCCAAAGGTGTCATTCTACTCCGTCTCTTCCCATTCTCACTCTTGGGGAAGGCGAAGCAATGGTTCTACGCCAACAAAGATAGAAACACTACATGGAATAACTGCTCCACTGCCTTCCTAGCAAAGTTCTTTCTCACAGGTAAGACCAATGCTCTGCGTGGGAGAATTTCAAGTTTTTAGTAGCAACTTGATGAATCTATCCCTGAGGCATGGGAACGCTTTTAAGATTACATATCAGAATGCCCTCATCATGGGATGGAGAATTGGCTACTCATGCAGACCTTCTATCATGGGTTGACCAGTAGTACCCATGAGACTATGGATGCTGCTACTGGAGGTGCATTCTTTCACTAACACTTTCAGCTGCCACAGCTCTTGTAGAGAATATGGCCTCCAACCAAGGCTAGAATGAAGAACGTGTTTAGACCCGCAAGAGAGGTGGAGGTATGCATCAACTCAAGGAGGTAGACATGTTGTTTGCCAAGATAGACCTGCTGATGAAGAAGCTCGAAGATCGAGCCAATGAAAAGAAAGAAGTCATGCACATTAATAATTCTCGCATGACATGTGAAGAGTGTGAAAACACTAGGCACTCAAGGAACAACTGCCCTAAAATTCAAGAGGATGTGAGCTTTGTCAACAACAACTATTACCGTCCTCAACAGAATCTAGGATGGAATTAGCAATAGAGGCCAAACTACCAAGTTAACTACCAAGGTAACCCTCAAGGTAACAATTTCAATAACTTCAATCAACACCCTTGAGAGAATTAATTGCTGGCCAATCTAGACTTATGGATCAACTATCTAGAAAGGTAGCTACCAATGATAAGATTTTAGAAAATATAAATAAAAGAATGGATAGCTTTGCTTCTGCCATTAAGAACCAGCATAGCTTTAATAAAATGATAGAATCACAAATAGCTCAGCTGGCAGCTGTTATTCCTTCGTCTGACAAAGGTAAGATTCTAGGGCAGCCGAAAGATTTAGAAACTACAAATCTTGTCGATATTCACAATGCAACTTACTACTACTCAGAGCCATCGACGGGAAGATGGATAGATTATACCTTGCCGGAAAAGAAGAGCGATCTAGGGAGACCTGTCATCCTTATCGCCATTTGACCTCACATTTTCTAAGAAGCTATCTATGACTTCAGAGCAAGTGTCAATATCATGCCTAAGGTAATCTATGAAAAGATTTTAGGAGATCCCTTGTTGTACACAAATATGCATTTGCAGCTTGCAGATTAGTCACTCTGCTACCCCAAGGGAGTTCTTGAAGATGCTATCATTCGAGTGGGACAATCATATATTCCCATAGACTTTGTGGTTTCGAAAATAGGTGGAGATGAAAGGGCACCCATCATTTTGGGCCGACCTTTTCTAAGCATCGTGAAAGCCATCATCTACATGGATAATGCCAAGATATGTTTTATAATCAAGGATAAAAGGGCGAAGTCTTTTTCAAGAACTGCATCTTGCAATCTCCTGCACATCCACAAAAGGCATACCTACCCAAAGAGATAACAGTGACCAAGAAGAAGAACAACCAGAGAAGGAGGAAGAACAAGTCCTGCCAGTCATTAGAAGAAACTGTCAACATGATCAACACACTCCGATCTGAGTACGACCATCTCCTCGCTCCACCATTCCTTGCTAAGAAGGATGATCCTGGCGTACCGACGATCGAGTGTACCATCGGACAAAGAATCTTCCACAAGACCTTCGTGACATTAGATCGGGCATAAACATAATGTCTAAGGTGACATATGAATATTCATTTGGTAACAAACCCTTGTACCCTAGATATATGCAGTTGCAGATGGTGGACCAGTCAATCCCATTCCCAGAAGGCATAGCAAGAGACGTCATGGTGAAGATACAAGATCACTATGTCCACGCTGACTTCATTGTCCTGGACATGGGAGAAGAAGAAGACGATACTCCCATCATCCTTGGAAGAACGTTCCTTAACACTACTAACGCGATCATCTACATCGGATTTGGACAAGTCCACTTCCAATTCCCTGGAGAAAAGGTACGCTGTTATTTCAATAGTTATACTACTTATGAGCAGTCGAAGAAGAATTGCTCCAGGAGGAGACGTCAATCATCCCGCCATCAAGAGAATCAACCACGATGGAATGAATGGGAAGATAAAGAGACTGAAGAACCTGTGAAAGATGAACCTACTCTGCTAAAGTCAAGCCCACAGACCAAGGAGGTATGGAAAGAAAAGGTGGCACCATCACCATCACAAGAAGTACAGTCATCTAGATCTCCATCACCGAAATCAGATGATGCAACTGAAGAGTGAAGGACTATCTCCATCTAAGTCCTATCCAGAGGACTTAAAAATCCGAGCCCTCACCGAGAGGTAACATCGATAGTTATCCATATTTACTTTGTAGCATTGCATGAATTATTTTTCACTTTAGCATATTTACTTTCCTATATTATCATTACATAAGAAAAGAAAATAAAAATTTTATTATTAAATTATAAAAATCCTAAGCCCCGCGGTGTGTAAGCATCCATGGAAATATTCACTGTGGTGGCATAAAAATAAAAATACCATGCATATGTATTTTCTCTTATGCATATAAAAAATATGAAAATTCAAAAATATTAAATAGACATCCTGCTAGAATTTTGCCAATAGAAAATCTAAACTCACAAGAATGAATCCTCTATCGGCTAACCACTAACCCTTTATCCTAACCAATGACACGAGTTTTTGGTGCTCTTGTTGGAGTATTTTGTAGGATGGTACATATGATCAAGAGCAAGTTCACTCGATTGTCTTCATTCACCCAAAGTACATCTTCCTAGACTGCTGCCACACTCACTACATAAGGAACCCAACTTTCGGATGGATACAAAGACTTCTGCTGGTAGAACCACTCTAAGGGAGACCACAACAACATTCAGCTTGGGGAAGGAGCATCACCCGTGTATGTAGCTAAGTATTTCTTTTCTTTAGTTTTACTATTTTTGAAGTTTGCTACATATTTGCTAAAGAAATAAAAATATGCATAACAAACTAAAAACAAAATAAAAATTTACCTTAGCTATTTTTATATATATTAGTAATAAAGTGTGATCTTAAAACTTGAAAATAAAATATAAAGTGTGTCTAGTTTTCTGTTTTTAAGAGCTAAATAAATGGAGTCTGAAGATAATCTCTTGAAATGAAAATGACGAATAGTTGCTCTATTGTAATTCCTTTCAAGTACCAAGTTTTTAGCCTTAAATTCTTCTAAGTTTTGGATACGACTATTTTGATATAAGGATTTACTCTGAACTTAAAACTCATGGGTAACATATGCTTGATCTAAGTCTAGGTAATTGACGGATATGATATGAGAAGGTCTGAGCTGTTGTTTGTCTTGTTCTAAGTAATACTAGAGTTTCAGAGATTTATCTTTTGAAAAACATAAAAATCTTTCATGATGAGCTCCTTGTTTGACAAATCTTGAATTTCTACCAGAGCCATAAATGATATTTAGGCTAGGAGAACTTCTTCTCATATATGCTGCTTGTTTTGCATTTAGTTTAGTCAAGCTTTGTTGATGCCTTATGAGAGATTTGTCATGCTCTTAAAATCAAGATCACGTACACACCACTCACATATGCACTACTCTTACACTAGGGGTTGGCAGAAAAACATGCTATTCCATCGAGATCCACCCAAAAATATTTTACTCTTATACTAGGAGTGAACACAAAAAATATGCCCTATAGGATATCCACCAAATAAATGCTCCAAGTTCTTGTTGCTATCTCTCAAAAGCTTTGTTGCAGAAAAGAAGCATGTGACTATATAAAAGTTATTCATAAAAAAGAAGAGAGTATTGAAAAAATGGACAAGTGTTCGAATTATCAAAACAATGGGTACTTAGACGCCCATCTAAAGAAAAAAAGAGAGATGAATAAGATAGCCCATGTTTTCTTGCAAAGTTGTTTCCAAATTTCAGAAGAGAGATATGTTTTCAAGGAGCATAGTAGAATTAGGTTAGCCACCAAATATATCCATCATATATATCCATACACATGCATATCTTGATTTGATTGTATGACTCAACTCTCTTTGGATCCATTGTTTGACTTTAGATATATGTGTTGCAAGTATACTCTTTCATGTTATCTCTCTACCTATGAACTCCACCATAAGCCTTAGTTGTAGGAAGAGAAAGGCATAACATTATCATTGCCTTGGTGAGGATCCGCAAATACCACATATATTGAGAGACTTAAGAGTGTCATGCAATGGAAGTTCTGAGTTTTATTTTGAAAACCTACAAAAACTCTAGAATAATAGTTGAGCAAAGAATTTGAGACATAGTGCTTAACTTGATCGTTCTGTCTTTCAATTGCTCAAGATCCAACAGAAGGCTAAAAGGCCCCGTGGTAGAAAGTAATATGGGTAAGTTTGAAAGTCAGATTGGTTTATTCTAATCCGGAGGAGAATTCTTGTTTGAACGCATGTGTACTTTTGAGGAGCTGCTATAATATTTTTCAAAAATCCTAAACTCCTGATCTAATATTTGTTAAGTTTAGTTTTGCCAAGGGAATAGCAAAGGTTAAGCTTAGGGGAGTTTGTTGACGGTAGTTAACAACCATTATTAAACCATCAATAAAACATGTATAAGGGCACAAATGAGATCACCAACAAAGGTTTAGGGTTTAAACTAATGAATTCTATGAGTTTTGGTGAATCTATATTTTCAACAGGGTTTAACCAGAAAACCGTCAAGGTGGACCTACATGTTAGAGTTAATTATGCAATTCCGCCGTGAAACCAACGTGGGAAGGTTCCAAAAGACTTGAGAGGACTCCACAATGAAGCGGGAGGTGAGGCGCTGCCATGTGGGGACGGCCGGCCCCACCAGCAGGCCGCTCGGCCCCTAGGCCCACCTGTCAGCCTCCTCGTTGCTATGTCGGTTTCCCACTGCCTCCTAGGATGCATATCCTCCATTCCTCAAGTTGGTTTAATCCAAGGGCTCACGTTGCAAGCTCAGGGCTATATAACTAGGCCCTGCCCCCCTGAGGCATCAAGTCATTTGAGAAGACAGAAACCCTAATCATCCTCAGAGCTCCAGTAATTCTAGGGCATAGCTAGTTAGGCTAGGTCTAGAGGGAGGCAAGCAGGCTTCGCTTGGATTTCGAGCGTGGTTTGGTATAATATTTGTACCCCTCTCTCGTTGTATCTCCATTATTTTTATATGCTTGCTACAATTGTTATGACAATATCAGTATTCATCTATTCATGTTCTTAGTTGTAATGTTCATCATCTACTTTGATTATATATTTAGTATAGTTGGATTGTCATTATGTTTATGCATAAGTTCGTATAGCGCTTGCCCTAAGGTACCATGGGTGGGTGGGTAGCATTATGTAAGCATGGTGCTTATATACTGTTTGCCTGCAAATACACTCTATATTCCGGGTCATGTGGTAGATCGCGGATGTGACACTCCCGTTGAGTCCTTTGTAGTCCACTCCCCGAATATAGGCCATAGAAGTAGGGTCCGGTTACGAAGGAAGAGCGAGCTCTATTCTTAATCTTCCTAATGTAACACACCTTATGTGTAGATATGAAGATGATCTCAGCAATGATTACTAGGTGTAATTGCACTAATCAATGTATGCTTTGACTTGTAATTTAGAATGACTTAGGAATTATTCCTCTAATATTCTACCTGACCATGCTAATGCTATAGAATGGAAACGATACCAAGAATACTCTCAAGTGAAGTGCTACAATGGTATAATTATCTGTGCGCTTGCAGATTCCTTTTCTTTCATATTCTTTCTAGTCATATAAAATGATAGAGAACTACTTAGTATTATTCTATTAGTGATGCTAAGTAGTACCAACATGCATCTCTGGCACCATCACTAGGGATGACAACCTAGTACAAGTAATGCTAATAGTTGTAGGTAATTAAAAGGTGGCCACTAAAACAAGTGACAAGTTAATAAATACCAAAAATAACCTTTCAAGTCCGTGACCAGGAATCGAGCGATTGTGCAGAGAATTCTAGTAAATGATATCTTAAGTCCATGACGTTTGCAACCACTACTTTCCTATTATGCCATGCATGGTTTTCTTAATCCCTAAGATGGCCTCTCACCTTCTATTTATTGATTTCACTTTGGCTATAAATACGCTCCTCAGGGGATACTGAAGAAGCCACATCTACACTTCACCTTTGCTTTTGCCATTGTGCAACTTCCCTTTTTTTTCTTAGATCCCAAACCATCCTCCATAGATCAATGGAGCAAGCAGCAAGCGCCTTGCCGGTGGTCTCCTAGAAGAGAACCTCCCCCCGCGCCGATGCTTTCGGTTCGAGGGGTATGGAAAGATCATATTTGATTTCAATCTTCTCATCTCGTCTTGCTGATCCTTCTCTTTCGCTTTGTAGTGGTGATCATCCTGGTGCTGCCCATGACACCCATTCAGTGGTGCAGGCGGGCTCTTCCTCCGATTCCACCAACTCCTATAAAGGAGACGATGCACGGCGCTTTCGTCATGAATGGAATGTGGCAATCGATCGCTATTCTGATGCAACTCGGCAGAATGGGCAACTGGAGTTTGCCCTGAATGCCTCCCAAGCCACTCTCTGCTGCAGAGGGGGAGGTGAATGTGGTTCGGGCATAGCTGGTGGAGTCAGATGCCAAGGTTGCCAGTAAAACCTTCAAAGCCTTTGCTTTCTTCATCGCTTCTACTTTGCCGATCTTCTAATGATTCCTTGCTTTCCTTTGATCTCAACCCTGAAGGCGCAATTCGAGGCCCTCTAGTTAGCAGCAATGACGCTGCTGGCACTCTGAATGTGTGAGGGATACACTGGTGGATCATCTCCAGGACATCCCCGTGCAAGCTAGGAAGGTGGCTCTCCACGGCTCCCGTCGCGGTGCTGCCGTCGCCCTGGCAATAGCCCAGGTGTGTTTAGGGCACGACCTTCGCTTGGTGGAGCCTAGTTTCCTAGAAGGTGAAGCCCTTGACAACTATCAGGACCTAGTGGAGGACTTTGAGGGTGCCGGCGACGCCTTGGCAAACATAACCTCGGCCGAGGAAGTCATAAACAACGTCTTCCTCAGCCCTTAGTTTGTAACTAGCGGTTATGTTTTTAATAAAAAAATTCATTTGCACCTGTATTTGTGCATTGAGCCTGAGCGGGCTTTTCTTTCACTGACACCCATCTCCTTATTAGCTCCTAAACCAACGATCGTAATAATGCTCCTTCCTAGATTAGGCGAGAGTTTAACCAGCCCAGATTCAAATGGGAGCAATTATTGAAAAGGCCGGAAGAAACAAATGCTTTAACCCAAATCGAGGAAGCCAATCAATCCTAACTTGCAATAGTGATAACTGAAAAGTGGGCAGAGGCGACTATCATGCATAGTGAACCGGAGATCATTAAACTCATCTCCAGGTTGGTTATGATCGGCTAATTTCAAAAGCCGACGCCATTCGTCTGGAAGCCCCAAACATGGTTTGAGCGGTTCTGAACTTGCAGCACTCTCGACTAGTAGCATCTGGTGCAAACTTTAATTTGACACAACTCCTGTTTACAGTCTACGACTTTATAATTGAAAAGTTTTTTATATGAATTTGTTTAGAGTCCCAAATAGGTGCTTAAAGTTCATAGATTTGAAATGCAAAATGTAGAATTTCTAAATGATATTGAATGTTCTCATAGTTAATGCCAAAGTTGTAGTGACCAACATGATCAACATGTTTGCAGTTGATAAGTTTGTCTAAAATATTTGTTTTAAATTCACATATTATGAGATTCAAAATTTTAAATTTTCAAACAATCTTTGATGGAGACACATCATGTACCAAACTTGTAGTGCTTGACAAAATTTAAAATTGTATAGTTGAAACTTTTTTCATTTGAGTTCATTTGATAGCCAAAACATTCAATATAAGATTACAAAATCTTGATATAAAAGATATCATCTCATATATAATCATAAATGAGTGTATGGTGTAGTGGTATATAGGTGTTATGATTATGTAGTAGGTTGGGGGTTTAATTCTTCAAAGATGCTAATTTGTTTGTTTTTTAGTTATTCTAAAAACCATTTACAGAGGTGAGCATTTAACCGTGGCGCAACCGTCTCTAGAAACAGCCGATTAATAGTGATCATTTGCCAAAGGCGGGCACACTGTTTCCCTCTATTAATAGAAAACGCACGTCTTCAAAAATGCTTCCTATACTAGTGCAAGCATTTAACAATTCCACATAAACAATTGGTTTATTTATTTATGTTTTCATTTGGTTTCCAATCCAAGTAGAAATCAAAATATTGTTTCGTTATTATACTTTTGTCCCCATTTAACAATTTATTAATTATATAGTTGATACAAACTCTTTTGTTCATGTATTTGGCCTACCTGACCTCCTCCTCCACCAGCTTCTTGAGCTCACCAATCTACACCAATTAATAATCTCTTTTTATATGATAGGAAAGCGCATGAGATCAGGCACGCATGCATGCATTCAGGCAACAACATGCATGAGAGACGATAGATGATGCAAGCTGTTGGCACCCAAAATCGTCCAGAGAGTATAATGGACATTATCATCAAGTTTCTGTCATCAAGGTGGCCAGAGAGCATGCTCGGATCATCACATTTGGTGCTTGGGCAAGGAAAACGACATTTCGGGTGCTGAACCAGCCATAGTTGGCTTAGCCGATTCTCTAAGTTGGCTAAGCTGACTTGACTAACTTTCTCAAATGCAAGAACATACTTCACCATTGCATTCCTCTCGTCAAGCTGATCAGAAAAACATATATGGAACGTCCAATTTGGGGTCCAGATGAAGGAGTTATGCCTCAGGAAAGATGCTCCGTTGTCAGGACTTCCGGCCCAAGCTGGAACTTCCGGCCCGCACCCGAGCCAGAACTTCCGGCTCAAGTTTGAACTTCTAGCCCGCACTCGAGCCAGAACTTCCGGCAAACCTAATAAAAAGGTCTGTTCAGGTTTGGCCTTTTGGATTCCAATCCGAACTATTTCAAACTCGTGGGAAACTTGAAAAATAAGCCTTGGAGAGGTTTCCTACTGGGATAAGACCACCCCCTCCATATATAAGGGAGGAGCATGGCCGATTGAGTTCCAAACTATCCAATCATCAAAACACAACAAATCAATCTACTCCTACCCTTTACCCTCTTCTCCAACCTCCATATTGTTCATCCCTTGATCCACGACCAAGGATGGCACCCTAGGCTTGCCGGCCAACCTAGGGTCCCTTCCGGGCAAGAGTTTTGGTGGTTTCTTTGCTAGTTTGCCTAAAAACTAGCCAGTTCTTCGTCACGCAAGTACGTTGGTTATCCTTTGGTGGTTTGCTTGTAAACCTCTCCGTTCTTCACCATGAAAGAGTGACATCCTCGCTACGTTCTTCGATCTGTGGCGGCCCGGGCATCCAATGCCCTTGCTGGTGTGTGATTTGGACAACATCCAACGTCAACACACTTTTTGGCGAACACACTTTTGGCGACTCCGCTGGGAAGAATTTGCTTTAGCTCTACTTTGTAGCCGATTCTTCTTGCCCCAGCCCTACTCCTCACTGATCTATCTTCTTGAGCTCGCCATTACCGTTGCATCTGGCCCAAAAGGCCGATCGCATCTGGTTGTGATCTTGCTTGCAATTTTGCAACGTGTTGCGCTTGATATTGAAAAATTCAGCAAGGCGGTCAAGTTCTAAACCATAGAGTACCAAGGTGGTTCATCACAAAACTACTACAATTACCCCAAGGTAGAACTTGCAAATGCATCTTATGATCCTAATGGTTATTTTGCAAGTCATATAAGCTCTCATGTTGGTGTTGCTAGCTGTAGTGATACTAGATATGTTGCATTGGCTGATAATTATGGATATCATGGTCAAGAGCTGATGCATGTTGTAAATTCTTTGAGTTTTGATGCTACTAGCAACATACAACATATAAATCCTTATTCATCGGCTATAAGTTCACAATATGTGGTTTCACCACATGACATGCTGATGAATGAGAGAATTGGCTCTGATAATACTAATTATTTATCCAATTGCTCTCAAAATTTAGCACCATATGCCAATGCTCCTATTCATAATTCAGTTTCACATGTTACTCCTAACTCGAGCCGAATTAATGAAATTTCAACAAGGTATTTAAGTGCTAATACTCATGATTTGGCTTCACATGTTACTAGTAACCATAGCCGAATCAATGGAAATTCAGCACCATATGCAAAGATCAATGCCCATAATTCGGCGTCGTATTTTGGTCATGATCATAGTCGAATTAGTGAAATTTCAGCGAGGCATTCAAGTGCTAAGACTTGTGATTTGGCTTTATATGTTGATGTCAAATCAAGCCGAATCGAGAAAAATTTAGCCCATACTAGAAATTCATATGGCTCCTCTGAATGAAAGGTGCCCACTTATCATAGACCATACTCATTATGCTATGATTACTTGAAAACTCCTGATGGTTGGTGGGTATCTGATTTTTACAAATTTAGTGGTGAAGATGATAAGACCGCTGTTAGTATATATCTCTCACAGCTGGATTTTACCCGTAAAGAAGACTATATGAGACTGCGAAATTTTCCTTTATCTCTTACTGGTATTGCCTTTGCATGGCTTACATCTTTGCCCCGGTGCACTGTTGGTTCATGGTCTCAATTAGAGGAGAAATTCTATGAATATTTTAAAAAGACCAATGAGAAAAGGCCGATTATAATTGAGTCATCGGCTAAAAGAGGATTGCTTGTGGGCATGAAAGAAAGAATTGATTCGGCTATATGCAAAGGTTCAGCTACAAAAGCCAAACAACACAATATCCTTTCCGAATCAATCACATATCAAAAAATAAGTCCTGCTACAGAAAAATATGGAAACGCCAGAAACCAGCTAGACTTGATTTTTTAGGAGCTAAAGAGGTTATACATTTATCTTGTTATTGTCGCATCATTGACAGAGATCAAGCCCCTAAAAGCAACAAAGAAGGGTTGCCTGCCTACTCAAAATTGGCTGAGCCGACTTTGAAGTCAACTAAGCTGACTCCTATTTGCTCTAAGTCAGTTAAGCCGACTGTCTAGTTAGCCAGGCCGACTGCCTCTGCCACCTGCCCTGAGTCGGCTAGGCCGACTTCCAAGTCGGCCAAGCCAACTTCCCCTGCTGCTATTGTGACTGTTAGTGCCCAAGTCGGCCTAGCCGACGCCTAGTCGGCTAGGCTGACTTTCCCAGTTCCGGCAGCTGCGGATGCATCTGTTGATTGGTTTCTGGAGAAGAAGAGCAACATCATGCAAATCAAGGATATGCACTTCTCCAACATGATCAACAAGGTAGAAAACACAAATATTTTGCTCAAATTCCAATCCGGTCATACTATTTCAATTTCAGCATCTATTAAAGATATCCTCGCTAATAGTTGTAATAGACTAATTGAGAATAGAATTTATTTGTTGACGATAAAACAAATCCTGATTCTATCAGCTAACACATTGTGCCATACGGCAAGCCCAATAGTGGTATTTTGTCAAAGCTAAGGCTTATCAAAAGCAGCTACAAAGGTGTGGCCGAATGGGTTCATGTTAAATCTGATCCCTTCATTTGCCTAGCTTTAAAGCCGACTCCACAAAAGAATTGGCTAAGGAAATCAAAGTACACTTTTGAGTTTACTTTTTGTGATCTTGTCTTTGATATCTTGCTCAAAAATAATTTTATTAGAATCATTGATCACAATGCTTTGTCATATATTCAAAACTTGGAAGAGCTTACATATTGCAAGTGGCATAACTCATTTGATCATAATACTTCTAATTGCAATGTGTTTCATCGAGTGATCCAATTGGCCATTAATAATGGACGATTGAGATTTTTTGAAGCTCAACAAATGGACCAATTGGATTCAATTGGTCTTGATGGTAAAAATGTTTTGAATCGGCTTCATTAGCTGATTCACTCAAAGCTCAAGGCTCAAATGCCCAAGGGAGAGATGTGGAGCCCTCTAGCGGAGACAAGGTTGTGGTTCATGAATTGCAAATTGAAGATACTCAAGAGGACAACAATATTATCACAATTCCAGAAGACACTGGGAAGAAGGTGAAATCTCTCCAACTAGAACAAAAGCCGATTGATCCCGTTGAGCAAGGGGAATCGGCTAAGGATCCTCCTCTAGAGCATGTCTATCAAGATGGGGAGAAGAAGGAGGATGCTCATAAAGATGATGGAGGTAAAGGCCGTGACAAGCTAAAGAATAGAAGGCTAAAGCTTAGCTTCAAGGAACTTCTAGCTAAATATGAGAAGATAGCAGAAGCAAATGTCAACAATCAGCCAAAGAAAGTCCAATCATCAATATCACCTCCAAAGCACAAGTTTCAAGAGTGGAATTGGCAAGATAGATCTCACACAGCAACAGCATATTCTCCTTTTGAGCAGTCAATCCCATGTCATATGGACCACAGCTCGCATATTTTCATCCTTATTCATCTTGAGGCTGATTTGATCAAGAGGCACATGTTTCATTATATTTTAGGCCACAGTATGTAGAGTATGCAGCTCCTAGACATTCAGAGAGATCATCATCTTGTAAAGACCGTTTTGATCAAAATCGGTCTAGATCTTAACCAAAGAAGAAAGTGGTAAAGCAAGTTTACCGCGTGAAGTATGATGGCCGAAAGAAGAAGAGTTCAGATCTGGATTCAACTATTGAAAAGCCGATTACATTGCTGAAAAATCCGGCTATTGATGGCAAAGAAGTGGGGAAATCATCTATTGATATTATAGGTGCCAAATCTGAACCAAAGAAGGTGAGAGTGCCCAAAATCAAGAAAGATTTGCCGCTGTCCAAAACAAAAATAAAATTGATATGCTCAATCGGTTTACCAAAGTGGCAAAAAAAGAAGTTGCAAAAGTTTAGTGCAGAGAAGCTGAAAGAAAAGGGCTTGGGTGGGTTTCTAAACGAAGAATTCAAGCTCAGAAGGATGATGCTCAAGCAAGTGGTGCAACAAAGGCAAAGGAGAGAAGAAGATTCAAGAAACAATTGCCAAGTTGGAGGTTTGCACCAAATCATCAAAATCATTGGTCATGGTATCATCCATACTTTGCCTTTGCCTATGTAGAATTCATCCCCTAGTATGCATGGTTTTCCCTCAGTTCCTTATTCTGATCCTTGGTATGGATCTGTATGTTTCGGAGGGTTGCCAAATTATTTTGCTTATCAATGATCAAGAGCCAAAATATTTATTTTGGTTATGCATGCTCTTGTGGATGAATTCATATGGCCGATATTTTGATATCGCCTTTAGTGTGAAAATATAGCCGATGGGTGCTTGTGACCATCGTGCTATTAGAAAGCCCCCATGAAATTTACTTTGATGGCTTTCAGGTCCAGGGGGCATGATATATGCATTTTGGATTTACTTCATGGATATGACAATATGATTAATTGGCTTGCAAATAAGGCCAAGGTATTGGCATAATCATTATTTCTTACAATGGTGCTGTTTGAGACATCAAGCCGATTAATAGTACATTGACACCAAAATTAAAGCCGTGAAGTTTTCTTATTCGGCTTGGCCATATTACAATCCATGGAGTATGACATGTTGAAGCTGTGGTGATTCTTTACTAATGGTGCAGCAAGTCGCTCGTATGTTTTGGTGTTTTAAAGAATCACATAATGCATATCTTGATGAGTGCCTTGACATTATTAATAATTTTGTCGAATTTCAAATTTGGCATATTCCAAGGCATGAGAATTTTAAGGTTAATATGTTAGCTCAATAAGCATCTGGCTATGGCGTCGGTGGGCATAATTTCCACATTCAAGAAAAACCGATGCATGAAGATTTAAAATTTTCCCGTGCAGGTACAGACGAGTCAGCTAAGCCGATTGCTCCAGTTGGCTTAGCCAACCCCCTGATGGATGCTAGCTAGTCAGCTAAGCTGACTAGACTAGTCAGCCTAGCCGACTCCCCCTCTGTAGTAGCCCAATCAGCTTAGCCAACTCACCTGTGGCCAACCCGACCAATCTACCCGAGAAGCTTTCAAATCGGCCCAATGGAACTTCCAGTGATGTTGGGGCCGATTTATATGATTGGAGGACTCCTTTGTTGGCATATTTATGTGATCCAAGTGCTAAAGTTGATAAGAATGTTCGGCGGAGTGCTTTCAAATATGTGTTGCATAATGATGAGCTTTATCGGAGAACCGCCAAGGACTTGCTATTAAAGTGCTTGGGTCCTGATCAGGCAAGAGTAGCCATGGGAGAAGTCTATGAAGGCATTTGTGGTACGCATCAATCGGCCCCGAAGATGAAGTGGTTATTGCAAAGGGCTGGTTTCTATTGGCCTACTATGATGGCCGATTGTTTTTGATACTACAAAGGTTGTGAAGAGTACCAAAGGTTTGGGAATATTCAGTTGGTGCTTGCTGCTATGCTTCATCCTATCATCAAGCCATGGCCTTTTCGCAGTTGGGGGCTGTCACGGAACTGTCCAAATTATAAGAGCACAAGTATAAAAACAATCACCAAAGTGATCAAATTCTCACACTTGAGCCCATATAACTCCGGTAGTCTAATTAAATCATGAGGGATTTCAAACCAACCAACATACAAGCCAAGATCGTAGTGATTCAACATAACAAGTCACATGTTACAACCATTTCACAAGTAATTTAATATACATCGGAGTTCAACATAGTTATTACAGCTTAAGTTCAAAAGTGGCGGAAGCAAAGTAATTTGAAACTAACAACACCCTTATTTCAAATACATGCCAGTACCAAGGTTGACTTCCAACAAAAGCATTAGAGAGAAGATAACTCAGAAGGATCATGCCCGTGATCACACTCCGCCACTACGGCAGGAGCCAACCAACTCTTGCAGTCACCAAGATACATCACAACCTGCAACAAGTGCGGATAAAACCCTGAGTACAAGAAGGTACTCAGCTAGACTTACCCATCAAAAACCAAAAATAAAGTGACATCAAGGATCATGCAAGGCTGATATAAAGTGGGCTAGCTTGACAATATTTTGCATAAAAGCTTAATATAGATGAATAATCATTAATGCTTAAACCTCAAGTTAATTATCATTAACCTGTCATCTATAATAGAACCTGTACTAGAGCACTCACTTGATTAGGAGCATACAATATTAACCATAGCAGATATAAATTGAGGCAACATTTCCATCGTCATCCAATTAACCATCCGTTTAATTTAATTGAATCTACGTTGCCGCTGCTCGAGTCAAGTGCTCACTAACCGGGAGCGACGGTGATTCAAATCGAATTCCTGTCCAGCTGGAGGGGTATTTCTAACACTCACCGCACAGGACCTTGCTAGGGTCGCACAAGCCACCTTTGGTACAGTTCAGGAAAGCGTGGGTTTGACTGATGCCGCATCCCCAAGGGCAACACTCTGCCAGGATGATAGAGACTTTAACCCCCCTTGGTCTTATGCCAATGTTCTCAAGCACATCTTTACTTCCTCCAAGATGTGACCTACCCTTCGATTCCTAGCCTGAACTGTATTACTCGGCTTCGCGGTCGAAACGGCTCATCCAGCCAACTAAGTGTTAGACCGCGTTCAACATGACTCAACGACGTACAGTGAATCGGTCCTTAAACGACTCAGACAGGGATAGATCCACACCCAAGACCTCCATGCCTTGTTGCTTCACTATCGTCATCCCGCCCGGTCTCATTTTATTTTATTAACACATGGTTCCTTTCCACGATAGCAAATATAGCCAACCGTGCCATATATGAATATCCCAACATCTCGCAAGTGACAAGAAATAACCTGACTTCTACCGCTTAAAGCAGGGCTAAGCATCTACTCGATCCTGGTCTATGTAGGATTCAAGGATTCATATATCTGGACAAGGAGTGATATTGATGCAGCAAGGTTTTCACCCAACTCCTAAATGTAATGCAACAATACATATAACACATATATACTATTTGCAATTGAAAAGTAGGGAGTCTTATAATGCTCTGGGGCTTGTCTGGGATCCGACTCAAGTTAGTGTTGGTCAGATGAAACCCGCTTGGCGAGCATTCCCCCAATCTAGCACTTGTCCGATCCTTCCATCTCCGAGATAGGTCCACCAACACCATCTTCAGGTTAGCTCAACATTAAGCTCTTCACGTTTTTCAGCTAGCGTACCTAAATGAGGTGCAACAATGCATATGTATGAATACATAGAAATGCAATAAACAAAGTAATCAAGCAAGCATAGCAAAGTTCTCATAAGCACCTAGAGCTAATTAACTTGATCGTCACTTAAGGCATAACATAGAAGATGGCAAGCACATCAATAAGACACAAGTCTCTTAAGATCATAGGGCACCAACCCAAGTACCAACAAAGATATGAATCACACTTTCCACACACTAGCATGGCAACGTTAATCAAAGCACTAGAACTAGAATCTGCCACTTTCTGGACATCAGAACAGCCGCTGAGCAAATTAATCACAACTGGAGATCTAAAAATCCAAATGACTTGAAACAAGACATTCTGGAAAACTTATAAAATTTTCTACAATTCATTTAATATCACCTAAGCCTGATTCCCAAGTTTAAAACATCAAAAAGATGAAACTACCAAATCTGGTCTGCTCTAAACAGAGAGCAACCAAATCTGGGACCTGACTTTAAACATCTATAACTCATAAACTACTTAACCAAATGCTACCAATTTTTAACACAAGCTAGATAAATGAATTATATACAACTTTTCTATAGACAAGATGCTCAGAAAACATCACTAACATGGGGTAATTTACATTGCCCCCAGAACTGTCCAGAAACTAACAATTGCAAGAAATAATTATTACCATGTGTTGAAAACATATAATTGTGCAAAACCAACTTTACCAACATTTCGTACATGACTAATGAACACCATAAAACATAATTTCCATTGCTAAATAAACTATTTTAATACATTTCTTAATTTATTCAGCTGATTAGGTGGAATTATGAACACATATGAAAGGTGCACAATAAATTCTACCAAAATTACAGTGTCCTCCATATGCTTCCAGTAGTCTACTGTCCAAATTTCAAGCCATTTGGACATATATATCAACCTCTATGAAAAAGACAAATGGCTATTGCAATAAATCATGTGAGAGAAAGTTAAACCTATATCTCACTCATCCAGCAACCAGTGCTTATGAAATTTTAACCACAGTTCACACATCTCACAAGTATACTACCATAAAAATTTCACCGCAATTGGAACACCACGACTCAATATATGAAATTGTCAAGCAAAACAATGTAGATTCACTCATTTAGCAAGATTAAATCAAAACCCTAAGAAAACAGTGAACAACTAATAGGTTTAATATTTTTATTAGTTATTACATGTTATAACAAGATTAAAAGAACAAGAATCACTATTTTTGGATGTCTCAAACTCCAGATATTGCTCTGGTCAAGTTTAAAGGCATTTTTAGAGCTCTTTTCCAACTTAAATCAAAACACCAGAAAACTTCTACAAACATGTAACATTTTATGATTCTAATGCATAGACATTTTCTCAAGGCTTCCAAAAAGTCCACATTTGCAATTTTTGGAATTACCTAGCATGAGATATGAATTTTAGAAGATTTACATAAAATCTGAATCTCAAAAACAGAATTAACTCAAACTCTAACTTAACGCTAGATGCAGCCGGATGTTTACCCAACTCAGCCACCGCTTTAACTGACATGCGGGACCTACTGCCCGGTTGGACCCACATGTCATTCACATAGAGGAAGACAGAGAGAGGGGGGATTGCCTTCTTCTTCCTCCGGACGGAGCAGAGGAGGGGGGCCGGACTCGCGCTCCGACGGCAAGGGCGGCGCCGGCGGTGAGCGGCGGGGCCATGGCACTGCCCTGGCCAGCCCACACCTACGTAGGGCTTTAGCTCAGGCTAGGGCGGCCTGTGGTGGGCTGGCCACGCACTAGGGTGGCAGCAGCGACGGCGGCTCGTCGGCAGCAAGCCAGCAAGGTCGTCGTGGGCGAGGAGGCAGTTCTAGAGAATGGTGGCACCTGGCCGCAACCGTCGGTGGCTTTGATTCGTGGTGAGATGGCCTAAGGCGGCTTGGCCACAATGGCCGGCATGGTCGTTGTTCATCGGCCATGGAGGCGTCCGCGGCCGAAGCATTTGCAGCGGAGATGGCTCAGGCGAGTGCGCGCGCGGGGTAAGGCACGACGAGGTGGAGACGGTGGCCGTTGTGCAGGGCTGTGGAGTGCTCAGTGTGGAGGAATGATGGCGGCCATGGAACTCGGCCCGGCCGTCCATGGCGGGCTTGGCCGCACTCTGCGCGAGCAAGTGCTAGAGAGCGAGGAGGGAGTGGAGGGCGAGGGGAGCGTGGAATGGAGCTCGGCGAGCGCCCTAGGACTCTCCACATCCACGCAGGTGAAGGCAAGGGCGCAAACACGTGGAGGGCACGCGGCGGCAGCTCACTGCCATGGCAGGACGAGCTCTAGTGCATGGAGGGCACGTTGGCATATGGTCGGGCACCTGGCGGGCGTCATAGTGAGCATGTTAGGATGCCGATTTGGGTCGGCTTGGGTCTGAACTGGGCCTTGGGCCTTTAACAAAAATTGATCCTCATTAGTTACTTAACAGTTTTCGTTAAGACCCCAAAGTCATTAGTCCAACGGATTAGGAGATGATTAGCTCCAAAGTTGCCACTGTCAGCGATTCAGTAGCAATGAGCAACTAATCAAATTCATGGTCGAAATGAAATGCAACTGGTGCCTTCTTCTTGTATGCTCTTCCCCATCATGTAAGCTCCAACTTTTACATTTGGACCTACTCAAGTTACTTAACAAAATTGGGAGAACATCGGATGTCAATATGGTGACCAGGAATCTTTGAAATGCTGAGAATAGCAGCTACATACAAATTTCAACCCACAGTTTGACAGGCTTAGAGATGAAATCAGGCTTGGGTCCCTTAACAAAGTTTGTAGCATAGAAACTAAACAAAAATTTTTATTAAAGGGCCATGGACTGGTTCAGCATGGTTAGGGAGATAAAGATTACCAAACAAGTCAACTTATTGCTGCCAATCCTACTTAGAATATCTTCTGACTTTGAAAAACAGCAGCTAATTCAATCTTGTGAGCTCTATTTGACTAGGTTAGAGGCCAAACTAGCTCTTGACCATTAAACAAAGTTTGTTGTACACAAGATGAACAATAACTTTTGTTTAAGGTCAAACCTCATAATTAGTACAGAAGTCAAACTTTCACCTTGGTCAAAGTAGCAACTCGATAAAGCCTAAACTAGGGTTTTAGGCCAATCGGGGCATTTTCTTGACATTTGCTCAACATGAACCCTTCATGACTTTTGTTGTAGAGTTCATCTAGAGTCATTTGGCCAAGTTTTCAAGGTTTGGTTGATGATCTATAATTCCATTCACTTAATGGTGCAATTCCGAAAGGAATAGAACTTATCATTTCATGTGACTTTTTGATTCCAAACTTCATGAAACTTTTCCAAGGTTCACTATAGATAGAGAGTGATGTGAGACACATGAAAGAAGTGACATCAACCCTCACTTGCATTACTAAGCATGAACACCTAACATACACACTTGAAACACAATTAACAAAAGTATGTTGCATATGTTTCAAGGGGTGTTGCAAGAACATTCCATATACACATGTCTCATATGTTCCATGATCGTATATGAACAAATGATTCTTAGGCTCATGCAATGCAAGTGCCAAATGCAAGCCTAACACCTGGGGTGTTACCGCCCTACCCCCTTAAAGGTATCGCGTCCCGAGAATCAGAACGGAAGATTTTTAAGGAAGAGAGACATGTTATCAAGTTTCCGACATCCGCTATAGCATTCGGCTACAAAGCTTCAACATCAGCAGAACTAATTTGGTCCAGGCAATTTCCTGGTACTTGATCTTTGTAACAACTTCTTTTGTCTGAAGAGTTTCCTTCATTGACTTTCATGAAGCATTGTTACTTTGGGAGGAATCCAAGACGACGCAATACTTTGTTATCAATGTACAGAGGTCATTTGGTCGATGAGCTAACCACTCACAAGTATCTGATTCTTTAGTGAACACAGCATAGTCCGTATGAACTTTACATTAGACCAAACTTTTTAGAAGTATACTCGTTGAAGTGACCCTATGTTCACAAAGTTTGAAAAGCAGTCCTCTACCAAAATGGCTTGAACACAACCTTCTAAAAAAAGGGTGAGATCATAGATGACAAACACCCTCAGAGGCTATAGGATACTGACTAACCAATAGACAAGGTCTATGTTGGTCATAAATGTTCAATCCTTCAGATATCAACTAATGGAAAGCTACTTCCTATTTCATGCGTGCAGTTCTCTTTCTCTGATGACAACACTGTATTATCTGAGTCTATTGAGGGATTAGTAAATATGATAACTGACTTAGTTGGCTCTGTATTTCTGCCAAATGTTACCTAAGAAGATTCTCTTATCCAAGGGCAACAGTTATCTGGGTTGAATCAGATGCAACCTCTTGGGTAAAAACATTTATAAGTTACCAAAGTATGTCATCATTGGAAAATCATTACCAAAGAAAAGATGTAGCGAGGCCTTAAGGACAACAAAAGTTGTAAATATTCACTAAACTGCAGGGAGTAGTCTACCACCAAGTGGTTGAGTAAAATTTTCCTTCGTGATGCAGTTGCACAGTAAGTTGAGTTGACTTGCAGCATAACAACTTTGTCAGGCCAACTTTTCACCTTGAGGATTCCTCTTTAGGATCAAATAGCAGCTCTAAGATAGGAAATCTGTCATTTGACACTTTTCAAATTGCTTTCGATTCGTGATGGTATAAATTGATTTGCAGAAACCAAGGCTGCCCGTACATTATTGATACGAGAAAGTAAAAGCAAACGAAAGAGTGTAAACTAGTATTTGTGGGACCTCAAAAGGGCCATCCAATAGCGGATCACGACCATTAATTTACATACCAATCCGATGATGCACACGCTTTGTGCTTGCGGGTTACTTTTGCAAGGCAAAACACATACTCCGCCTAGAGGATCTTCCTACAAGAATAAGGAACCGTTTTCGAATATTCCTCAACACTTCATCCAATAGAGTTCTGAACAAAACTGCTTGTGGCACCTAAGAGCACAAGGATGATGATCAAAACTAGGGTATGCTTTCTCTAATTCGTCACTTTAGTTGAGAGAACACCTTGCACTATCTGTGTGATTGTCCAAGATGGAATTGACTTGGTCACAATGGCTGTGGAAGATAGAGTAGCATTCAAGTTGTTGGCTAGTTGATTGACTTCTTGTTGGTTATTGCTCTGTGACATAGCCTTCGTAGCTACCAAAGAGTCATTACCTAGCTGGAGATTTACCTTCCTATTGGTAACTAATCAGTTGTCTCCCAACACTAAAGTTCCAAATCTTCACTCTTAGCCACCATAATCATGGTTAATGCAGAACAGATGGCTGTCATCGAATTCAGCAGGTAAGGAGTCACACCAGAGATGATTGGTTCTGATTGTATGGTCATTATGCATACAAAGGTTAAGATTTGCATAATGTGACAATCGATTCTTATCCAACAGATGACTTGTCCAACATTAAATATTGTGGGTCCTTTTTATCCCATAGAGATGCGATACTTTGCTCACTAGATGACGTTCGTCAATACTGGCACAACTAAGTAGAGTCACTTGTCTACCACCTATTGCAGTCTGTTAATGTTTATGTCGGTGACCTGTTCTTCAAAGGTTATCCTCTTAGCAACTTCAGAAGGAAGCTCCACTACTTTCAGTCTAAGATATGGATCTTATGATACGATATGGAGAGATAACCAAGAAAAGGAACACAAGAAAATAACACATCGACTGTTGTTTTATAATGGATGATGACTAGAAATTGTGATACCAGCGCGTGCCAAGCAACCGGCCATGTGTCTGCAGCCACAGGAGGCCCTTGGTTTCGTCGCGGCACCATCAGTGGCTACTCATAACACCATTACTAAACGCATAACAAAAGTGAAATTTCAAGTGGCACCAATGGGTTGTAAGAACAAGCATTATACAAGGGAGGGATAGCAAGCAAAGGTAGTCACAAGGTTTAGAATCAACAGGGAAGCTATTCACAGATCAAAACACCTCACAAGAGAACATAGCTCCATTGCCGAAGGCGACTGAGCATGCGATTTTTGCGTAATTCCACGCACACCTGGTGTCGACTAAGGAAACTACCAGATAATTAATTAACAGAAATTTGATCATGTTGAGCACAACATGAGATCAAGACTGATAAATATTCCAAGACTTGGGAAGCTTGGGGATGGATTAATCAAACTTCAAGGACAAAAACCAATATGTCAATCAGAGATTGAGTTGATAAGGTAGATACATGAATTTACAAGCAAACGATTTTGAGATCAGACGACGAAAGATTATCATTGCACCAGATCACCTGTAGGAGAGGCAATTGGTAGGTCCAACATGGATTCAGTTAAGGGTCTTACAACTTGGCATCGAACAATTATGGCCAAAAGGAAGTGTTTGCAAGAATCTATCTTGGTTGGTAGATCAAACAAAGGTATTCACGTGCGGGTGCAGGACAGCCAGGGTATACGTGAATATTTAAGGGTCCAGGCTCGGGCTTACATATCAAGCAAAGACAAGGTGTACAAACATTCAACGCAAGCAACCACAGCTATAAGCTTAGGCTCATAAGGAAAAGAACCTAATTGGAGAAGACCCTAAGAGATTGTTTCTCGTAACTCGAGTATTTCTCTAAGATAAAGCTATTCGACACTCGTATACTCACTGAGGACAATGAGGTGACAACAATGGCACTAATTAGATAACAAGCATACATACACACATCATAACTTCAAGCAAACACATGAAGAAGCTTAAACAAACGAACTCAAGCAACTATTACTAAGCACCAAGCCCACCCATAACAAGATTTATCTAAAGAAAAAATTAACTACAAGTTTAGCCAAAAACAAACGCTAGCTAAGGTGACTAACTTAGCATGGGCACAAAATCTGGACAGCAACATGGTAGTTACTTGTTTTGACCACAACTAAGGTTATAGACATCCCATAAAGGTGACCCTAGACTTTCTAGAAAGCTTAGGAAGTTTTCCACACTTTTGTTATTCATACCAAAAGCTAATTCATAGATTATCATGACCAAACATGCTAATGTTTCAGATCTGTACAAACATGGACAGAAAACTGGCATGAACTACAAAAATGCGTAACTGGAGTTCTAGGGACCCAACAAGGCTGATCCTTAACTTGATGTAAAGCTTATTAATTTTTCTATAACTTTCTTATTATCATATTAAGATGATTCTACAACTAACAAGGCCAAACAAGACAAAGAAGACATCTCTGCCCAAATTTGGACAGATTCTGTCATTCCACTCTGCAAGCTCATAACTTGAGATTTAGACCACCAAAATTAGCGCTATAGGACATTTTGGAAAGCTTCAAAAAAGTATTACACTTCTTCTATGATCTCCAAGACATGATTCCATATGCACATAGGTCAAACAAACCAAACATTCAGATCTATTCAGGGCATAAGCAAAACCTGACAGTAAACTTCTAAAATTTATAACTCTCAAACCATAAGACCTAGGGTCATGAATTTTTAGGACAAGATAGATAAGTAAGTTAGCTACAACTTTGGTATTTTCTGTAACTACATAAAACACCATTATGACCACGAAAGCATCACTACAACAGAAACCGTTCTAGCAGCCAACGTTCGACAAGCAAAACAAAGCTTGCCTTTATTCTACTTAACAAGAGAGCACACAAACATGTTATTCTAGCAGCTCTAAACATTGTTACCTTAGACCAACATCAATTTAATTCATTCATGAGAATCCACAATTACAAAAATGAGGTCTAAAGTATTTACAAATGCTTGTACGAACAACACATCTGCCACTTGGCTAAACTAGAGGACCTCTATAGGTTCAAGCAGGTAACCACACTTATTTCTAGCAAAGCTAAGCACACACTTTTCTCAAGTACTTTCTATTCGAGCAACATTGAACAAGGCATTCATGTCTAACTCCACACAAGAAAGATAGTGTAACACATTGATCACAAGTTACTTATCATTTGAACAAGGGTGAGAGGAGCATAGCTATGCATAAAGCAACAATCATGAAGATGCATGCTTCGTCCTATTCGTCCTCACAAGATTGCCAACCTAAGGTGGCGATCATGTTCTATGTCGGTGGCATAACACGCACTCTCTCGATACATAGCTAGTCGGCAGCTACATTCAACTTACGCATTCGTGGTTAGCGTACCTGCAGAAAATTTTCATTGCATTCCAACAATTCCCCAAATATAGCACATAATGAAAGAAGAAAAGTAAAATTCTAAGTACTCCCATATGCATATACCCCCGTATATATACATGTAGCACCAACACTACCCGAATCATCAATCACCCATAATTAAGTACCTTCATATATACATGTGTGTAACATGTAAATAATCCAGTAACCAAAACTAGCTCTCCCCTAGACCGACGGATGTTCGGTCATGCTCTCACAACTCACACTTACCTGAGCATAGGTGCGATGTTGTATAAAAGTAAACTAGCGACATATATGGTTATTTCATATATGAAGGCTACCTCTAATCTAACACACCGGTAGCATAGTGTGGGAGAGTCATCACACATACATACTTTGGCCTGCGCGTAGATGCATAAATGAAAACCCCCAAGTTAGTACTTATATAAGCCATCTAATAATCTTTATATGGGCATAAGGAAATTGACCACTGGCATACTTTAGGTTTAAAATTCAGAATTGACAAGCCTATGCATATAGCTATAAGTTGGTAAACTGATTTTTATCAAACAAAATCTTTGTTTTAAATACACATATGATATGTTTAATGTTGAATCTTACTCCGATGCCAGCTGTCACAGAACCGTCCAAATTATAAGAGCACAAGTATAGAAACAATCACTGAAGTGATCAAATTCTCACACTTGAGCCCATATAACTCCGGTAGTCCAATGAAATCATGAGGGATTTCAAACCAACCAACATACAAGCCAAGATCGTAGTGATTCAACATAACAAGTCACATGTTACAACCATTTCACAAGTAATTCAATATACATCGGAGTTCAACATAATTATTACAACTTAAGTTCAAAAGTAGCGGAAGCAAAGTAATTTGAAACTAACAACACCCTTATTTCAAATACATGCCAGTACCTAGGTCGACTTCCAACAAAAGCATTAGAGAGAAGATAACTCAGAAGGATCATGCCCGTGATCACACTCCACCACTACGGCAGGACCCAACCAACTCTTGCAGTCGCCAAGATACATCACAACCTGCAACAAGTGGGGATAAAACCCTGAGTACAAGAAGGTACTCAGCTAGACTTACCCGTCAAAAACCAAAAATAAAGTGACACCAAGGATCATGCAAGGCTGATATAAAGTGGGCTAGCTTGACAATATTTTGCATAAAAGCTTAATATAGATGAATAATCATTAATGCTTAAACCTCAAGTTAATTATCATTAACCTATCATCTATATTAGAACCTGTACTAGAGCACTCAGTTGATTAGGAGTAAACAATATTAACCATAGCAGATATAAATTGAGGCAACATTTCCATCGTCATCCAATTAACCATCCGTTTAATTTAATTGAATCTACGTTGCCGCTGCTCGAGTCAAGTGCTCTCTAACCGGGAGCAACGGCGATTCAAATCGAATTCCTATCCACCTGGAGAAGTATTTCTAACACTCACCACGCAGGCCCTTGCCAGGGTCGCACAAGCCACCTTTGGTACAGTTTAGGAAAGCGCGGGTTCGACTGATGCCGCATCCCCAAGGGCAATACTTTGCCAGGATGATAGGGACTTTAACCCCCCTTGGTCTTATGCCAATGTTCCCAAGCACATCCTTACTTCCTCCAAGATGTGACCTACCCTTCGATTCCTGGCCTGAACTGTATTACTCGGCTTCGTGGTCGGAACGGCTTATCCGGTAAACTAAGTGTTAGACTGCGTTCAACATGACTCAAGGACGTACAGTGAATCGGTCCTTAAATGACTCAGACAGGGATAGATCCACACCCAAGACCTACATGCCTTTTTGCTTCACTATCGTCATCCTGCCCGGTCTCATTTCATTTTATTAACACATGGTTCCTTTCCACGATAGCAAATATAGCCAACAATGCCATATATGAATATCCCTACATCTCGCTGGTGATAGGAAATCACCTGACTTCTACCGCTTAAAGCAGGGCTAAGCATCTACTCGATCCTGGTCTATGTAGGATTCAAGGATTCATATATCTGGACAAGGAGTGATATTGATGTAGCAAGGTTTTCACCCAACTCCTAAACGTAATGCAACAATACATATAACACATATATACTATTTGCAATTGAAAAGTAGGGAGTCTTATAATACTCCGGGGCTTGCCTGGGATCCGACTCAAGTTAGTGTTGGTCAGATGAAACTCGCTTGGCGAGCATTCCCCCAATCTAGCACTTGTCCGATCCTTCCATCTCCGAGATAGGTCCACCAACACCATCTTCAGGTTAGCTCCACATCAAGTTCTTCACGTTTTTCAACTAGCATACCTAAATGAGGTGCAACAGTGCATAGGTATGAATACATAGAAATGCAATAAACAAAGTAATCAAGCAAGCATAGCAAAGTTCTCATAAGCACCTAGAGCTAATTAACTTGATCCTCACTTAAGGCATAACATGGAAGATGGCAAGCACATCAATCAAGACACAAGTCTCATAAGATCATAGGGTACCAACCCAAGTACCAACAATGATATGAATCACACTTCCACACACTAGCATGGCAACGTTAATCAAAGCACTAGAACTAGAATCTGCCACTTTCTGGACATCAGAACAGCCGCTGAGCAAATTAATCACAACTGGAGATCTCCAAATCCAAATGACTTGAAAGAAGACATTCTGAAAAACTTATGAAATTGTCTACAATTCATTTCATATCACCTAAGCCTGATTCCTAAGTTTAAATGGTCAAAAAGATGAAACTACCAAATCTGGTCTGCTCTAAACAGAGAGCAACCAAATCTGAGACCTGAATTTAAACATCTATAACTCATAAACTACTTAACCAAATTCTACCAATTTCTAACACAAGCTAGATACATGAATTATATACAACTTTGCTATAGACAAGATTCTCAGAAAACATCACTAACATGGGGTAATTTACATTGCCCCCAGAACTGTCCAGAAACTAACAATTGCAAGAAATAATTATTACCATGTGTTGAAAACATATAATTGTGCAAAACCAACTTTACCAACATTTTATACATGACTAATGAACACCATAAAACATAATGTCCATTGCTAAATAAACTATTTTAATACATTTCTTATTTTATTTAGATAATTAGGTGGAATTATGAACACATATGAAAGCTGCACAATCAATTCTACCAAAATTACAGTGTCCTCCATATGCTCCCAATAGTTTACTGTCCAAATTTCAAGCCATTTGGACATGTATATCAACCTCTATGAAAAAGACAAATGGCTATTGCAATAAATCATGTGAGAGCAAGTTAAACCTATATCTCACTCATCCAGCAACCAGTGCTTATGAAATTTTAACCACAGTTCTCACATCTCACAAGTAGACTACTATAAAAATTTCACCTCAATTTGAACACCACAACTCAAGATATGAAATTGTCAAGCAAAACAATATAGATTCACTCATTTAGCAAGATTAAATCAAAACCCTAAGAAAACAGTGAACAACTAATAGGTTTAATATTTTTATTAGTTAATAAATGTTATCACAGGATTAAAAGAACAAAAATCACTATTTTTGTATATCTAAAACTCCAGATATTGCTCTGGTCAAGTTTAAAGGCATTTTTAGAGCTCTTTTCCAACTTAAATCAAAACACCAGAAAACTTCTACAAACATGTAACATTTCATGATTCTAATGCATAGAGATTTTCTCAAGGTTTCCAAAAAGTCCACATTTACAATTTTTGGAATTACCTAGCAAGAGATATGAATTTTAGAGGATTTACATAAAATCTGAATCTCAAAAACAGCATTAACTCAAACTCTAACTTAACGCTAGATGCAGCCGGATGTTTACCCAACTCAGCCACTGCTTTAACTGACATGCGGGACCTACTGCCCAGTTGGACCCACATGTCATTCACACAGAGGAAGACAGAGAGAGGGGGGATCGCCTTCTTCTTCCTCCGGACGGAGTAGAGGAGGGGGGCTAGACTCGCGGCTCCGACGGCAGGGGCGGCGCCGGCGGTGAGCGCCGGGGCCGTGGCACTGCCCTAGCCTCCCCGCACCTACGCAAGGCTTTAGCTCAGCCTAGGGTGGCCTGTGGTGGGCTGGCCATGCACTGGAGCGGCAGCAGCGGTGGCGGCTCGCCAGCAGCGAGCCAGCAAGGTCGCCGTGGGCGAGGAGAGGCAGTTCTAGAGAATGGTGGCTTCGGTTCGTGGCGAGATGGCCTAAGGCGGCTTGGCCACGATGGCCGGCATGGTCGCTGTTCGTTGGCCATGGAGGCGTCTACGGCCAAACTTTTGTGGCGGAGATGGCTCAAGCGAGTGCACGCGCGGGGTAAGGCACGACGAGGTGGAGACGGTGGCCGTGGTGCAGGGCTGTGGAGTGCTCGGTGTGGAGGAATGACGGTGGCCATGGAACTCAGCTCGGCCGTCCATGGCGGGCTTGGCTGCACTCTGCGTGAGCAAGTGCCAGAGAGCGAGGAGGGAGTGGAGGGCGAGGGGGAGCGCGGAATGGAGCTTGGTGAGCGCCCTGGGACTCTCCACATCCACGCAGGCGAAGGCAAGGGCCCAGACACGTGGAGGGCATGTGGCGGCAGCTCACTGCCATGGAAGGACGAGCTCGGTGCATGGAGGGCACATCGGCATATGGTCGGGCACCTATCGGGCGTCATAGTGAGCATGTTAGGATGCCGATTTGGACCGGCTTGGGTCTGAACTAGGCCTTGGGCCTTTAACGGAAATTGATCCTCATTAGTTACTTAATAGTTTTCGTTAAGACCCCAAAGACATTAGTCCAATGGATTAGGAGATGATTAGCTCCAAAGTTGCCACTGTCAGCGATTCAGCAGCAATGAGCAACTAATCAAATTGATGGTCGAAATGAAATGCAACTGGTGCCATCTCCTTGTATGCTCTTCCCCATCATGTAAGCTCCAACTTTTACATTTGGACCTACTCAAGTTACTTAACACAATTGGGAGAACGTCGGATGTCAACATGGTGACCAGGAATCTTTGAAATGCTGAGAATAGCAGCTACATACAAATTTCAACCCACAATTTTACAAGCTTAGAGATGAAATCAGGCATGGGTCCCTTAACAAAGTTTGTAGCATAGAAACTAAACAACCCTTTTTATTAAAGGGCCATGAACTGGTTCAGCATGGTTAGGGAGATAAAGATTACCAAACAAGTCAACTTATTGCTGCCAATCCTAGGACTTAGAATATTTTCTAGCTTTGAAAAACAGCAGCTGATTCAATCTTGTGAGCTCTATTTGACTAGGTTAGAGTCCAAATTAGCTCTTGACCATTAAACAACGTTTGTTATACACAAGATGAACTACAACTTTTGTTTAAGGTCAAACCTCATAATTAGTACAGAAGTCAAACTTTCACCTTGGTCAAACTAGCAACTCGATAAAGTCTAATCTAGGGTTTTAGGCCAATCGGGGCATTTTCTTGACATTTGCTCAACATGAACCCTTCATGACTTTTATTGTAGAGTTCATCTAGAGTCATTTGGGCAAGTTTGCAAGGTTTGGTTGATGATCTATAATTCCATTCACTTAATGGTGCAATTCCGATAGGAATAGAACTTATCATTTCATGTGACTTTTTGATTCCAAACTTCATGAAACTTTTCCAAGGTTCACTATAGATAGAGAGTGATGTGAGACACATGAAAGAAGTGACATCAACACTCACTTGCATTACCAAGCATGAAAACCTAACATACACACTTGAAACACAATTAACAAAAGTATGTTGCATATGTTTCAAGGGGTGTTGCAAGCTGTTGACACTTCTTAACGTCACTCGTGTTAGGTTGTCATCCCCAACATGACATCAAGAGTGTGGTTGTATTATACTTATGCCATTTAACTAAATAAAGATATTATAGCATATATTCACATGCGCACAGATAAATACACTCATTGTAGCATTTCACCGAGGTTTTCCTAAGTATCGTTATTTATAATTTTACCAAGCAAAGGAAAATCAAAATGGGACTATATAAATAGTTACAATGGCAGTAGAGATAATCATTTGCACTTACTCATTAATAAATATCAAAACAACTAATCACTTGTCATGAAAGGGGTAAGACAAATAAGATAAATGGTAAATGATAATTATGGGTATTCCAGAGACAAGAGGGAGTTAACATTATTCAAGTCAAGTAGTCATGGAGATTAATTTAGAGATATAAATCATAAGTATTTCTTATTCAATCAGTCTATTAATCAATCTAGCTATACACAATCATCTATGATATAATCAACATGTCATCTATGAATAAGGAACATTACTAAGAGAAAAGTCAAAAACAGAGTAATGATCTCTTCCCTGTAACCACGTTCTACTAAGTTCTATACTCGAGAGTGGACTACAAATGACTCAATAGGAATGTCACACCCGTGATCTACCACATGGCCTGGAGTATAGAGTGCATTCGCAGACAAGCATAATCTAAGCACCACGCCTACAATATGCCAGCCACTCAATCCTATCCAGAATTGGATCAAGCTTTCTACGAACATATTCATAAACTCTCTACTAATCATATTCATATCAAGATGTAGAACAAGAACAATCTCAAGAATAGAATAAAGTTGAAATATAGAAATATATTGAAGTAGCATAAAGTCGAATGATTATTACAATGAAATTACCAAGTCTCCGACGAACGATCCTGATCCCAAGCAGTTGCTTGCCTCTACTTGAATCAATCTAGACTAAACTCTAAACTTGAACTAGAACCAACTCTCTTTCTCTCTAGAAACCCTAACTCCTGGCCTTGCCTTCACAAATGAGGAAGAGATGATCTAATTCTTCAACTGATTCCTTGAAAGGAGATCCTGGGGGCTGTTTATATAGCCCAGGGCGTGGAACCGCAGCCCTTGGACCAAACCGACCTTGGTGTGGGCTTTAGATGCATCCTTAGAGGCGGTATAGGTAGCTTGCAAGAGAAGGAGCCGAGACGACACAGGGGAGGGCCGGTCGGACTAGCCCTAGGGCTGGTTGGCCCCACCTGGCGGTGGGTTGGCTCGTGTCGCCTCGTGGAGTTGGTTTAGGTCTTCTAGAATCCCTATCCGCATCCGTGACGTGGAGATTAAGCCGATTGCTTTGGTTTCTTCTCTTGGAAGGAGATTAGTTTTGTATTATGCAGCTTAGCCCCTGAAAAAAAATAGAATCACCAAAACTTGAGGAATTTGTTAGTTTAAACCTCTAAACCTACTGTGGTGATCCTTTTTATCATTTATTCCTATTATGTTGACGGTTTAAAATGATAGTTAATTATCGTCAACAACTCCCCCAAGCTAAACTTTTGCTAGTCCCTTAGCAAAACTAAATCCAGAGATAACTAAGTTACTTCAAATTATCATCCTTCAAAACTACACAAGCCATCAGAAAAGAATTATCCTCAAAAAGATTTTGAAAATTTGCTCTAGTTCCTTAGCCATGGGGTTTTAACTTTCACTTGAGCTTTGGATAATCAGAAAACAGAAGTAATCAAGTCAAGCACTATGTCTCAAATTCTTCATCTCTATTTCCATCCTGAAGTTTTTAATTATATTTTCAAAATAAAACTCAGAGTCTGTATTGTATGACACTTACAAATCTCTCAATATGTGACATTGAAATTCCTTACCAAGGCAACGATGGTGTTTTGCCTTCTCTTAAGGTATTTTGGAATAAGGCAGAATATCATTGTGCCTTCTCTTTTCACCGTATGACTAAGAAGCTTATATGGAGTTTATGGGTGAGATCACTCATACATACTTGCAAAACATATATTGTAAAGTCAAACAATGGATCTAGAGAAACTAGTCATACATTCAAATCAAGATGTGCATGTGTGTGGATACAAGGAATAGGTTAAATATATGGTGGAGGTAATAATGAATCCTAATTCTACCTTGCTCCTTTAGAAAGATTGATCTCTCTTAAAACTTAAGAACTTAGACAAAGAAAGTCTTGGCTATGCATAAATATATATATATATATATATTATTTTTAGAGAGGCGAGTGTCTAGCACCCATTGTTTTGGTAGGACACTTGTCCATGTTTTACTCTCTCTATATTTTTTTACATAGCTCAGACTTCTTGTCTATCATGAAATAATTAAGAGATAATAACAATAAACATTTGGAGCAATAATAACTGAGGCTATGAAATGTATGAATAGGTGGAAAAATCCTACAAGGCATGTTTTTGTTGTTCACTCCTAGTGTAGGAGTAAAACATTTTTATGGTGGTTCTAAATGGAAAGGCATGTTGTTGCGTACTTCCAGTGTAGAAGCAGCAAATTTAAGTGGAGTGTACGTGATCTTGATTTTAAGAGTATGACAGGTCTCTAAAAGTCAACAAAGTTTGACAGTACTCAATGTAAATACATGTAGCAATAAAATAAGTGTTGGTTTTCTATCCTAGCATGTATGGCTGTGGTAGGCAATGCTTTCCTAAACGCTAAACGGTAAACAGTCGATCACCCTTCATTTAGCGTTTAGACTGTTTAAACGGTGTTTAAACGGAGTTAAACGGCCTAAATGATTTTGTACAATAACAATAAAATATATATATATTTATGTAGGTAAAAATAAAATTTGCTAGAACCCATACATATTTACACATGTAAAAATCAAATATTCTACCAAATAATCTTGTTAGAAGAAATCTAAATCGCACAACACTTCATATAATTACAATGTTAATTAGTTTCATGTTGATTGTAATAGACGTAGTCCTTTAATTCACTTAATTATGGATTAAATAGTTGTTTAGCTCATTTAATCACGTTTAATCTGATTTTGTTTAGACCTGAAAGGATCAAGATGCCCAAGAGGGGGGGGGTGAATTGGGCTTTTCTAAAAATTAATTGCAAGAATTAAATCCTACAAGCCGGAATTCACCCCTAGTGCCTACTTGTGTTCCTAGAGAGTCTACCGATAAAAAGTTTTACACCCTAGTTTCCAATCCTAGTCTACCATGGCAATTCTAGGAATGTAAATCAAGCAATGAAAGTAAATACGAGAATGTAAATGCTTGAATGTAAAGGGCAAGGAACACGGCGATGTTTTTCCGAGGTATCGGAGAGTCGCCACTCCCCACTAGTCCTCGTTGGAGCACCCGCGCAAGGGTGTAGCTCCCCCTTGATCCGCGCAAGGATCAAGTGCTCTCTACGGGTTGATTCTTCGACACTCCGTCGCGGTGAATCACCCAAAACCGCTCACAAGATGAGTTGGGTCATCCACAAGCTCCGCCGGATGATCACCAAACTCCCAATCACCACCAAGCCGTCTAGGTGATGGCGATCACCAAGAGTAACAAGCTAGAACTCTCACTTGACCACAACGAGCCCAAATGAGAAGGTGGATGCACACTTGCTACTCTCTAATTGCTAGTGAGGAACTCTCAAGCTTTGATTCTCAAATCTCTATCCTCACTAGAGCTCTTGCACTCCCTTGCACTCTAAAGGGTTTTCTCAGCTGAACAAATGAGCAAGAGACCTCTAAAAGAGGTGGTGGGGATGTATTTATACACCCCACAGACAAAACGAACCGTTACCCGCTGACTCAGCAAAACACGGGCTGATCGGACGCGCCGGTCGAAGTGACCGGACGCGCTGGTCGCTCGTAACGGTCGAAAACCAAAATTTCAACTGAATGACTGGACGCACCGGTCAGGGGTGACCGGACGCGTCCGATCGTGCAGGGAGCATACTGTAATCGCACCGGACGTGAGACCGCGTCCAATCGGTGATGACCGGACGCGTCCGGTCGTCTCTAGACCTTACTGGACTGTGACCGGACGCGCCGATGACACCCAGGTCGCGTCCGATCGGGTGTTTCCCTCAAGTGACACGTGTCGGCCTCTGACCACCGCGTCCGGTCCTCGCAGGGACCGCGTCCGGTCGTCAGAGCCAAACCCTAGTCACGGTTAAGTACTGACCGGACGCGTCCGGTCATGCCAAAGACCGCGTCCGGTCAGTACTTAACCGTGAGATCCAAAGGGTTAGGAATTGCTTATGTGCCCCAAGCCAAAAGAGTGTACTCATAAGATAAGACAAAAAGCGTTAGTACACAAAAGATATAGCTCATAAGAAATCGGATTAAGGCACAGAAGCATAACCTTAGAGCTATAACTAAAACGGTGACATTAATTAACACTGTGACTAGATAACACATTAGACTCAAAGTTTATCACACGACGACATGTCACACGAATGCAATGACTGAAAAGTAAACATGATGCATGAATGTAGCACACAAAGAACGAAAACCCTCTAACAAAACTCCCCCTGAAACTACTCTCTCTCCCCCTTTGGCATCAAGCGCCAAAAACGAATCTAATGATCTGACGGGGGGACAGATGGAGCCGTGTCGGGTGCCGAGGTGCGCGGAGTAATCACGAAGTGCAGAGAATCTCCCTCGGAATCTAAGCTATCTGGCTGACCCTCTGAAGAAGCACGTGGCTGTGAAGCGGTCTGGGTCTGAGCAGGAACAGGTACTGACGTAGTAGCAACGAGAGGATCCGTCTGAGTGACCTGAGCCTGTAGCGAGCCAATAGCAGGGGATCTGTCGAGGCAACTGACGAAGGAATAGTCTCTGTAGTCCCGGTCCCTGTCACTGGAGGAATAGCTGCCTCGGGAGCTGACAACCCTGAAGAAGTAGCAAATGTAGTCGTGTGCGAGGGTGTCGGCTGACCAGTCAACTCGCTGTAGGTAGCACTGAAATCACCGATTGGTGTGCCTGTCAGGAGGTGAGGGCGAGGCTGGTCTGAAGGTGTAAACCCCGTATGAATAGGAGTGAAGCTCGGGGACTGGAATGACTGGAGAACCTGCTGCTGTGGAGATGTGAACTGGAAGCTCGGCTGTCCCTGACTCGACAGACCACTGGACTGTAAAGCATGAGTCATGACAGAAGCAGGCGGAGGAACCCCGACAGTGACAAGGTGGCGCAGGAGATCCAAGTACTGCTGCTGACTAGCTGCACTCTGTCGCTGTATCTCATATTGCTGTCTCTGCATCTCAACCTGCTGCTGACTAGCTGCACTCTGTCGCTGGATCTCAAGCTGTTGACGCTGAAACTCGTCCTGACGAGCCTGCATCTGTGCGAGTGCTACAGCTGTGTCCTGAGCCTGCCGCTGAATCTGCTGCTGCTGCTGCTCCTATGCCTGGGTCAGCCTCTCAAGTATAGCTACCATGGCTGGGTCTGAGCGGGAGGCTGAACCAGAGCCACCGGCCTCGTGGTCGTGAGACCGAGGAGACCGGTACCTGGGGATGGGCTGGTAGTCCTCATCGGTGCTGTCAGATGTCGCATCCTCAGGTATATCAGCAGGGTGAGCGTCAAGATCCGCAAGCTCTGCCTCAGCAAGCTCGTCAACTGTGGCGTCCTGCTCAGCTGCTGTCTCAGGAACCTCAGGTCGCTCACGCTGTCCTGACACTGGGGCCTGATCTCTAGTGACTGAGGCCCAAAGCTGACGGATATCATACTCAGGGAAAGCAGTGGTAGTGTCTGATATCTCAGCCCTGATCTCTGGTGGCAGCTGAATAGATGATCTAATAATGAAGCAGATCTAGTGTGCATAGGGCAGCTGACGATTTCCCTTGAAGCCCTCAGCTATGGTGTCCTCCATCTCACTAAGTTTGAGATCCCAAATGTCAAACTGTGTCTGTGAGAGGAGGTGGTGAACAACCCATAGCTGCATCCGCGTCAGTCCCTCTCTGTAGCCGAGTCTGGGAAGAAGTGTGCGTCTGACTATAGCATCCAGAACTCTGGCAAGTGGTGTCAGGCTGGCAGGCGTGCGACGAGACCCTTCGCCAAAAGGCTCACGAAAGCAGGGTCAAACCAAGTCAGTAGGTGGCACTGCTCCGCCGTGAGGGCGTCTGGGTGGAGGAGTCTGACCAAAGCACAACTGGTGGATCCTCGTGTCAGAAGCTGGAAGTCTGAGGATCTCCCTCACTCGAGAGCTGTAGAGTTTGTGATCGCGGCCTCGGAATGCAAAGTGAATGAACATGGGCAGGATCAATCCAAAGTGAAGCATAAAACTCTCTGACCCATGTGCCGCAGTATGCACCTGTCCGTCCAAGAAGATCTGACAAGCCCGGTAGATAGGACAGGTGCGGACGAAGCTGCTCTCCCACAACCTCAACCAGTGCCTCAAGCCGACATACCCTCTGTGGTCGAAAAGCAATACCACTATCAACTAGAGCCCTGTAGAAATCCTCCTGAAGTGGGGTATAGAAACCCTCTGAAGCTCTGTGATCCCTCACAGGTGGAAACCATCGGCTGACCTCCACGAACCTCAACCCCTGCACCTGATGTGTTGTAGCACCCCTCAGGTCAAAGTGCTCGACCGGGGGTGAACCTCTAGCTCTGGGAGGAGGACGTGCTCCACGACGCTGGCCCTCTGGCCTAGGAGTCACCTGAGTACGTGCGCGTGTGGAGCGGCGACATGGTGGAGACTGAGCGGGCTGCTCCTCTGTATCCTCTGTAGCCTCTGGAGCCTCTGGAGCCTCTGTAGCCTCTGTAGGCTCTGTAGGTGGATCAACTGACATACCCTCTGTAGCTCCAGTATCCTCTGTACCCTCAGTGGCCTCAGTGCCGAGCTGTCGACCTTCAAGGTGAAAGCGACGCTCGCCTATGCGTATGCCACTGCTCCTGCCACCTCTCTGTGCCTGCTCTACTGCATCTGCCACGGCCTGAGCAATCTCTGCCTCTATGAGTGTCTTCTTCTTCTTTCTGGCCATTATCTTGATGCGCTTTCCACGCACAATCTCAGACCCCGTCACCAGGAGCACCACCAGCGTTCTTGCAACGCACCATGCTGACAAACTGACTGAGAACCTCTGTAAGATGGTGAACTGTCACTCGAGAGGCTTGGCCTCAATCCGTATCCGCAGGCTTGGCCTCGGATTCAGCAAACAGATCTCACCCTGACACACCGACTGACTCGCTCGGATCGACGAGACGACGGTGACAAGATGAGGTGACCTAGATCGCGAGATTCCCCGAATTCGTCGAACGAGCTCTCGAGCTAGGGTTAGGACAAACCCTAAGCTAGGGTTAGGGCAAAACCCTAGGTGAAGAGCGCGGCCGAAGGATGGATGAGGAGCTCAGGTTGGCACGGGGGAGCTGCAGCTGCTGCTGGCGAGGTCCAGCTAACCGGCGGCGAGGATGGAGCGGTCGGCAGCGGCGGCGGTGGCTCGTGGCTAGGGCTTGCGCGGGCGCGGCTGCGGGCTAGGCGGCAGCGAGCGCGCGTGGGCAGGAAAGCGAGAAGGCGCGGCGCGGGCACGGCAAGTGCTCGCCGGAGGTGAGGAGGACGGCGAGTAGGCGGCGGAATCTGGCGATTCGACGGCTTAGGGTTCGGCGGCGGCGAAAAACGCGACTGTGGGTGAAGAAAGAGGCCGAAGACGAACGGTTTTATGAGGGGGTTAGATCCGCTCGACGCGCGATGACTGGACGCGGTGGTCGTTATGACCGGACGCGGTGGTGCAGCGTTCGGTCACACTCCAGTAAGCTCCTGGAGTGACCGGATGCGTCCGGTGAGGACTGACCGGACGCGGTCAGAGTCCGGTCGAGGGGAACTCGGGAATTCATCGCGAATGACCAGACGCGGTGGTGGTAACCGGGACCGGACGCAGTGGTCAACAGAGGCGCGTCCGGTGCAGCGTCCGGTCACTAGAACTGGAGTTGGTCTTCTGGATGACCGGGCGCGCTGGTGGACGCTGGGACCGGACGCGGTGGTGAAGCATCACTGCGTCCGGTCCAGCGTCCGGTCCCTGTTCTTCGGCCTTCTTCGTTCCAAACTCCGACGCGACTTCTCTCAATCAAGTTCCAATTCAAAGAGACACAAATAAACACCAATTGGAACCTGATATGAGTGACCTCACTCAAACCCTCAAAATTTTCAAAATAGTTTGCCTTAGGCTAGTATTATTTTTAAGAAAATAGGCAATAAACACCCGAGGAGCAATGTATGGCCATGCAATAGAGTTTTTGGACCTTTAGGAGCGTCAAAATGCTCTCTCTATCCATGGACGAACACAGAGGTTGCTCAAGGCTAAATCGAAAAGAAACGACAAACAAACAACCATGCATATGCAATGCAATACAAGAAAGTAAAGCTAGGTTGCTTGTCAAGTTTGATCCACGGTTAGGCTTTTTCACTCGTCCAAAGGAGGGTTATCGTAACCGTGTTAGCCAAGCCCTAAATGCATTGCGATAAAATAAACATGGCATATAATACAATGCAATGCAAGGGACAACACACGCTCATTTTTTAAAGTTACTTGAATCAAGCACATTGAGTTCACTTCTTAGCCTACAAAAGGTGGCCTCATCCAAAGGCTTAGTGAAGATATCCGCTAATTGATTTTCACTTCTTACACCTTCTAGTGATATGTCATTTTTAGCAATGTGATCTCTTAGAAAGTGATGGCGGATATCAATGTGCTTGGTGCGAGAGTGTTGTACCGGATTGTTAGCAATTTTAACGGCACTTTCATTGTCACATAAAAGTGGCACCTTTTCAAGAACAATTCCATAGTCTAGGAGGGTTTGTTTCATATATAAGATTTGTGCACAACAAGCCCCCGCGGCAATGTATTCCGCCTCGACGGTGGACAAAGCCACACTATTTTGCTTTTTAGATGACCAAGATACTAAGGATCTCCCAAGCAAATGGCACCCTCCGGATGTGCTTTTTCTATCAATTTTGCAACCGGCATAATCTGAATCGGAATAGCCAACTAGTTGGAATCTAGCTCCTTTGGGATACCAAAGACCAATGCTTGGGGTGTGCTTAAGATATCTTAGGATTCTTTTAACGGCACTTAAGTGAGGTTCTTTAGGGCACGCTTGGAAGCGAGCACACATGCACACACTAAACATGATATCGGGCCTAGATGCGGTAAGGTACAACAAGCTACCAATCATAGAACGGTAGAGAGTTTGATCAACCGGTTTACCTCCCTCATCTAGGTCGAGATGTCCATTTGATGGCATTGGGGTCTTGATTGGTTTGCATTTTTCCATCTTGAATCTTTTGAGAAGATCCTTGGTATACTTTTCTTGAGAGATGAAAATCCCTTCTCTCATTTGCTTGACTTGAAAACCAAGGAAGAAAGTGAGCTCACCAATCATTGACATCTCGAACTCCTTCGACATCAATTCACCAAATTCCTTGCAATAATCTTCATTTGTTGACCCGAAGATGATATCATCAACATACACTTGACAAATGAAGATCTCCCCATTAAGCTTCTTGGTGAATAGTGTGGTGTCGACCTTCCCAATGCTGAAGCCCTTCTCAATGAGGAAGTCTCGGAGGTGCTCATACCACGCTCTAGGGGCTTGCTTGAGCCCATATAGCGCCTTGGACAACCTATAAACATGATTAGGATATCTAGGGTCTTCAAACCCGGGAGGTTGATTAACATAGACTAGTTCATTTATAAAGCCATTTAAGAATGCACTTTTCACATCCATTTGATATAGTTTCATATCATGATGTGATGCATATGCAAGGAGGATACGAATGGCTTCAAGTCTTGCAACGGGTGCAAAGGTCTCTCCAAAATCAAGGCCTTCAACTTAAGAGAACCCCTTTGCAACTAGTCTTGCCTTGTTCCTCACTACTATGCCTTGGTCATCTTGCTTGTTTCGGAACACCCACTTGGTTCCAATGACTCTTGCACCCTTAGGATGCTCTTCAAGTGTCCATACTTGATTGCGGGTGAAGTTGTTCAATTCTTCATGCATGGCATTCACCCAATCCGGATCTTGAAGAGCTTCTTCTACATTCTTAGGTTCAACACAAGAGACAAAAGAGTGATGTTCAACAAAAGAAGCAAGCTTTTGAGATCTAGTCATTACTCCCTTAGTAGGACTCCCTATGATGAGTTCTTGTGGATGTGCTTGAAGTAGAGGTGAATTTCTTCTATCAACCACTTGAGGAGGTGGATGGGGAGCATCAACATCTTGAGCTTGTGCCTCGGCTTGTTCATGAGAGATATAAGTGTCTTCATTTTCAACTCTCTCATTCTTGTCATCATCTTGAGGCACACGTGATGAAGATGGTGGATCAATGATTTGCACATCGTCTTCATCATCTTTTGGCTTGATGTCTCCCACGGGCATGTTCTTCATGGCCTCCCTCAAGGGTTCATCACCTACATCATCACAATTCTCAATTGCTCCTTGGGAGCCGTTAGATTCATCAAATTCCACATCATATGTTTCTTCAACCAAACCGGTGGTATGGTTAAATACTCTATATGCTTTGGACTTTGATGAGTAACCAACAAGAAAACCAATATCACAACGTCTTTGAAACTTCCCTAGGTGTTGACGCTTCTTGTAAATGTAGCATTTGCAACCAAACACCCGGAAGAATGAGACGTCTGGCTTCTTCCCATTAAGTAACTCATAGGGGGTCTTGCCAAGAAACTTTTGTAGGAAGAGGCGATTTGAAGCATAGCATGCGGTGTTGATTGCCTCGGCCCAAAACTTTTCAGGAGTGTTGTACTCATCTAGCATTGTTCTTGCAAGGGTGATCAAGGTCCGGTTCTTTCTCTCAACTACACCATTTTGTTGAGGAGTGTAGGTTGAAGAGACCTCATGCTTGATTCCAATTTCATCACAATAAGCTTCAATGTTGGTGTTGTCAAACTCTTTGCCATTATCACTTCTAATCTTCTTTATCTTGACTTCAAATTCATTTTGAGCTCTCTTTGCAAACTTCTTGAAGCAATTTGCCACTTCGGATTTGTCATGAAGGAAGAAAGTCCATGTGTACCTTGAGTAGTCATCCACTATTATAAGACAATAGAGATTACCACCCAAGCTCTTGTATGTTGTAGGCCCAAACAAATCCATGTGTAGAAGTTCTAGCACTCTTGAAGTTGACATGAAAGCTTTGGTTGGATGAGTGTTTGCAACTTGTTTGCCCGCTTGACATGCACTACAAGGTTTCTCCTTTTCAAACTTCACATCCTTCAATCCTCTCACTAGTTCTTTCTTCAATAGCTTGTTGAGAGTGCTCATTCCAACATGTGCAAGCCTCCTATGCCAAAGCCAACCAAGTGAGGTCTTGGTGAACAAACATGTCATCAAATTTGCATCTTCGGAGGTGAAGTCAACAAGATAAAGATTGTTGTATCTAAAGCCTTTGAATATCACTTGCTTGTCATCTATCTTTGAAACTTCCACTTCATTTGGTGTGAACAAGCATTGGAAGCCAAGGTCACAAAGTTGCCCGACGGATAATAAGTTGAAACTCAATGAAGCAACATAGAGCACATTTGAGAGTGAGTGATCATTTGATATTGCAATCTTGCCTATACCCTTGACTTTGCTCTTTGAATTATCCCCAAATGTGATCTTCTCTTGACATATCACATTCTCTTCAATGGAGGTGAACATACGAGGATCACCGGTCATATGTTGAGTGCAACCACTATCAATAACCCAATGAGATCCACTGGTCTTGTAGTTCACCTACACACAAGAGATCAAGCTTTTTGTTTAGGGACCCAAACTTGAGAGGGGCCCTTGACTTTCTCAACTAGTGACTTGGCAACCCATATTTTTTTTGGCCTATTCTTGTTTGGGGGACCCAAAAACATGCCTTTCATCTTTCCATTTGAATCTTTTCTTAGCATATAATGAGCATTGAAGGCAAAGGGTCTAGCATGCTTGGGCAAGGGTTGTGGTGGTGGAGTTTTGCATTCATGAGCAAAGTGACCTTCTTGACCACACTCAACACATCTCTTTGGCTTGGGCTTTGACTTGCTTTGTTGTTGTTGAGCTTTTGCCTTTTTCTCTTGATTTGCCAAGTACCCAATACCACTTCTATCCATCTTCATTACGGTGTTCATGAGGAGCTCACTTTGCAAATATTGACCTCTTGTGAACTTGCTTAGGCCGGTCTTGAGATGCTCTTTTTCTTGCTTGAGCTTTTTGTTCTCTTCAATGAGTGACTCATTTGTTGTTTGCTTCTCAAGAGCCATCAAACCTTTGAGCTTCTTGTTCTCATTTGCAAGCTTCTCATTCTCACACTTGATCTTGGCATAATCATCATAGTTGCTTGACTCAACCACACTCTTGCCTTTGCTACTAGAACCTTGCTCAATGCTTTCAATGATCAAATCATCACATGATGTAGCTATATCACACTTAACAACATTGTTAGTAGCATCATGTGTCTCAAGAGCAAGTTCATTAGCAACCACAAGACTATCATAGTCAATTTTTAATGTGGTGTATTTGTCTTTTAGAGAGTTATGTCTAGTGATGAGCTCATCATGCTTCTTCTCAAGCTTATCATGTTGATCTTTAAGCTCTTTATTAGAGGTTTTGAGCTCCTTGAGATGAGAAGACATAACTTCATTTTGATCTCTAAGCTCACCACTAGTCTTTTGAGCATTTTCTAGCTTTGAAGAGAGTGATTCATTTTCATTTTGAAGTTCATCATTTTCATTTCTTGTCCTTCTTATGATTTTAGTGTATTTGTTTAGCAATTTTACAAGCTCATCATAAGAGGGTGCGTCATATTCATCATCACTATCACTATCATCATCATCACTATCATGGTTTTGTACCTTTCGTTCACCCTTGGCCATAAGGCATAGGTGAGTAGTGGACGATGATGGTGAAGGAGGCGGTGAAGGTGGTGATGAAGATGTCGGTGAAGATGATGGCCCCATCACAAAAGCGGCAACCTTCTCTTTCTCATCATTGTTCTCATCTTCGGAGGACTCACAAGATGATTTAATGTCGGTGAGCCAATCACCAACAATGTATGCCTTTCCTCCCTTCTTCTTCTTGTAGAACTCCTTCTTGCCATCCTTCTTCTTGTATGGCTTGCTTTTCTTCTTCTCTTCTTCTTCATCACTTGAATCATTTTTCTTGCCCTTGTTCTTGTTCTTGTACTTGTCTTTTGGTGGTCTAGGGCATTGATGAGCTAGGTGGCCAAGTTCACCACAATTGTAGCAATCCATCTCCGAGATGGGCTTTCTCTTGCTACTTGTGAAGAATTTCTTTTTCTTGCCATCGAACTTGATGCCACTCTTGTTGAGCTTCTTTAGCATCTTGGTGGTCTTTCTCACCATGAGTGCAAGTGATTCATCATCGACATCACTTTCACTTGAGCTTTCTTGCACCATCATGGCTTGGCCCTTCTTCTTCTTCTTGTCATGGCTAGCTTTGAAGGCCAAGTCTTTCTTCTTAGAAGATGATGAGCCCTCTTCCGGAGTGATGTGCATGTACATCTCATGAGCATTGATCTTCCCCAATACTTGTGTCGGTGTTGCGGTGGAAAGATCACTTTGGTGAAGCACGGTGACAATGTGACCATACTTCTCAACGGGAAGAACACTCAAGATCTTCCTTGCAACATCCGATTGGCTCATTTGAGTGAGCCCAAGAGCATTGAGGTCCTCTACAAGAACATTCAAGCAAGTGTACATGTCATTAGCACTTTCTTTGGGAAGCATCTCAAAAGAATTAATTTTCTTTAAAGCAATGTGATAGTGTTCCTCATGCTCACTCTTAGTTCCCTCATGGAGAGCACAAAGATTTTCCCACAATTCATGAGCGTTCTTTGCATTACGCACACGATTGAAGATATCTTTGCCTAAGCCCCGGTAGAGTGCATTTTTGGCCTTTGCATTCCACCGGTCGTACTTCTCCTCGTCACCAATGGGGTTTGCGGGATCCTTGATAGCGGGAAGCCCTTGGGTTGTGGCTCTAAGACACCCAACATCTATGGCTTCGAGATACGCCTCCATGCGGATTTTCCAATATGGAAAATCATCCCCCTCAAAGGTGGGAGGTGGTCCTTCCCCGTTAGACATCTTGCTCTAGGCGGTAAAGCCTAAATTAGGAGCAACACGGCTCCGATACCAATTGAAAGGATCAAGATGCCCAAGAGGGGGGTGAATTGGGCTTTTCTAAAAATTAATTGCAAGAATTAAATCCTACAAGCCGGAATTCACCCCTAGTGCCTACTTGTGTTCTTAGAGAGTCTACCGATAAAAAGTTTTGCACCCTAGTTTCCAATCCTAGTATAGCATGGCAATTCTAGGAATGTAAATCAAGCAATGAAAGTAAATACGAGAATGTAAATGCTTGAATGTAAAGGGCAAGGAACACGGCGATGTTTTCCGAGGTATCGGAGAGTCGCCACTCCCCACTAGTCCTCGTTGGAGCACCCGCGCAAGGGTGTAGCTCCCCCTTGATCCGCGCAAGGATCAAGTGCTCTCTACGGGTTGATTCTTTGACACTCCGTCGCGGTGAATCACCCAAAACCGCTCACAAGATGAGTTGGGTCATCCACAAGCTCCGCCGGATGATCACCAAACTCCCAATCACCACCAAGCCGTCTAGGTGATGGCGATCACCAAGAGTAACAAGCTAGAACTCTCACTTGACCACAACGAGCCCAAATGAGAAGGTGGATGCACACTTGCTACTCTCTAATTGCTAGTAAGGAACTCTCAAGATTTGATTCTCAAATCTCTATCCTCACTAGAGCTCTTGCACTCCCTTGCACTCTAAAGGGTTTTCTCAGCTGAACAAATGAGCAAGAGACCTCTAAAAAGAGGTGGTGGGGATGTATTTATACACCCCACAGACAAAACGAACCGTTACCCGCTGACTCAGCAAAACACGGGCTGACCGGACGCGCCGGTCGCTCGTAACGGTCGAAAACCAAAATTTCAACTGAATGACCGAACGCGCCGGTCAGGGGTGACCGGACGCGTCCGATCGTGCAGGGAGCATACTGTAATCACACCGGACGCGAGATCACGTCCGATCGGTGAGGACCGGACGCATCCGGTCGTCTCTGGACCTTACTGGACTGTGACCGGACGCGCCGATCACACCCAGGTCGCGTCCGATCGGGTGTTTCCCTCAAGTGACACGTGTCGGCCTCTGACCACCGCGTCCGGTCCTCGCAGGGACCGCGTCCGGTCGTCAGAGCCAAACCCTAGTCGTGGTTAAGTACTGACCGGACGCGTCCGGTCATGCCGAAGACCGCGTCCGGTCAGGGGAAAACGACCCGAAACTTTCCGAAACGCGTCGCAACTTGAACCAAGTTGCTTCCAACTGAACTTTGAGCTATTCTAGGGCTGCCTAGTGCCAAGTTTAACAAGTGTGCACCACACCTAAACATAGGACTCGCCTAGGTCAAGCTACCCGCTCATGCCCCCCTTTATAGTACGGCCAAAAGAGAAAAACGAAGATCCTAACGACTATTCCGAATGTATCTCAACACCTCGACATCCGGAACTAACCGTCCTTAATCTTGACATCAGTCTTTTGAAAACCGAAACGATTTCCATCAAGGGACATGAATACCATGGTGCCCAAAGCAGTTATAACCTGCATGACCTAACTTACCAAGGTTTCTGCAAAACACACGTTAGTCATGGTAATAAAGCGTTGTCATCAATTGCCGAAACCAAACCTTGGGGCCTAGATGCTTTCAAGACCGTTTAGACAGGATTGAACGGTTTAAATGGGTTTAAACGGCCCAACCGTTTAATTCACCGTTTAGGGCCTAAACAATATGGCTGACTTCTGTTTACCGTTTAAACGGTGTTTAAACAGACTAAACAGCTGTTTAGGCGAACAGTGTGGTAGGAATTTAATCTCTCTGTCATACAAAGACTCATCATGTGCATTTAAAATTTTTCAAAAGTGAACTCTTCAGGACTTCATTGAAACTTAGAACAAGATAAATGGCAACTCAAAACTCTTTCACTTCTTATCTCCCAACTACCTAAGCTTTAGATCAAGCATATTCCTCCACAGGTTTAAAGATTTGGCAATGAATATTTTTGGAATAGAGGAATAATTCTTAAATGAAGCTAGGTACTTCAGAAGAATTACAAATGAAGCAACTATTTATGATAGTTCAAGTTTTTTATTCGACACAAAAACAAGTTCATACACACTCTATTTTTATTTCAAAAGGCTCGCAAAGAAAAATAATCTAAACATATTAATATATATTTTTGTATTTTTATCATATTCCCTATTTTTTAGATATAGTAGTAATACTAATATTAATACTAGTAATAATACGGGTAAGAAAAACTTACTGTCTGAGGGGGTCCTCCCCCAAGCTGGCTCAACTTCGATCACTGAGGTGGTGTTGGTGGCGGGTAATCAACACCCATTTGCTCGAAGAAGTAGAGGAGGCCTTCATATGTTTGTGTCCCTTGTTCACGCATATCCCCAAGCATGTTGCTCGTGCTCTCCTGCCACTGTGTATGCTGATGTAGCGTGTTTATGATACCTTGTTGCCCCGTCTCAAGATGAGTGAGACGGGTATCAAAGTTCTGGAAGTCTAGCTGGTGGTACGGCTGAGGCTGAGGATGAGGCGGGTGTTGCTCCGGCTGGTACCTGGGGTAGCCATGAGAGGCATGGTATGAGTACAGTGGTGGTGTAGGTGCTGCATCATGGACTCCCCTTGCAGAGAAAGACATGCGTCCTCTCTGGTTGTACGCCGAATCTTCGTATTCCTGTGGAACATAATTAGAAAAATTACCTTGCCCCCAATTTTCTTCTGGTGTGGGCAGATCATAGGAAGTTTGATCTTCCCATGCCTAGTGTCTCGGTTCAGATGGTCCTGGTTGGTCAAATCCTTGATAGTGAGTGAAAGCTGGTGCAGGGAGTGCACCATCTTCCCCTGTGTACGATCTTTGTACAATCTCATCAGATCCTTCTCGTAGGTGGTGCGAAGCTTTATATGACGCTCCTAAAGGAGTATGTGGTGTTATGGCTGGCTAGCGGACGAGGACCGGGGCACGGATGACATGTCTAAGTCAGAACCAGCCCGTGATGATGATCCGGTCTAGGAGCGGGTTCTCTTGCTAAAAGAGAATGCTCCAGCCGCACTCCTAAGTGTTTTCTTGAGTCCACTCATCCTGTTACACAGACAGAAATACAAACACAACTGGTGGAAATAATGAGGGGTTAAAATAAATAAATAAATAGTTAGGACTCAGTGATCCCAAAGTCAGTCGTACAGAAGTCAGTCGTTCAAGTTGGAAATTTTATATCTTGACTTCTCCTAGTACTTAGATTATTCAGGCAGCACTTCTCCTTACTAAATGATTTTCTAAACAACTTCTAACACTTCTCTCTTACTGATTCTTATCTCAATGTGGCTCTAAAAATTTCAGAATACTTGTATCCACTCAAGAACTTCCACAATCTACTCAAAAACTAAGAATCCTCAAACCGTACTTGGATTTTGGAATTTTGAGTTGGGGGTATGTTTTCTTAGTGTTTTGTGGTGTGTGGAGTAGAGGGAGAAGCAGCCTTTTTATAGGCACGAGAGAGGGAGGCCAGCCGTGTAACAGAACCGACCAAATTATAAGAGCACAAGTACGAAAACAAGCACCGAAGCGCTCAAATTTTCAAACTTGAGCCCATATAATCCCGGTAGTCAATCGAAACCACGAAGGATTTCAAACCAAACTGCTTACAACCAGGATCGCATCATTCAACATACACATCATACGTTACATTTCACAAGTAGATCCGAAATAAGTTTACACACGAAGTTGCAAATATTACAAACCAAGTTCGGAAAGTAGCGGAAGCATAACACACACCAGTTGATTAACTACTGCCAGTCTTGTTGATCGACAACCCGCAAAAGCATGAGAAAAGTACATAAAGATGATCACGCCCTAGTGATCTAGTCTTCATCACCCGCAGGGTGGAGACATGTCTTGCAGAAGCCTTGATAGAGCATATCATCTGCAACAGGGGGGAATAAACCCTGAGTACTGGAATGTACTCAGCTAGACTTACCCGTCAAAAACCAGAAATAAGAAGACACCAAGGATTATGCAAGGCTTACACAAGAGGCTAGCTGACACCACATTTTGCATAAAGGCATAAGTAGTTGAAACTCTTATAACCTGTACTAGCAGTGAATTTTAGCATTTACCTGTCATCTATCTTAGCACCTGTTCTAAACATGCACTTGATTATCATCAAACAATTATTAACATTATTTCCATAGCAGGTATAATTTGTGGCAACATTGTATCATTCACTTATCCATCCGTTCAATTCATGAGATCTATGTTGCCGCTGCTCAAGTCAAGTGCTCACTAACCGGGAGCGACGGCGATTCGAATCGAATTCCTATCCAGCTGGAGGGGTATTTCTAACACTCACCACGCAGACTCCTGCCAGGGTCGCACAAGCCACCTTTCGTATGATTCAGGAATCGCGGGTCCGAATGATGTCGCGACCCCAAGGGCGACACTCTGCCAGGTGATAGGGACTCTAACCCCCCCTTGGTCTCACGCCAATGTCCCCAAGCACATCCTTTCTCTCCTCCAAGAAGCAACCTACCATTCGATTCCCGGCCTGAATCACATTACTCGGCTTCGCGGTCGGAACGACTTATCCGGCCAACTAAGTGTTAGACTGCGTTCAACATGACTCAAGGACGTACAGCGAATCGGTCCTTAAACGACTCAGACGGGCATGGCTCCACACTCAAGACGTGAAGTGTCTTGCAGCTGTACCATCGAACTCCCGCCCGGTCTCAATTTCATTTTAAAGCATGGTTCCATCACGATAGCCATAAGCCACTCACGACCCAATCCTATCTCTCGCGGATGACCGAAAATCACCCGACTTCTACCGTACTAAGCAGGGCTAAGCATTGACACGTGCCTAAACCTAATATAGGATTAAGTATGATATCTGGACAAGGACAGGTAAAATGCAGCAAGTGTTTTCATATAACTCCTAGAACTTAATGCAATAAACAATTAAAAGTACTCAAGATAGATTTATAAAATGATGGGTTCAGCATGCACTGGGGCTTGCCTTTGAGAAAGGTCGAAGGCCGGTGGTCAGGGCACTCAGGAAGGTCTTCTGCGGAAGCTTCTCCGCCGGTTGGTTCCTCGGCTGGCTCCGGCTGGTTCTGGATCTCCTCCGGTACCACTTGTTCGAACTCGAGGAGTGTTACCCCCTCCGGAACACCTATTGCATGAGTGCATAATAAATCTTATGGATGCATAGTGAAAGATGCAGTATGCTCGGAATGAAATGCATTACAACATTTTTAAAGCTCTATTCAAATCACTTCAAAAGAGTAGGTGCAAATTTCCTCTCCGGTAGAGAAGTACTCACCTAATCTACTCAACCTAAGATAAAGCTGCTCTTCTTCAGTTAAGGCCCTAACACCTAACAATTACAAGAGTAGCATTTCTTAGGATACCACACCACATCTAATCAGCAAAATACCACAGTAAAACATTCTGGACAGCAGCTACTTATTTTTAACATAACTGGAGATTCCCAACTCCAAAAGATATGATCTAAGACAATCTGGAAAGCCTAAGAAATGCACTACAATTCATTTTCATACCTCAACCCCAAACTCCTAAGTTTTCCATGTCGAATTTCATAAGTTTCAGAATCTGTTCCCTCCAAACAGAGAGTAGCAAATTCTGGACTGTCACTTTAAACAGCAATAACTCTCAAACTACTAAGCCAAATGCTCCCAAATTTTGACACAAGCTAGTTTATCAAGTTTACTACAACTTTGGTATTTACAAGTTTTCCAGCAACCATATTTATCAAAGGTCAAACTTAGAAATACTACCAGCTGTCCAGAAAACCTAGAATTGAAAGGATTAAATATTTATTTATGTGGCAAACATCCCTTAAAACCAAATTAATGCTACCACAAGTTCACATAGGTCACAAAAACACCAGAAAGTAGGGTGTGCCCATCTAGAACATTTATTTATACTCATTTCTTAATTTACTTAATTAATTAAGTGGAATTTTAAACATATATGTAAACTGCTCCTAAAAATTCTACAAAAATTACAGGGAACTCTCTGACCCAAAAAGAGACCACTGTAAAAATTTGAACCAATTTTATTCACAGGAACTCCCTATACAAAATTCACAAGTCCAAAAGGCTGATTTTTGTATAATTAATAAATCATATTGAAAAGTATCAAACAACAGATTTCATAATTTTCTTGGACACTTTAGGGTACCAAGACATTCTCCAAAAAGATACAAGAACATTGCCTGTGTAGAAAAATTACTAAAATTCATTCAATTATTTCTTAGAATAAAAAGATAGCCTTATAACTTGAAAAGTGTTTAAGCACTAATGTCCAATTTTTAACCAGAGCTAGGGCAAGTATAAAGTAACCTACCCACCAAATTTCATAATTTTTGGGATACTACAGCTCAAGTTATACATTTAACAAATTTGCATGCATTTCAAAACACATTTAAAAGATCTAATAAATTCTCCCAGAATTTAAACATCACATACCAGATTTATATTTTTCTAAAATACTACACAACATGTAGATCATAACAAAATTTATCCCATGATTTTTGAGCAAGTACAACCCTAGATCTACATTTTCCAAACTACCACAAAAATCTGTGATAAAAAGAAAAAGAAAACATTACTACACCCTCACTGCTACAGTGCCGGGCCGGCCAGGCTTGACTGCTTGGCCCCGCACGTGGCTCAGCCCGGCACGCGGCTCGGCCCAACGCGAGGCTCGGCCCAGCTCGCTGGCTCAACCGGAGCCGAGACCGGGGGACGCCGACACGCGGGCCCCGCACATCATAGAGAGCAGCGCAGGGCGCGGCTTTGCACGGCCACCGCTCGTCGACGGCGAGACCACCGGCGGCGAGGTCACCGTCGTGGTCCTCCCCGCGACCACCCGCACACCAGGGTACCACCAAAATGACCGGTGGAGCACAGAAACACCGCCACCAGCGCGCATGGCGGACGGCGGAGGGAGACGACGGTGCTCCGGCGAGGTCCGGCCATCGTAGGTGCAACGAAGCTCGGTACGAGCTTCTTGGACTCACAGGGAAGCTGAGGGAATGGAGAAAAAGGGGTGAAAGGGGCCCGGTGATAGCTGGCCACGGTGAGCTCCAACTCCGGCGAGGTCGGCCCGCGACGATGATGACGGAACCGGCGAAATTCGCCCTCACCTTTGCTTGACCGGCTCGTCGGAGGGGTGACCGAGGTAAAGGAGGCGGTGGCCGAGGTGTGGGCGAGCTTTGGCGGCTTGCGGTGCCACGGCGCATGCTCACGAGCTCGTGGGAGAGGGCGGCGTCAATAGTGCTCAGTTTTTCCGCCTCGGTGAGCACCACAGAGAGGAGAGAGTTAAATGGAGGGAGTGGAGGGCAGCAGCAGCACTCGGGCAGCATGAACGCGCCAGCGCGCTCGCGAGTGGGGGCGAAATCGGAGCATGACGGCCACGCGGCGCTCTAGCCCTGCGCACGGTCGGCCACGGCCGTCAGTGTTTGAACCCAATTTCCCGATTCAGTCATAATCACGACGACTGACAGCGTGATTTCATCGCCCCACCGCTCGTGATCAAGGCTGATTCGATGAGAGCCGTAGTTAACAAAAAGGTAGAGCTATGTGAGGGCTTCAGCATTGTCAATAGGGTCATGAGCTAACTCAGCTTGGTTAGTGAGATACAACGCCCCAAAGTGAGGCACATGAAAGCTGAACTGAGTTTCAGTTATTCCCCCCGACTAAAACCCGATTTTCGAAGCACTCCAACTCATAAACCATTGGGAACCAGGATTGGGTGATGTTGGCAATGTTGAGGACTACAAGTTTGTCAATATGAGTAGAAGCTGGTTTGGCCTGGTTTGCAAGCTACAAGCTTCTAAAGTAGGCCTCAGTAAAACTGGAGGGTCAAATGAAGACTTAGAAAAATTCTAAGTGTTGAGGCAGCCCCTCTAGCTGACTTGTGGGCCACTTTTGAGCATGTTCTGGTCAGTTTCATGAGATGGTCATATTGAGACTTTTGTTCCCCATAAAATTCCCTACAACTTTTCTTAAGGGTGCTCCTCCATGCAAGGTCTCTAAGCTAGACTTTTTAATTAGTCAAACTAGAGCATCCTAGGGCCAAATGGTGGTCAACCATCTCTTGGAGGGCTTTTTTGTAATTTTGATCAACATGAACCTTGCTCCAAGAGTTACCCTAAGTATAACTAAGGTGTTGTAGGACATAATTGGCTACTCTACCTTTTGTTACACCAACTATCAAGTATCACATGATGTGAGCTAAACAAAACTTCTAGAAACAATCACATGTGTTGCATCACATAAAATAACATGAATGATGCATGCTTATGCTTATGCAAATGCAATGCAATTATGGAGCTAAACACTTGAGGTGTTACAGGCCGGCCTGGTGGTGGGGCCGACCGGCCCCACGTGGGGCCCACTCATCCATCCCTTCCTTCTCTAACTTCCTTGCTTCGTTATTAAGAGATGCCTTCACCTGCCAACGCTCCATGCGATGTTGTGGTTGAAAAAGAATGGAGGAGAGTGAAAGTGGTGGAGTGAAGTGATGTGAAGTGAGGTTATTGAGGTGGGTCCCATGGGTCCGTATGTCTCTAGTATTTGCACCGTATAATCACACAAGTATGCAAAGAAAAATTACTTTTATGAAACTATGAAGAATTAGAATTCTAATGATGGTATTTTTATATTTTTCTGCCATCACAGTGATTATTATTTACCAGAGGTTTTCACGCTCGGTAAATATTAATTATATGGGGCTTTAATAATTATGCCATGAGATTGATTTTATTATTTTTTTCAATGCATGAATAAGTAAATATGCTATGCAAAAATTAAATGCAGATAAATATTGAGTTACCTCCTAGCGATGGTTCGGGATTTTTAAGTCCACTGAATCAGACTACTCCAGCTGGATTTATTCTTCGGGGGTCATAGTCATCCCTGTGAGTGGTGTCTGTGTGACTCCTTCATCTATCATCTTCGCAGTGGAGCTTAACTCAGGTCTTGGTCTAAATGGAAAACACTCTTCTCGTCCATCAATGTTGAATTTGACTTCTCCAATTCCGACATCGATGTGGGCATTTGCGGTACTCAAAAAGGGTCTCCCAAGAATGAGTGACACTCTTGAGTCAAGTTGCATGTCCAGAACCATAAAGTCGACTGGCATGAAGAATTCTCTAATCTTGACTGGAATATTCTCGGTGATTCCCACAGGGTAACGGAGTGACTGGTCCGCTAGCTGCAGGCACATCGATGTTGGATCAAGCTTTGCATGTGGAAGTTTATTGAAGATCGCCTTGGGCATCACACTAACACTTGCTCCAAGGTCGCACAGCGCATTGTCAAAATGTTGATCTTCAATTGAACAGTCGATAGTGGGGCATCCTGGATCCTTCTTCTTGATTGATGTGTTAAGGATGGCCGCACTACACTCTCCTGTCAGCTTGATCACTTCAGTGGTAGGCAGTGGTCTTTTATTGTTGAGGATGTCTCGAACATACTTTGCATAGGTGGGAACCTACAACGCATCTAACAAAGGGACATTGATATATAATTTTTGAATAATCTCAACAAACTTATTGAACTATGCATCCATCTTGAGTTTTCGATCTCTGCATGGGAAGGGTAAGATATTGGTGTCTTGGAAATCTTGCACTTGTGGTTGAACTTCTTCTACTTCATCATCCTTTTCCTCCGTCACTGTGGATATCACAAGTACTGGTTTTCTTTGTGCCCCTTCTGGATAAGGTGGGTCTTTAGTGGTTTTACCATGTCTGGTGGTTATACCCTTGACATGCTCATTGTTAGTGGCAAAAGAAGCAGCTAACCGTGATAATTGAGTTTCTACCTTTTTATTATGATCAAGTTGGTTTTTTATAGCAGAAGAAAAGTCATCCATTTTAGTATTTATATCCTCTAGAATTTTATCATTAGAAGCAAGTTTCTTAACAATAGTATCATTAATTCTAACTTGTTCCAAAATTAAATTTTGTAGAGGGGTTTGCTTAAAATTGGAAGAATTATTAAAATTGTCTGAGTACTTAGCTGGATATGTAGTCTGTTGCTTTTGATTCCACCTTTGCTTTTGCAGCGTGGAAGAGTTGTTGATGATGTTTGCATCTTCTTGATTCTCCAGAATTTCCATTCCTAGGTACTCTTCACATCTGGTTTGAGCATCGAATGCATCTTGAATTGCTTGACGATCTTACTTAAAATTGGCTCTTTGGTCAAGCCAGTTCAACAGTGTATCCATCTTTGTTGATAGTGCACACACTTCTTCTGGAACTTCTTCAATCTGGCGACAGCGTTGAGTGTTGTCTTGTTTCCAACTCTGGTTCTTTGCTATCTTCTCCATCAGATATTCTGCTTTTCCAAGAGTGAGTGACATAAATGAACCTCCAGCAGTAGCATCTAGTTGCTCACGCGATCTTTGGGTTAATCCATAGTAGAATCTGTGCATGAGTAACCAATCTTCCATTCCATGGTGTGGGCATTCCAAGATGTTCTCTTGAAAATGTTCCCATGCCTCTAAAATGGTTTCTCCTTTTTGCTGCTGAAAATTGTAAATCTTTCCTCTTAAGGCATGAGTTTTGCTTATAGGGAAAAACTTTGATAGAAAGGCCTTCGAACATCTATCCCATGTGTTGATGTCTTCTTTGTTGGTGCAGAACCACTGCCTTGCTCTCCCTTCTAGTGAAAATGGAAAGAGACGAAGGAGTATGATGTCTTGGGCGACGTCCTTGATGATGATGGTGCTTCCAATCTCCAGAAAATTCTGCAGATGTTTAGTGGCATCTTCTTCCTTTCCACCAAATGTAGTAGCTTGCACTAGGTTGATTAGACTTGGCTTGAGCTCGAATTCAAGGTTGTCCGTCTAGAGTGTTGGTCCGGTACGAATGTTCCTTACACTTGGAGCTGAACATTCAAGTAAAGTCTTATTAGCCATAGCTTCACTACTGGTGTTAATCTTCCTCTAGATTTGGTTGACTCTTGGATTAGAAATTGATAAGTCACAAATGAACCTGTATTACCCTGCATACGATATGAACAAAGATGAAACAAGGGTAAGCCTGTCAAGACAGAGGTACCAGTTGTGATTTTTATTATGAGTAAGTGGTATTGATTAATCTCTTATTGCCATAAAGGTAATTCCCTTGAAAAGTAAATCCCTATGACATCCCGTGTCGGAAAGTGAAGTTTTCCATCTCCCCGGCAACGGCGCCAGAAATGCTTGTTGACACTTCTTAACGTCACTCATGTTAGGTTGTCATCCCCAACATGACACCAAGAGTGTGGTTGTATTATACTTATGTCATTTAACTAAATAAAGATATTATAGTATATATCCGCAAGCGCAAAGATAAATACACCCATTCTAGCATTTCACCCAGGTTTTCCTAAGTATCGTTATTTTTAATTTTACCAAGGAAAGGAAAATCGAAACGGGACTATATAAATAGTTACAATGGCAGTAGAGATAATCATTTGCACTTACTCAATAATAAATATCAAAACAACTAATCACTTGTCATGAAAGGGGTAAGACAAATAAGATAAATGGTAAATGATAATCATGGGTATTCCAAAGACAAGAGGGAGTTAACATTATTCAAGTCAAGTAGTCATGGAGATTAATTTAGAGATGTAAATCATAAGTATTTCTTATTCAATCAGTCTATTAATCAATCTAGCTATACACAATCATCTATGATATAATCAACATGTCATCTATGAATAAGGAACATTACTGAGAGAAAAGTCAAGAACAGAGTAATGATCTCTTCCCTGTAACCGCGTTCTACTAAGTTCTATACTCGAGGAGTGGACTATAAAGGACTCAACAGGAATGTCACACCCGTGATCTACCACATGGCCCGGAGCAAGAGTGCATTCGTAGACAAGCATAATCTAAGCACCACGCCTACAATATGCTAGCCACTCAATCCTATCCAGAATTGGATCAAGCTTTCTACGAACATATTCATAAACTCTCTACTAATCATATTCATATCAAGATATAGAACAAGAACAATCTCAAGAACAGAATAAAGTTGAAATATAAAAATATATTGAAGTAGCATAAAGTCGAATGATGATTACAACGAAATTACCAAGTCTCCGACGAACGATCCTGATCCCAAGCAGTTGCTTGCCTCTACTTGAATCAATCTAGACTAAACTCTAAACTTGAACTAGAACTCTATCTCTCTTTCTCTCTGGAAACCCTAACTTCTGGCCTTGCCTTCACAAATGAGGAAGAGATGATCTAATTCTTCAACTAATTCCTTGAAAGGAGATCCTAAGGACTGTTTATATAGCCCAAGGCGTGGAACCACAGCCCTTGGATCAAACCGACCTTGGCGTGGGGTTTAGATGCATCCTTAGAGGCGGTATAGGTAGCTTGCAAGAGAAGGAGCCGAGGCGGCGCAGGGGAGGGCTGGTCGGCCCCACCTGGTGGTGGGTTGGCTCGTGTCACCTCGTGGAGTTGGTTTAGGTATTCTAGAATCCCTATCTGCATCCGTGACGTGGAGATTAGGCCTATTGCTTTGGTTTCTTCTCTCGAAAGGAGATTAGTTCTGTATTATGCAGCTTAGCCCCTGAAAAGCACAGAATCACCAAAACTCATGGAATTTGTTAGTTTGAACCTCTAAACCTACTATGGTGGTCCTTTTTGTCATTTATTCCTCTTATGTTGACGGTTTAAAATGATAGTTAATTACCGTCAACACAAGCACATTCCATATACACATGTCTCATATGTTCCATGCTCGTATATGAACAAATGATGCTTAGGCTCATGCAATGCAAGTGTCAAATGCAAGCCTAACACCTGGGGTGTTACAGAGGATAGACTTCATTGGCCAAATTCATCCCCCATCTTCCAAGGGACACCGCTTTGTGTTGGTTGCTACAAATTACTTCACTAAGTGGACCGAGGCAGTTCCTTTGAAGAATATGACACATAAGGAGGTTATTGAGTTTATTACTGAGCATATTATTCATAGATTCGGCATCCCTCAAACATTGACTGCAGATCAAGGGACGTCATTTGTATCCAAAGAAGTGAGGAGATTTTGCCGAATTATATAAGATCAAATTGCTCAAATCATCTCCATACTATGCTCAAGCTACTGGCCAGGTTGAGTCTAGTAATAAAACTTTGATCAAGCTTATCAAAAAGAAGATTGAGGAAAATTCAAGGAGGTGGCATGAAGTTTTTTCTGATGCTCTATGGGCACATCGCATTTCAAGGCATGGTGCCACGAAATTTACTCCTTTTGAGTTAGTATATGTTCAAGAGGCCGTGTTACCCATCGAAGTGAATTTGGATGCATACAGGCTTGCCAAACAAAATGATTTATCAGTTGTTGTGTATCATGATTTGATGATGGATAACATCGATGAGGTGACTAATGTAAGACTAAAAGCTCTCAAGGAAATAGAGAAAGATAAGGCTCGGGTTGCCAAGGCATACAACAAGAAAGTCAAGAGCAAATCCTTCCAAGTGGGAGAGTTAGTGTGGAAACCATACTTCCTATTGGATCGAAGAGCAATCAGTTTGGCAAGTGATCACCAAATTAGGGGGGTCCTTACAAAGTGATCAAAATCATACACAGTAATTCTTATTTGCTAGAGACATTGCAAGGTGATAGTCTCCCAAGAGCAATTAATGGGAGGTGCTTGAAAAGGTACTTTCCAAGTGTTTGGCAAGAAACCTAGAGCGCTCTCCAAACAATGGCCGATACATGTATCGTCCTTAGAACAAATATGGCCGATGTATACATCGCCCTTAGATACAAGATAGCCGATGAGTTGGGTATCGCTGCTATTTAGTGCTTTAATTATCCATATATGAGAAGATGATGGAAAAGCTAAGGATATTACTTTGGATAAGTTTCAGACAGCAAATAGAAAGCATTGATGAATTTTTCTGCACAAGACTACAGCAATGGAGTCATTTTGGCTTTGAAGATGCCTTTTAGTACGCAAGCTTTACTAAAAAGCAGGGGGCATATGTTGACACCCAAAATTGTCCAGAGAGTATAATGCACATTATCATCAAGTTTCTATCATCAAGGTGGCCAGAGAGCATGCTCAAATCATCGCATTTGATGCTTGGGCAAGGAAAACGACATTTCAGGTGCTAATCAGCTAGAGTTAGCTTAGCTAATTCTCTAAGTTGGCTAAGCTGACTTGACTAACTTTATCAAATCCAACAATGGACTTCACCATTACGTTCCGCTCGTCGAGCTGACCAAAAAACATATATAGAACGTCCAATTTGGGGTCTGGATGAAGGAGTTATGCCCCCGGAAAGATGCTCCGTTGTTGAAAGTTCCAGCCCAAGCTGGAACTTTTGGCCCACACCTGAGCCAGAACTTCTGGCTCAAGCTTGAACTTCTGGCCCGCACTCGAGCCAGAACTTCTGGCAAACCTAATAAAAAAGGTTGTTCGGGTCTGGCCTTTTGGATTTCGATTAGAACTGTTCCAAACTCGTGGGAAACTTAGAAAATAAGCCTTGGAGGGGTTTCCTACTGGGATAAGACCACCATCTCCATATATATGGGAAGATCATGGCCGATTGAGTTCCCAACTATCCAATCGTCAAAACACAACAAACCAATCAACACCTAGCCTATTACCCTCTTCTCCAACCTCTATGTTGTTCATCCCTTGAACCACGACCAAGGATGGCACCCTAGGCTTGCCGGCCAACCTAGGGCAACCCGGCGACGTCCTTGCCCTGACGGGGTCCCTCCTGGGTGAGAGCTTCGGTGGTTTCTTCGCTAGTTTGCTTGAAAACTAGCTGGTTCTTCATCACGCAAGTACGTTGGTTATCCTTTGGTGGTTTGCTTGTAAACCTCTCCAATCTTCACCATGAAAGAGTGACATCCACGCTGCATTCTTCGGTCCGTGGTGGCCCGGGCATCCAATGCCCTTGCTGGTGTGTGATTTGGACAACATCCAATGTGAACACAAGCTAAGCTAGCGGAATAAGGTTGGTGATGTACCATGTCCGCGATGGGCACGGCACAGTGGTATCGACACGGTGCTAGTAGTATAGGTCAATGTAATCTAGACCGAGGTGGTGTAGGCTGGCCTCGATCGCAGCACGCAACAGGCACACACACGTACTCCGATCGGCCAACCACAGATGCCCCATGAGCCACTGGCATCATGCTCCCGCCGAATCCCAAACTTGGTGGCCACCTGCACCAGCTCTCACGGCAGTAGTTTCCCACATCAAGATCTCCACCATGGCTATTGGCGTAACCCTGACAATCCAAGTCACTGAAGACGTGCTCAGAAGGAAAGCATGGAGTGGAGGTGGGAAACATCAACTTTGAATTGGTGGATAGCCAGTCAAGGTGTAGCATGGTGACCGCGCCCACAATCAGACGGTTTTTAGAAGGATGTATTTTTCAGGGATGTGTATCTTTTTTTAGCAGTTGTTTTAAGCTAGAGTGTGGGTGTTAAGCTCTGGTATAAAGAGCTGGATGTACTAGGTGTGGTGTTATCGCATTGTATAGCCGGTCAGGCTCTTGTATCGTGAACCACTAAAAGTGAAAAGGGGCGCTGTCACCCTGTCGACCTCGTGGCAGTTGCCATCACCAAACCCTGTGTTCATGTGTGCGATCTTGTGTTCATCATTCTAGTGATTGAATCCAGCCACCATACAATGTGCAATTGAGATCCTAGACTAACATCTGGTATCAGAGCCTTGATTGCACACAGACACACTCTAGATCTCATCCATGTCGGTTGTTCCCAGTGGCGGCGGTGGTAGTGGGGATGGGGCGCGAGGCGGCGGGAAAGCTTGCCAGGTGTACCCAACCTTGACGAACACGAACTACACAAGTTGGTGTATCCACGTTCAGGCGATTATGGAGGATCGGGAGGAGAGGGAAGTGGTGGAGCCGAAGGCGGGGACTGGATCATCGGTGACGTTGAGCGCAGCGGAGCAGGCGAAGGCAACCGCAAAAGACAAGAAGGTGAAGGCGCATCTCCTTCAGTGCATCCCCGATGACATCTTGATGCAAGTTGCCAAGAAGAAGACGGGGAAGGAGGTGTGGGACTCTCTGAAGTCTAGATTCAATGGGGCAGATCGAGTCAAGGATGCACGAATGCAGACGCTCAAGAGCGAGTTCGATGCCATCCAGATGAAGGAGGACGAGCCGCTCGATCAGGTTGTTGGAAAACTGACAACAATGTCAATCAAGTACAACAGCTTGGGGGAGCCTAGATGATGCGGCGTTTGTGAAGAAATTGTTCGATATCATACCCAATCGATACCTCACTCTCATGGTCGGTATTGACCAATTCCATGACCAAAAGACGTTGGTGTTCGATGAGGCGGTAGGGCGTCTGAAGGCATCCGAGGAGCATACGCGGTGGGGTAGCAGCGGCACGCGATCTGAGGGTGGACAGGTGTTGCTCACCCAGGCGGAGTGGGAGGCCTGGCAGAGGGGTGCCAGTAGAGATTCCTCGGGGAAGGGGAAGAGAGGTGATGGTGGCGGGCGTGGTCGAGGCCGAGGTCATGGCGGTAGTAGCGGTGGCTGTGGCAATGGTGGTGACGCTGGCAAGGATGGCACCTCAAAGCATGACAAAAGTCACATTAAATGCTTCAAGTGTCACACCTATGGGCACTATGCTAACAGATGCCCAGGTGAGAACAAGAAAGAAGAGGCACACTTCATGCAGGCAACATAGAAGGAGCCAACGGTATTGTTAGCTGAAACGGTGTTGCTGGACTAGCTATAGTATGCATCTGCTGAAAGCCAGATTCGGAGAGTGCTTCTTAATGAGGTGAAGGTAATACCTGAACCTCATTTGTCTGATGGGGGTGTACCATCAGGTAATACTTGGTACCTTGACAATGGGGCAAGCAACCACATGATGGTTGATGTACAAAAATTCAAAGATTTGGATCATGCTGTTCTTGGCAAGGAGAGGTTTGGCGATGACTCTACAGTTGAAATTCAAGGTAGAGGCACAATTGTGTTTCGAGGGAGACATGGGGATCATTGGGTGCTTTCTGATGTGTATTATATTCCTAAACTTAGAAGCAACCTTGTTAGTCTTGGTCAACTGATAGAAACTGCTCATAGAGTTATTCTTGATGATGATGTGCTAGAAGGTTGTTATAAACAATCAGATAGATTGATCATGAGAGACCCCAGAACACTGAATAGGTTGTACAAAATTGAGTTGAAAACATTAGAGCCAAAATGCTTGATGGCAGGGATTGGAGACCAAGCCTAGCTTTGGCATGGGAGACTTGGGCATGTGAATTTCAGAGCTCTAAAACAGTTGGTGAAGGAAATGGCTACTGTTGTGCTAGAGATTGATCATCCTGAGCAGATCTGCAGTGACTGTCTTGCAGCCAAGCAAACAAGGATGCCATTTCCCAGGTCAGCTTACTAGCATGCAGAAGAGAAGCTATCACTGGTGTATGTTGATCTGTGTGGACCAGTCACACCAGCAACAGCAGGAGGGAATAAATACTTCATGTTGTTGGTGGATGATCACTCTAGGTGGATGTAGGTGTTTCTGTTGAAAAGCAAGGACCAAGTAGTTGAAGCTTTTGTCGGATACAAGGCTGAAGTGGAAAACTTCACAGGGTGTAGAATCAAAACACTCAGATCTGACAGGGGTGGAGAATTTCTTGCAGGAGTGTTTGCAGGGGTTTATGAACAAGCAGGAATCAAATACACCACAACAGAATGGAGTGGTGGAGAAAAGAAATAGGACTGTGATGGAAATGGCCAGGGCATTGCTAAAAAGCATGAAAGTACCATGGAAATTTTGGGGTGAATCAGTTAGGCATACTATGTATCTTCTGAACAGATTGCCTACCAAGGTGTTGGGTGATGTCACTCCATATGAGTCCTGGATAGGGAGAAAACCATCTCTTGGGCATCTGAAAATGTTTGGCTGCACTTCTCATGCAAGAAACAGTGCACCACACATGAAAAACTTGATGATAGAAGCAAAGCTCTAGTGTACTTTGGTGTTGAGGAAGGCAGCAAAGCACATAGACTGTATGATCCTGAAACAAACAAAATCATTGTCAGTAGGGATGTTGTTTTTTGAAGAATTAGAAGTGTGGAAGTGGAGTTCAACTATAGTTTCAGGCAACTCAGTTGAGTTTGTTGTAGAAAATGAAATTGACTCAGGAATTTTCTCTCGTGGAAGCATTGGGAGTGTTGGAGGTGCTCAGTTTGAGGATGCAGTGTCAGATGACATTGAGACTGGAGAAGCAGAAGGCAGTGCAGGTGTATTGCCAGACATGGTACAATCTCCAGTTTCAAGTTCAGTTCAGATAGGCAGTCAAACTGAATCTATAGGAGTGGAGCCCATGACACCACAGAACAATGTCTCTGATGAGAATATTTCCACACCCAGCTCTGGAAGCAGCAATGAGCCCATGAGATTCAGAAACCTGAATGATATATATGGAGACACTGTTGAGATAGAGCTGGATGATTCTGATGTGGAGGCTTTGCTGGTTGAGACAGGAGAGCCTATCTGCTACAAGGAGGCAGCAGAATATCAAGATTGGGTGAATGCTATGAATAAAGAGATGGAATCAATAGAAAAGAACAAAACTTGGGAGCTGGTTAAGCTGCCAGTTGGAAAAAAAAAGTCCATTGGTTTAAAGTGGGTTTACAAGCTGAAAAGAAACTCTGATGGGGAAGTGAAGTACAAAGCAAGACTTGTTGCTAAGGGCTATGTACAAAAATTTGGCATTGATTTTGAGGAGGTGTTTGCTCCTGTTGCCAGGTTGGATACAATGAGGTTACTGTTAGCCTTTGCACCTAATCTGGGTTGGAAGGTTCACCACTTAGATGTGAAATATGCCTTCTTACATGGAGATTTAGAAGAAGAAGTCTATGTTCCACAACCAGAAGGATTTGTTGTGAGGGGAAAAGAGTAGTATGTGTTCAGATTGAGCAAAACTCTGTATGGACTGAAACAAGAACCAAGGGCTTGGAATGTCAAGCTTGACAAAAGCCTGAAAAAACTAGGGTTTAGTAGGTGCAAAAGTGAATAGGCAGTTTACACAAGAGGGATAGGTTTAGATGCAGTCATCATTGGTGTCTATGTTGATGATCTGATAGTGACTGGAGGAAATCCATCAAAGATCAAATCATTCAAGGAGGAGATGATGTCTGAGTTTGAGATGACTGATTTGGGATTACTGTCTTACTATCTTAGGATAGAAGTTGATCAAAAGGATGATTACATCACTGTGAAACGGTTAGGCTATGCTAGAAAGGTCCATATGCAGTTTGGTATGGCTAAATGCAACTCAACCAAATTACCCATGGACCTAGGCAGCAAGCTTGATGCTGATAAAGGAGGAAAGCCAGTGGACACAACAGAGTACAGGAAGATGACTGGTTGTCTTAGGTACCTGTTACACACTAGGCCTGACGTATCTTTTTCAGTGGGAGTGGCAAGCAGGTTTATGGAAAAACCCACAGTGATGCATGTGAAAGCAGTGAAACAAATCCTGAGGTATTTGCAAGGCTCAGTTGAATTTGGACTAGTGTATGTTCAGGGAGGGCATGCAGATCGGTTAGTGGGTTACACTGACAGTGATCATGGGTCTGATCTGGTAAAGAGGAGAAGTACTGGAGGAATGGCATTCTACCTGAATGAAAACTTGATCACTTGGAACTCCTACAAACAGAAGATAGTATCTTTGTCATCTTGTGAATCTGAATTCATGGCAGCTACAGCTGCAGCCCAACAAGCTCTATGGTTGAGGAGCTTGATCAGTGAGATCATGCAGCAGAAGCATGTGGCAATGACTCTCTTTGTTGATAATAACTCAGCAATAGCACTTATGAAGAATTATGTGTTCCATGGAAGGAGTAAACACATAGATATAAAATAACATTTCATAAGAGAGTGCATTGAAAGAGATCAGATCAGAGTGAAGAGAGTTGGAACTAATGAGCAAAAGGCTGATGCATTGACCAAGCCATTGCCAGTGAGCAAACTGACAGTGATGAGGCACTTGCTAGGAGTGAGAGACTTTAGTGAGTGTCAGGCTTAGGGGGGAGCATGTTGGCGTAACCCTAACAATCCAAGTCACTGAAGACGTGTTCAGAAGGAAAGCATGGAGTGGAGGCGGGAAGCAGCAACTTTGAATTGGTGGATAGCGAGTCAAGGTGCAGCGTGGTGACCGCGCCCACGATCAGGCGGTTTTCTGAAGGATGTATTTTTCAGTGATGTGTATCTTTTTTTAGCAGTTGTTTTAAGCTAGAGTGTGGGTGTTAAGCTCTGGTATAAAGAGCTGGATGTACTAGGTGTGGTGTTATCGCATTGTATAGCCGGTCAGGCTCTTGTATCGTGAACCACTAAAAGCGAAAAGGGGCGCTGTCACCCTGTCGACCTCGTGGCAGTTTCCATAGCCAAACCCTGTGTTCATGTGTGCGATCTTGTGTTCATCGTTCTTGTGATTCAATCCAGCCACCATAAGCGTGCAATTGAGATCCTAGACTAACAATGGCATGGCTCTCAAGCCAGGCAAGAAACCGTGATAAAAAAGGAGAAACACGAGACCTTGCTGAGGAGTATCTCGTTAGCAAAGGGCCCGTAGTAGTCGGAGGGTGTCGAAGAAGGTGACGCCTCGGCGGAAGGCATGCACGACTACAGCCGCGCCAGCCTCGTCGTCGAGCGGCAAGTAGTAGGCGCCCGTCAGCCCCAAGCATCCGAGGCCTAGCTTGGACACCTGCATTGAACAAACAAATCACGCACTGGGCCCGTGCAATGGATTTTCTTGGACATTTGGCTTCTATCCGAGTCGGTCTGGATGGAGGAGACGTCGGTGCAGGCAGCTGCACCCATTTTTTTTTCTGGCTGCGATATCATCTTCTCGCTAGTTAGGTACTCAGGTACACAAAGATACTACTACTGAACGTAACGACGTCCATAAGATACATCAATCTAGTGGGCTTTCAGCGTCGTTTGAAATTTCAAATATCCATTTCTATGTAAGATATGTGGCTCATATTAGCACTGCAGACTTATGCTAGTAAATAGTAATAGTATGCTGATACTTGCTTTCCATATTAGTTTCATTAATTTCTTTCATCCTCAAAAGTTTATAAACTTATCTCTGTGCGGCTTTGCCTGCCGTTGGGAAAGATAAGGTTGATTTTGGTGGGTCATCGGTCTAACTAGGGGCAATATTGTTTATTTCAATGGGCTGCAATTTTCTCCGTAGCTCTTTTCCGTGAAAAGAGTAACAAAATACATCAAAAGTGGCATAGAGGGGATATTTTTTTGCAGTACGTAGTTAACAAGAAAACTCATCAATTTCAGTGACACATGGAAGTCATAAAGTTTCTAGTGGCACGAGAATTGGCTCATATAAATAGTACCCCCACTGTTCCAAAACTGGTCATTTTACAAAAAAAAAAGAGAAAAACAAATTGGTCTAGATGTCAACTCACCATGATAACCCTGTTTATTTATTAGACATCGCCTGAAGAAAGATCGGTGGTCAGCTAGATAATTGACTCAGTTAATTGTGTATAGAGCTAATTAAGGTGTTTGCATTGCATGCAGCCACGTGAATGAGAATTGAGCAAATAGAAGAAAGATGAGCGGTTGAGTTGATATACTTTGCGCAAACTCTACTACGCGACGGTCATGGACTCTAGATCCCTGGCAGTAGACTGACCAGGCCAGCGGTGGGTGTACACGGCGGTGAGGCGGCGGAGCGCCTCCGGCCATGGTGGTGGAGGCAACAGCGAGCGGGGTCGCACGCTCGCATGAGAGCGTGGCCGGTCGCGGGATGACTGTGTTCTATACTTTGACCTCACTAGTTGTCTAAATGCTACATTGACAAGTTCTGTGAGATAAAGTCTGAATAAAAGTTCTATTTTTTTGGGCGAATGGAGTATCCTAGCACACGGAAATTACGTGGATCTCACTAGTTAAAGTGAGGTTTAAAATCTGAGTTGGAGCCAAAAGAACAGAATTAATGAATATAGTGTATCGCAGTATTACATTATGTCCCACGAAAGGCCTTGTCGATTTCAGCCACTACCCTATCAGACACATGCTTGTCAAATATCTTGGGCAGGTTGGCAGACAGGTTAAGCTTCACCGATGTGGTTGAGATCATCTTGTCCCTCACCACCAAGCTCTCCTTCTCCGTCTCTTCCATCTTCACAACACTCCCTGCACACTTGTTGAGCCAGACATCAAAAAGCTCCGCGGCGGAGCGTGCAATCTGGCCCCGCACGATCTCCTCAAGCACGGCCTCCTTACCCTCCCCGCACTGGACGTCCACGACGACCGCCGTTGGTGACCACAGGCTCCGGACCAGCAGCGACGGCGAGACATACGGCCGGACCTGAGGGATCTTCTCGATGTTGGTGCGATGAGCGTCAACGCCGGTCGCACCGTAGTACTTGTCGATGTAGTCCGGGTGGACCGGGAGGTCCCTGCGTGGGAAGAGGTCGAGGAGGACGACGAGGGAGGACGGGCCGCCCTGGATGAGCTCCATGAGGAAATGGGGCGCGTCGGTGGTGCCGTTGAGGAACACGACGAGAGAGGTGATATCGATGGCGCCACCGGTCGGGAGTGCGCGGTGGAACCAGGCCTCCAGCATGAAGTCGATCTGCACAGAAAGCATCCATGACTTTAATAAGGGAGCAAGAGCCTGTTTGGTTGCTATCGTCAGACAGCAAATAATCTTGACCACCAGAAACTAAAAATTAATTAATGGCCTAGATTGCTGACCAAGTAAACTTCCATAAGCAAACGACGGTGTTCGGGGCAGTGGTGCCTTAGCGGTGATGGCGGCATGCATACATGGCGAGCGAGTTGGGATGGCGGTGTGCGGAGCGAGAGAAGGTGGTGGTTGTGCCGTGGGGGCTAGCGACAGTGGCAGCTACAACTAGTACAATTTTTCTTTTTCTTTTTTGTTTTGGAAATATACATCACTGTCAGGCCATGGAAGCGGCACTACCGCACTCCTTCGCGACGTAGCAGCGGCGGTGCTCCCTCACGAGGCCACGGAAGCAGTGACGGCCCGGAGACGCAGGCCTCAAACTAGCCTGCCTTGCACTGCATACCGTGCTTATGGGGGCCAGTCCGGCCCGAAAATTAGCCTGGTGTGTCATGCTTGGGCCGTTGGCCGGGCACGAAGCTCTCTTTGGCATAGCCTGCCGCCCCGTTTGGCCATCTATAAGTGTGACAGTGCCACTTCCACAAAAAAGTACAGAAAAATGTACAGTGCAGTGAGGCAGTAGCCAAAGGTGGTTTGGTGAATTTGAGTTGTTATCTTTTTGTTCCCAAAGATGATACCATGAATTTAAGATGCTAGAGCATCTCTAGGAATTTGATTTAGTTTACTTGCTAAACTAATAGATCTAGAAAGTTAACAACACAAATAGTAAACTTAAATTTTGTCATTTTCCAATAGTCTCCTATAATAGCTTTCTAAACAATTTGCATGCAAAACTCCGAATTATTTCTAACCAATCAAACCTTTTTAATGGAACCCTTTATTTTCTTAATTTAGCAGCTTAAACTCATGGTATCTTCTTTGCCTCTTATAGCTTTCTCAGTCGGAACCCTTTATTTTTTTAATTTACTCATGCGTCCAGTTTACTTCGATCTCCGGAGAAAAACACCACACAGGGAGCGGATACAGAGTTCTTTTGACTATGAAAACTTACTGAGTTAAACAGGATATTTAGCAACTTTTTTATTTTTAAGGAGCTCTTTTACCAAATTGTTTGGGACTGCCCACTCAGCCAGTCCGCTGTGTTAGAGTTGGGACTGCCTGGAGTAGCCCCATAAAAAAATAATTAGAGTTTATAGAGCACCTCTTTAGGTGCTCTTACAATTTCACTCTTTTTTTTCTTGAAGAGCTGAAACCGTTTAATTAAAAAACATGAAGTTGAGCTGAAAAACGTAGAGCGGAACAGTTCCATACACCCCCTAAACCTAATGAGAGGAGCTAGATTTGAAATCCACTTCAACAGAAAAAGAACAAATGTAACCGTAGTAATCTCGAAAGTCAGCTAAACCACGAGCTTTATTTTGTCGAAAAAAAAATACGACTGCACACCGGGATGAAGCGTACCGAGGAGCCAGGCGCGCCCCGGTGAACGTCGACGGATCCGAGCGCAGCCCCCGGCACGGCGGCATCCCCGAACCAGGCCACGTCCGGAGGCACCTCCGAGGGCAGCAGCCGCGGGCCGAGGCGTGCCTGCATCTGGTGCGCCAGCGCCAGCATCACCTCCCTGTGCGCCAGCCGCGGCATGCGGGCCACCGCAGCCTCCCTCCTGGACGCCGCCGTCGCCGCGCACAGTGTCGGCGATAGCGCCTTGCGGCGGACTGGGCGGAGATGAGTGGAATGGCCATGGGGGAGGAGCACTGGTGCCGGCGACGAGAACCGGCGGCAGCGGCGTTGGTGGCTGATGCACGGCGCGGGAAGCGTAGCCATATAGACCGTACCGCCGGCGCGGGTGGATCGATCGGGTACGCCCGCGACGACAGTCGACACCCGCCGCGCCACCGTGCGCTGCCGCAACAAAAGTGGTGCGTACACTACACTACACTCGCAGGGTGGACGTATATAGCAGCGGCGGCACATGTGCCACGCGTTGCGAGCAAAGCAGTGGCGTGCAGCTGTCACCGAGTCGCTGTGGGCCACTCAGCCAGTCAGCCGTGCCCGTGCTGCACAAGACGAAATGTCATGGCGCACGTCTCTTCCTTTTATATATATATATATATATATATATATATATATATATATATATATATATATATATATATATATATATATATAAAATCAACTTCTGGACGCCTCGAGAACTCGCCGCGAGCTGCTGTTTCCATGGTCCATCGTGTCGCCGTAAGTTCACTGTTTCCTGTTTCCGTATGTACGTACGTTACGTAACTTCGAAGTGGACAGATGGACGAATAGTTGGCACTTGAAAGACGTCAAAAGTTAGAGCTTTTGTTTTGTGCAGGCTTTTTCTACGCTGCCTGCGTGGTTTAATTCATTTTCTCAATGAGGACAAAAGCCCGCAGATACTGGAGATACAGCCATACAGATGGTGACGACTTTGCACCAGTGTAAACCATAGATATGCTGTACGCAAGCTGAGCAGGACCGTAAGTATTCTTTTCTTCAGCAACGACGGCGAAAGGATCGATTGCGAGGTTTTACAGACTTTTTCCAAACTCTTCCACAACATATTCGTTCAAAAGAGCTCTGCCACACAATAGTGCTAGTGTATGTTCCTAAATATCTTCGTTTTCATTTTTCGAGAAACAACTTTGACTAAATATATATTAAAAAATATTAATATTTATGATACATAATTAGTATCATTAGAAAGATCTTTAAATCTAGTTTTTTTAATAAATTTATTTGAAGATATAAATATTATACGTATTTTCTATAAATTAAATTAAATTTATGGCATATACATCAATAACTATAAATATTTAGGACAGAGAGAGCAGAGACTTGACGAACGACAGTCTATGCGGCTGCACTCCAAAAGATGGCACTGGCTTTGACATTGACAAGATCGAGCTAGCTAACGACAGCGGATCCAGTCACACCACGGTGCCGTTTGTACTGCTACAGATTTGATTTTTTTTAGCAACACTACTTTTTGAATAGAGGCACAGCCGCCTCGATCTACGAATCAGTCTGAACCAAGACGTCTTTAGAAATACAGGGGTGTTTGGTTTAGAGCCACATATTACCATGCCATAGCTGTGTACACCACACCACCGAGGCAGGCGATTGGTTTTCTCCTAAGCATTTGGCCGCCACAGCTTTATCCGGTGTCGTTTAACTGCAGAATCTCGTCGTCTAGCATGCATGGAGTGTGGCGACTGTGGCGAATGTTTTGGCCGCCACCGCCACACCACTCTGGCCACAACTGCCACACCACGGTGTGGCCCGCCACTGCATGGCATGGCGAACTACGGCCCCGAACCAAACATCCCTATACTTATAAAAGGGTTAAGTCCAATTTATAACCTTCAACTCTCGTCAAAGTTCGGATTTCAACCTCGACCTCCAAAACCAGATAACTTTGGCTCTCCAACTCTCGAAACCATTCAATTTTCAACCTTAGGCTGGTTTTAAAAGTGGTTTTCTATTTTCGGGAGGCGTTGAAATTTCATATTGTTTTTTTAGTATCTTAACATCCTCAAATAAAAAAACTCAAAACTACAAAGTTATAAATGAGGATGTCGAAGGCGAGACTGCATGTTCATAACTCGTCTCCTTCATCATTCACAACCTCACTTGTCATCGTCTCGAAGATGTCCCACACCCCGAGCAGCCATAGTACTGCTTTCAGCCACTTAACCAGTTTTATAGTATGACATATGCAACAATCATATTATGAATAAATGTATATATGCACAAAATTATATTAGCACGTAAAACTTAAAATATTCTATCCGGATGAACAATAAGCAAAGACCAAGATTTGACCGGTGTATCTCAGGTTGGGGGTGAAAGCGGGTATATATAGGTGGGGACCTTTAGTCCCGGTTGGTGGAGCCTACCAAAACTAAATGATCAACCTATAGTCCCGGTTGGAGTCAAAACCCGGGATAAAATGCCAGCGGGACCTTTGGTCCCGGTCGGTGATTCCGACCAGGATTAAAACCGGGACCAAAGGTCCCTAATGCACAAGCATGTTGCACTATCGTTGGGCAGATGATTCTAGTCTCATGGTGGTTCCAACCGGGGCTAAATCTCTTATTAGTCCCGGACCAAATTCTGGACGGGACTAAAACCAAAAACCGAAAGTCTGTTCTATGCTAGGCAAGCCACCTCTAAATAGTCATGAGTGACTTGCGCTTTGGTTAAGAAAGCAACATGTTTTGTACGTATTCATTTTAGTCAATATTGTAATACATATTTGAGATCATAAACAACTTTAAATTAGAAAACTTAAAACTGGAAAGTTTAAGCTAGTCCCTTCGAGTACTACAATTTTGGTTTGCATCAATTCTCTATCCGAGGAAATTTGAAAATTTCAATAAAATTTGAATTTCAAAATCATTAATTTTAAAGCAAATTTTATGGGCCCCAAATGGTTTCAAATGAAACAATGGTGAATTATAAAGTTATAGATCTCTTTGAGTACTACAACTTTGGTTTAAATCATTTTTTCCATCCGAAGTCATTTGGAAATTTTTAAAATATTGAATTTTAAATTACAAAAACTTAAAAACAAAATTTTTGAATATTAAGTGATTTCAAATGAAAAAAGTTGAAAACTATAAAGGATCTCTTTGAGTACTACAACTTTGATATAAAGTTTGTCCTCATCTGCCTTGATATGTAAAAGTTATATAAATTTTACTATATTGTTACTTTTAGAGACGAGCCAAATTGGCAACTCTGGAGGTTGGAAAGTCTAGCTGTCTCTAAACATGACTGCATTGGCTTGTCAGCCACCTATCATAAGAATAGCAGAGCATTTCTACAGGCTACTGAAAAAACTAGACACCACAAAAACAAAGTCAGTAAATCATTTTTATAGGTGGATTTTGATAGAGCCGTATCTACCTAAGATGGGAGGCGTCTCTAGAATAGTTTCCGTAGTGGTTACACTTATTTATTCATTGCATGTTTCTCTCATCTAAAACACAAATTTTTCCTCCCTATCCCGTGTTCTAGTTTTGCTGTACCAGCGTGTTTATTTAGTACAGGAAGGACTCCAGTACAACCTTGTTTTGAATGTGCTCGGTACGTGGCTCTATATATCTCTATATCTCTAGATGCGAGCCAAGCTCGCACATGTGGTGATGGCCACGTCACCTGTAAATTCCGGGCCGTCGGATCTCGATCGGACAGCTCAAATCACGTGAAAAATTGCTTTTGTGGTACTGTTCATCACTGTCACACCCATTTTTAAGGACAAAAATAGGATGTATAAAATACTCATGTGCGCCCCAGGTCATGATCGCACACATAAGCAGACAAATTACATAGTATCATCACAGTGCTTATTACATAATGAATATATGTTTAAAACATAGTCTTGAACAATAAATAATAATATCTATTAATAATCTCCAGCGGAAACTCCACACAGGGACACGGTTGACTGGTTGACACCAAGACTAGTACTCATTACGATAATCCTCATCATAATCTTCATCTGTTATGGTGGAAATAGCAAGAGTGAGTCCATGTCGAACTCAACAAATATAACACAGGGTTCATGAGGCTCAAATGGCTAGACACTGTTTAACTGCGGTTAGCTTTTAATCTTATAACTTTCATTTGAGTAGCATCAAGATAAACCACTTCCCATTAAAGAACCAATGATCAATTGCAATAATGATAACGAATAACATTAACAAGAGCATAATATTAATCAACAATAATTAAACATAATATAACAATGGTGATCATCTATCTGTAAATGTTCCAAGGCCGCTCGTATCCGTGAGCACGGCTAGTATACCAGTTTTTAACTCTGCGCAGAGGTGTACACTTTCACTGTGAGTCATGATTTCCAAATGAGTGGGGAGATCAAGCCCAAACACCCAAAAACCATATAAAGCCACTCAAGAGTTCGTCTAACAAGTTAGGGCCATTAGATTCACTCGGCAGGCAGATGTAGAACCCCCCTTCCCTGTGGCACAACAACCGCAGCCTATACACACTAGGCCAGGGGCTCGCACTACACCCAACGTGGCAAGCCATTCTTACGCCATTTAAGGTAACCACTAACAAGCTAGAAAAGGTCTCTTGAACAACTAAAGCCAGAGCCATATAGCCCTCACAGCTGTACTGTCTATCCCGGATGATCACGTACAGATAAGTCCTTACGGAGAGTAACTAGAGCACCAAAAATAACACACAGGCTCTAGCCCCCTTTTGACAAAAATTAAACCATCTTAAAGATTGATTGCTTGATCCATTAATCATATTGCAAGATCATTGTTCTTAGTTTAAGCACTAGCCATAGCTACCCATATGCATTCCCAAGGTTGACAAGGAATCAAGACATCAAGCACTAAATTATAATCTCTAAGGTTGTCAAGGTAAGCATATGCATATGTATGATAATTTTGATGAATAGGTAACAAGGATAGTCCTGTGTTATACTTGCCTTGATCAAAGCTCTCCAAATAGTACTGCTGACTTGGCTCAAAGTAATACTCCGAATCGTCCAAGTACTGCTCACCTTCTATACTCGATCATCAATCAACAACATACATGCATCCAATCAAACATACACGAAGCAAACAAATAGATATAATTAGAACAGTACACCAACAGTAACAAAACAGTAATAAAAGTTTATAAAACTCTTCTACACGTTTCTACGATCACACAGACGCAAAGATCACCAAAATCGGAGTTAAAACGTAAAAGTTATGAATTTTCTAAGATTTCCTATAGATAAATAAATACTTAATTATAAACTCGAAAAATAAATTATCAAAACTAACTGTAAAACTATACTAACATGTAGAGTTCGCAAATACGAACCTAACGCAATTTGAACGGATCAAATCGGAGTTAAAACGAAGATTTTATGACTAAAACAATTCTAGTGGCAAAACTGTAAATTGCTGAAAACGTATTTTTGAATTAACCGGTTGAAAATACGCTTTCCAAATGTGAAAACGTAATTCTCTGGAATGCGCCAAGGACCGCGGGTTGATTCACTGAAAACTAAGGGTCTCTTTAACAAAATTGCCATTGAAAGGGTATGATCTAATCTGGATCGTTGAATCACGATCGGACGGTTAAGATTCATCTGCAAGTCTACAGTATAGAAACCGACCCTTCTCCCTCGGTTCCGGCCGCCGGCCACCGCGCCCGCCATGACCGCCTCGCCGGAGAACATCGGCCACGCGAAAACCGACTACCACTCACCCTCCAACCAACTCCAATCGGTGGAGAAGCTCCACGCGACCTCATCTACCCGAAAACAAACGTTCTACGGTCACCGTACGCTACCCGCGACATCAAGGGGGCGGCGGCCCATGGCCGACTCGTCGGCGACCTTCCAAAAGCATGATTCGAAGCATCTCCACCCAAAAGAAAAAGCACGGGAAGATAGAGAATGAGATTGCGAACTCACCAACGCGAAGAACACGGCCTCAAACCCACCCGCAAGCTCTACCTACAAACAACCGAAACCGCCAACACCTCAAACCCTAAACCTCGATTTCTCACGGTGAAATTAGCGGTTTGGATGAAAAACGGAAATAGGAAGGCCAAGGCATCCTTTTTATAGCTTCTATTTGCCAAGTTCGGGTAGGATTCTCCGGAAATCACGGAATCAAACAAAGTCATCCGCTTCGGTTGGAGTCCGGCGTCTTCACGGAAGGTTGAAGACGACCGACACCCGGCCCCACCAGTCAGCGACTCAAGGAAGGATGAGGCGTGCGGCTTTGGTTCTGGGCCGGCCCGACGCGACACAGGGAAGAAAGGCAAGCGGCCTTCGGCCATTCGGCCCAGCATCGCGGAACAGGCGAAGCAGGCCGACCGATCAGCAGGTAAGGAGGTAAGTTGTTTCTTCTTTTTTTTTATTTGTTTTCCAAAACTTATTCCAAATAGAAATTTTCTAAACCAAATCAAATGAAATAAATTTCACACCACAAAGTAAAACAGATGCAGCAGCATGAATGCAACACCAAAGATAATGTATTACTATTTTAATTTTGATCATTATTTATTATCTAAATTATTCAAAATTTGTTATCGCTAAAATTTGGGTGTTACAAATTCTACCCCCCTTAAAAGAATCTCGTCCTCGAGATTGAACTTCTTACTCAAATAACTGCGGGTATGATTTCCTCAATTCATCCTCTCTTTCCCAAGTTGCCTCTGCCTCTGAATATCGATTCCACTGCACTTTACACATCTTAATAACCCGACTTCGAGTAACCCTCTCAGCAGTCTCTAAAATCTTGATCGGAAACTCCTCATATGTAAGATCCTCCTTAACAGTCAATTCTTCCAAAGGTATCTGCTCCTCAGGCACCCTCAAACACTTCTTAAGTTGTGAAACATGAAACACATCATGCACCCCAGATAAATTCTCAGGCAACTCTAATTGGTAAGCAACTTCCCCACGTCTAGCAATAACTTTAAATGGTCCAACATACCTTGGTGCTAGTTTACCTTTCATGTTAAATCTCTTCACACTTCTCATAGGTGACACCTTCAAATAAACATAATCACCTACTTCAAAAACTAGATCTCTTCTCCTATTATCAGCATAACTCTTCTGACGAGACTGTGCCACTCTCAAATTCTCACGAATCACTCGCACTTGATCTTCTGCGTTTCTAAGAACATCTGTACCAAACACCTGAGTTTCACCTGTCTGATCCCAAAACAATGGAGTTCTACACTTACGTCCATACAAAGCTTCAAACGGTGCCATCTTAAGACTCTGTTGATAACTATTATTGTAAGAAAATTCTGCATAAGGCAAACTCTTATCCCAACTAGTTCCATATTGTAATGCACAGGCTCTCAACATATCCTCTAATACCTGGTTGGTCCTTTCAGTCTGTCCATCTGTCTGTGGATGATATGCTGTACTAAAGTTCAATTTAGTTCCTAAAGATTCATGCACAGCTTGCCAAAAATGCGATGTAAACTGCGATCCTCGATCAGACACAATCTTCTTTGGTACTCCATGCAAACATACTATTCTCTCCATATACAAGGTAGCTAATTGTACTCCCGTGTAATTAGTCTTAACTGGAATAAAATGAGCAACTTTAGTCAACCTATCCACTATCACCCAAATAGAATCATAACCTCTCTGAGTACGCGGTAACCCCACTATAAAGTCCATACCAACTTCCTCCCACTTCCATTCAGGAATTTTCATTGGTTGCAACAATCCAGCAGGTCTCTGATGCTCTGCTTTTACCCTCTGACAAGTATCACACAATGCCACATACTCAGCCACATCTCGCTTTAATCCAACCCACCAATATTTCTGTTTAAGATCCAAATACATCTTAGTACTACCAGGATGAATAGAATAAGCTGACTCATGAGCTTCACGAAGAATTGCCTGTCTAATAGCCTGATCCTCAGGTACACACAGCCTCTTTCCAAACCACAAAATTCCATTATCATCCATTCTAAAGCCTGGTGACTTACCAATCACTATATCCTCCGCTATCTTCTTTAGTTTCTCATCCTTCAATTGACCCTTATAGATCTCTTGCTCTAAAGTAGGCTCTATTACTAATTCCATTGCATTAGTAACAATTCCCAAGTTCAAATATTCAAATTCAGCACATAACTCACTAGTCATAGACAATGTTCTTATCTCATTGGCATAACTCTTCCTACTAAGAGCATCAGCTACTACATTAGCCTTACCAGGATGATAGTGTATCTCAATATCATAATCCTTAATCAACTCTAACCATCTGCGTTGCCTCAAATTCAGATCTGACTGAGTGAAAATATACTTCAAACTCTTATGATCAGTGTATATATCACTCTTATGTCCAATCAAATAATGTCTCCAAATCTTTAAAGCATGAACAACAGCTGCTAACTCCAAATCATGTGTAGGATAATTCAACTCATGCTTTCTCAACTGTCTAGATGCATAAGCCACAACTCTGCCTTCTTGCATAAGAACACATCCCAAACCTTGACGAGAAGCATCACAATAAATAGAAAACTTCTTACTCAAATCTGGTAAAACCAAAACAGGCGCTGTAGTTAACCTCTTCTTCAATTCCTCAAAACTAGCTTGACATTTATCAGACCACACAAATTTGGCATTCTTTTCTAACAGAGATGTCATAGGTTTAGCAAGTTTAGAAAACCCTTCTATGAACCGTCTATAATATCCAGCTAAACCCAAGAAACTGCGAATCTCACTAACATCAGTAGGTGGTTTCCAATTCAACACATCCTTCACCTTGCCTGGATCCACCGATATACCTCCATTAGAAACAATATAACCAAGAAAAGAAACTTCCTTCAACCAAAACTCACATTTACTTCGCTTCGCATACAGTTTATGCTCTCTAAGCTTCTGCAATACCAACCTCAAATGTTCAGCATGCTCTACCTCTGTCTTGGAAAATACCAGTATATCATCAATAAACACTACCACAAACTTATCCAAATATTCCATGAACACCTTATTCATCATGTACATAAAGTATGCAGGTGCATTGGTCAATCCAAACGACATAACAGTATACTCATACAATCCATACCTTGTAGTAAAAGCTGTCTTTGGAATATCAGAGGCACGAATCTTCAACTGATGATATCCAGAACGTAAATCAATCTTAGAAAACACACAAGCACCTCTCAACTGATCAAACAAGTCATCAATCCGGGGCAAAGGATACTTATTCTTGATAGTTACTTCATTTAGTGACTGATAATCAACACACATCCTCTGACCACCATCTTTCTTATCAACAAAAATAACTGGTGCTCCCCAAGGTGATGAACTAGGTCGAATAAAACCTTTTTCTTGTAATTCTTTAATTTGTTTCTTAAGTTCTTCTAATTCATCTACTCCCATCCTATATGGTCGTTTGGCTATAGGTGCAGTTCCAGGTAATAATTCAATAAGAAATTCAATGTCTCGGTCAGGTGGCATACCTGGCAATTCATCAGGGAAGACATCCGGAAATTCCTCAATCACTGAATTCTCCTTATTAGTATCTTCAATCTGATTCACCACCGCGGTTGGTTGCTTCTGCATTGCTACATCCACATTGATTTTATCTCCATTAGGCGCAGTCACAACTACCACTTTCTGCTGACACTGAATCTCTGCCTGATTTTGCTTCATCCAGTCCATACCCAATATCACATCAATCCCAGATGTTCGCAACACTATAGGAGTTATCTTAAACTCTACCCCCCTTAATACCATACTAATTGGAAGGCAACGATTACTGGTTTGCATGGTACCTCCAGGTGAATTTACTAAGAGAGGTTCTTTCATAGCTAGCATGGGTATACTATGCATTTTAACAAAAATATTGGATATGAATGTATGAGATGCTCCAGAGTCAAAAAGAACAGTTGCGGGAGTGGAATGTACATTGAACGTACCAATCATAACTTCTGGTGCACCATGAGCTGTATCAGAAGACACGTGATTCACTCTTCCAGTACCCGATTGCCTCTGGTTGCTCTTCTGGCTCTGAGGAGTCTGTTGGTTCTGCTTCTCAGGACAATTATAAGACAAATGGCCCTCTTTACCACAGACAAAGCATCTAATAGGAGTACTGGGAGAATTATTCTTCATGGGGGTAGCATTGGGATTTCCAGTGCGAGGAGTCTGTTGCCCACTCTGCTGATACTGTTGACGCTGTGGATATGATGAACGCTGTTGCGACTGATTGTTTTGCCAATTTTGGGACCACCTCTGATTTGAATTGCGATTCCCCTGGCTAACCGGTCCCTGAAACTTCTGATGAAAGCCATGCTGAGAATTTGTGCATTGGCGGTTGTTGCTTCCTGAGCCTTGCACCTTCATCTTTCTCTTTCTATCCATCTCCCTACGTTCATTATCCAGCACAATAGCCTTGTTCACCAGCTCTTGAAAACTAGCATAGTTATTCCCCTTCAGCTGCAAGCGAAGATCATAATATATTCCCTTCAAGAAAAGACGCTGCCTGTCTGCATCTTCCCTAACTTCATTGGGAGCATAGCGAGCCAACTGGGTAAACCTGTCATGATATTCACTCACACTCATCTGTCCCATCCTCAGGTTTCTGAATTCTTCCTGCTTCAGCTCAATTATACCTTCAGGAATATGACGAGCTCGAAAATCTCTAACAAACTCATTCCAAGTGATAGGAGGAGCATTGTCAGGGCGTGCAGCCTGGTACGACTCCCACCAAGTCTGAGCTGTCCCTTGTAACTGACCAGATGCATACAACACCTTCTCCACATCATTGCATTGGGCTATATTCAGCTGTTTCTCCACTGCCCTCACCCAATCATCTGCTTCTAAAGGATCAGCGGCATGAGAAAACACTGGAGGGCGTCCCTTCAAAAATTCTCCACGCTTATCCCTTACTTGAACAGGTGGTGGTCCTCCAACAGGGGGATTGTTCTGCATATGCTGCATAAACATCTGCATCAGCTGATTCTGAGTTTGCATGAGTTCCTCCATAGTAACGGGTGGATTAGCACCCCCACGACCTCTGCCACGACCTCTGCCTGACATCTGTTTCCAAAACACAGAAGATGGAATTCAGTACAATCCGAGATGATGTATACAATAGATAAACAAAATCTGATTTTCTGGGCAAACTCCAATTTCAGCAGCTCAGTAAAACTGTCATATCTCGAGCTACAGACGTCCAAATCAGATGATCTTTACATGGTTGGAAAGCTTATAAAATTATCTACAACTCGTATTCACAACACTTTTTCTGATTCTGTCAATAAATTGGTCAAAAACTGAACTTAACAGAAACTGTTCCTGAATTCCAGACTGTGCAGTAACTCCAACTTGAAACAGGTATATCTCTTAACTCATAATAGATATTAAGGTGATTCTTGTGGGATTGGAAAGATACAGAAGTCTAATTATTCCCAGTAAAATTTCTTAAATTTCCCATGAACGGATTTTAAGTTATTTCTAAAACATCCCGGACTGATCCAGAAATCAGCAAAGGACAGAACTAAGTTAACCTCATGTTCACTAATATATCTTGATCAAACTTAATATTCTTAATAATAGAATTTGTAAGCATGTCAACAAAACTCCAGCACACATTACAAAGATCCAAATCACACATTATCATAATAACAATCCATCAATCACACAATTGTTCACACCACAAACTGACTCTTAAAACAATCCAAACTCGAAATTAACTCGCAACTACTATCGTTCTTATTACATAGGGATTTTTCCTATTTCCTAATTAAGCTTCTCATAAATCTTAGGACGACCTAACTCCGCCCTTAATTGGTCAATCTCCTTGTAAGCTTGCTCCTTAAGTTCTTTTTCCTTCAACAACTCATCCTTCAGATCCGCCTCATGAAGAGCCAATTCACGAGCTAATGCCACCGTAGCTTGTAAAGTCAAAGAGGAATCATCAGCAAGTGGCACGGTCCAAATACCCTTGTCATGCAAGAAACAAGGAAAGTGCCGAAGTGCACCCTTTAGCGTCTTGTCCGAGCGTAGATCATGGTAGTAAACAAATGCATTGAAAGCGACATCCTCCATGCTTGTCTCCACGGTTGCCCGGCTCACTCGGGTAATAAACTTTGACTCCACCTTAGGCTCCTTAGTGGTAGGATCCCTTTTCTTGACCCATAACTCCGTCTTCCAATAGGAATCCATCCATGGATGACTATACTCTGCACTGCGATACTCTAAAGTTGCCTCCCAGTCGTAGTAGTAATTGTCCAAGGTTCTTGTCAACATATCATGGAAGAAAGCATCAGCCTTAGGGACCATGATATGAAACTTCGTAGTCCACCCCATAACTACATCCTCCATAGGTGTATCACCAACTCTTGATTCAGCATCAGATCGTTCTTGATCACCCTCTTCCTTTGGCTCCTGGGGTTTGAAACGAGCAACATATTGTGCAGCTGACAGACGGGGATGAGGAGGCATCTACAAGATTTAGACATAGATTAGATAGAATCAATGTATTTTCGCAATAGAATAAAGTAGAGGAAGCATAAAACTTTAGTAATTAACAAGGTGAAAAGAGGAAGCATGAATTAAGTGAAGTATGGATGCTATCAACGACCATTCTAACTAGGCTTGCGTCCTACAGTCAACACGGCTCCGATACCAATCTGTCACACCCATTTTTAAGGACAAAAATAGGATGTATAAAATACTCATGTGCGCCCCAGGTCATGATCGCACACATAAGCAGACAAATTACATAGTATCATCACAATGCTTATTACATAATGAATATATGTTTAAAACATAGTCTTGAACAATAAATAATAATATCTATTAATAATCTCCAGCGGAAACTCCACACAGGGACACGGTTGACTGGTTGACACCAAGACTAGTACTCATTACGATAATCCTCATCATAATCTTCATCTGTTATGGTGGAAATAGCAAGAGTGAGTCCATGTCGAACTCAACAAATATAACACAGGGTTCATGAGGCTCAAATGGCTAGACACTGTTTAACTGCGGTTAGCTTTTAATCTTATAACTTTCATTTGAGTAGCATCAAGATAAACCACTTCCCATTAAAGAACCAATGATCAATTGCAATAATGATAACGAATAACATTAACAAGAGCATAATATTAATCAACAATAATTAAACATAATATAACAATGGTGATCATCTATCTGTAAATGTTCCAAGGCCGCTCGTATCCGTGAGCACGGCTAGTATACCAGTTTTTAACTCTGCGCAGAGGTGTACACTTTCACTGTGAGTCATGATTTCCAAATGAGTGGGGAGATCAAGCCCAAACACCCAAAAACCATATAAAGCCACTCAAGAGTTCGTCTAACAAGTTAGGGCCATTAGATTCACTCGGCAGGCAGATGTAGAACCCCCCTTTCCTGTGGCACAACAACCGCAGCCTATACACACTAGGCCAGGGGCTCGCACTACACCCAACGTGGCAAGCCATTCTTACGCCATTTAAGGTAACCACTAACAAGCTAGAAAAGGTCTCTTGAACAACTAAAGCCAGAGCCATATAGCCCTCACAGCTGTACTGTCTATCCCGGATGATCACGTACAGATAAGTCCTTACGGAGAGTAACTAGAGCACCAAAAATAACACACAGGCTCTAGCCCCCTTTTGACAAAAATTAAACCATCTTAAAGATTGATTGCTTGATCCATTAATCATATTGCAAGATCATTGTTCTTAGTTTAAGCACTAGCCATAGCTACCCATATGCATTCCCAAGGTTGACAAGGAATCAAGACATCAAGCACTAAATTATAATCTCTAAGGTTGTCAAGGTAAGCATATGCATATGTATGATAATTTTGATGAATAGGTAACAAGGATAGTCCTGTGTTATACTTGCCTTGATCAAAGCTCTCCAAATAGTACTGTTGACTTGGCTCAAAGTAATACTCCGAATCGTCCAAGTACTGCTCACCTTCTATACTCGATCATCAATCAACAACATACATGCATCCAATCAAACATACACGAAGCAAACAAATAGATATAATTAGAACAGTACACCAACAGTAACAAAACAGTAATAAAAGTTTATAAAACTCTTCTACACGTTTCTACGATCACACAGACGCAAAGATCACCAAAATCGGAGTTAAAACGTAAAAGTTATGAATTTTCTAAGATTTCCTATAGATAAATAAATACTTAATTATAAACTCGAAAAATAAATTATCAAAACTAACTGTAAAACTATACTAACATGTAGAGTTCGCAAATACGAACCTAACGCAATTTGAACGGATCAAATCGGAGTTAAAACGAAGATTTTATGACTAAAACAATTCTAGTGGCAAAACTGTAAATTGCTGAAAACGTATTTTTGAATTAACCGGTTGAAAATACGCTTTCCAAATGTGAAAACGTAATTCTCTGGAATGCGCCAAGGACCGCGGGTTGATTCACTGAAAACTAAGGGTCTCTTTAACAAAATTGCCATTGAAAGGGTATGATCTAATCTGGATCGTTGAATCACGATCGGACGGTTAAGATTCATCTGCAAGTCTACAGTATAGAAACCGACCCTTCTCCCTCGGTTCCGGCCGCCGGCCACCGCGCCCGCCATGACCGCCTCGCCGGAGAACATCGGCCACGCGAAAACCGACTACCACTCACCCTCCAACCAACTCCAATCGGTGGAGAAGCTCCACGCGACCTCATCTACCCGAAAACAAACGTTCTACGGTCACCGTACGCTACCCGCGACATCAAGGGGGCGGCGGCCCATGGCCGACTCGTCGGCGACCTTCCAAAAGCATGATTCGAAGCATCTCCACCCAAAAGAAAAAGCACGGGAAGATAGAGAATGAGATTGCGAACTCACCAACGCGAAGAACACGGCCTCAAACCCACCCGCAAGCTCTACCTACAAACAACCGAAACCGCCAACACCTCAAACCCTAAACCTCGATTTCTCACGGTGAAATTAGCGGTTTGGATGAAAAACGGAAATAGGAAGGCCAAGGCATCCTTTTTATAGCTTCTATTTGCCAAGTTCGGGTAGGATTCTCCGGAAATCACGGAATCAAACAAAGTCATCCGCTTCGGTTGGAGTCCGGCGTCTTCACGGAAGGTTGAAGACGACCGACACCCGGCCCCACCAGTCAGCGACTCAAGGAAGGATGAGGCGTGCGGCTTTGGTTCTGGGCCGGCCCGACGCGACACAGGGAAGAAAGGCAAGCGGCCTTCGGCCATTCGGCCCAGCATCGCGGAACAGGCGAAGCAGGCCGACCGATCAGCAGGTAAGGAGGTAAGTTGTTTCTTCTTTTTTTTTATTTGTTTTCCAAAACTTATTCCAAATAGAAATTTTCTAAACCAAATCAAATAAAATAAATTTCACACCACAAAGTAAAACAGATGCAGCAGCATGAATGCAACACCAAAGATAATGTATTACTATTTTAATTTTGATCATTATTTATTATCTAAATTATTCAAAATTTGTTATCGCTAAAATTTGGATGTTACAATCACTGTTTATGAATCTTTGCTACGCACATACGAGAAACATATCCAGAATGTCACTATTTATGCATTGTTCATTATTGTTTATGCATCTTTGCTACGCGCACGCGAGAAACGTACCCAGAAAATCAAATTAGACCCTTCTTCTTGGTAGAAAATTTCTAAAAAAATTCATAAATAAACTAGAACCAATCTAAAACATACTTCAAAATTTTTGGCCTGTTCTATGTCATCAAAAAAAATCCTATCGTTCGCCTTTTGTCACAGTAGCCCATTTTTCTTTGTAGAAAAAAAATTCCACTTCTTTATCGTAAAAAAAACTATCATTCACCTTTTGTCAAAGTAGACCCTTTTTATTTGCATAAAATTTCCAGAAATTTCATAAATAAACTAAAACAAATCTAAAACGTATCTAAATATTTTCTGCCTCTTCTTTGTCATAAAAAAAAGAATACTCCATGACACCTACTGCCTATTCTATTATGCCTATAAATAATCGCTAAAACCTACGGTAGCCAAATCTCCAAATTATACACCATTGTTTCAAAAAAAAGAGTCCGTAGCAACATAAACGCATAACCAAACTGCCTCAAAAAGCTAGCCACCCTACCCACTAAAAGATTAATCAACAATTGATCTAAACTCCTACACAACTGGTTCTATCCCATGAGGCCGCGCGGCAACGTCACGCATTTTTTCTAGTTGTCATATTGATGCTGATGTCCAACCAATCAACACTAAGTATGACGTGTTCACACGAAGCCGTGTGTTTCTATACAACCTTCCAAAACAACTTGCCTTTTGACCTCGGCCTGCAGCAACTTTCCACGTTATCCACGAGATGGCGTGGCTATGTTACGTGTACTCCCTCTATTTTCTATTTACATAGTTTTTGTTATACACTTAACTAGATATAAACTTTTTTAACTAAAACCGTGGGGTATGAACCCCCGGCGGCTTAATTAAATAAAAAACAAGAGTACAGGTTACAAGGACAGCTTACAGAGAGAGAAAAAAAGAGGAAAAGAGCAAACACTAAGAGATGCTAGGTGCCTAACCAGCAGTTAAACACCGAGCAGGGCAGCAAAGGGAGGGAGGAAGATTACAAGGCATTCAGCCACACGCGCACAGAGTGATGCAAGCTTTGTTTAATCTTGAAAAGATGGGGCAGTTATCTCTTTCTTGAAAGCTGCCTTCCAGGAGTTGAAATTTGGAGCCTTTCCATCAAAATTAAGAGTATTTCTTTCATTCCAAATGCACCAGGATTCAATCATGAACACCTCCATGAAAAAAGGATGGGGAAAATCTCTCTTGGCAACAGCCAATCTGTCATGAATGTTCAATCCTTCTTCCCAAATAATGCCCGGAGCAAACCATCCGGTGATAGCAGTCGAACAGTCAAAGAAAAGGTGTTCCCTGGTTTCCTCAATGAAATCCTGACACAGGACACAACAGTAACCTTCTAGAAACTTTTTTCTCCTTCTTAGCATATTCCTAGTGTTCAGTCGATCATTAAGCAATAACCAAGAGAAGAACTTAATCTTTGGAACACACTTGGCCTTCCAGATCAGGTAATAGCTTGAGGAGGACGCAGGGGAGGCATACTGATGATGATAATGCCTGTTAGAAGAAAAACTCTGATTTCCCCAAGTGAAATGCCAGCTATCATTTTCATCAGAGTTGTTTGGCTGCATCAGAGTAAGTTCTTCCTGTAGGTCCACGAATTCATTATATGCATCCCTTGTCATAGGAATCCTGAAGCAGTCAAGCAGAGATTCAGAGCTTCTAACTTTCTGAAGTGAGATTCTTGTTTCTTTTGCAAATCCAAACAGATGGGGGTATTTCAAAGAGTGCACTGTGTAACAGAACCGACCAAATTATAAGAGCACAAGTACAAAAACAAGCACCGAAGCGCTCAAATTTTCGAACTTGAGCCCATATAATCCCGGTAGTCAATCGAAACCACAAAGGATTTCAAACCAACTTGCTTACAACCAAGATCGCATCATTCAACATACAACATCATACGTTACATTTCACAAGTAGTTCGGAAATAAATTTACACCACGGAGTTGCAATTATTACAAACCAAGTTTGGAAAGTAGCGGAAGCATAACACACACCAGTTGTTTAACTACTGCCAGTCTTGTTGATCAACAACCCGCAAAAGCATGAGGAAAGTACATAAAAGATGATCACGCCCTAGTGATCTAGTCTTCGTTACCCGCAGGGTGGAGACACGTCTTGCAGAAGCCTTGATAGAGCATATCATCTGCAACAGGGGGGAATAAACCCTGAGTACTAGAATGTACTCAGCTAGACTTACCCGTCATAAACCAGAAATAAAATGACACCAAGGATTATGCAAGGCTTACACAAGAGGCTAGCTGACACCACATTTTGCATAAAGGCATAAGTAGTTGAAACTCTTATAACCTGTACTAGCAGTTATTTTTAGCATTTACCTGTCATCTATCTTAGCACCTGTACTACACATACACTGAATATCATCAAACAATTATTAACATCTTATCCATAGCAGGTATAAATTGTGGCAACAATGTATCATTCACTTAACCATCTGTTCAATTAATGAGATCTACGTTGCCGCTGCTCAAGTCAAGTGCTCACTAACCGGGAGCGACGGCGATTCGAATCGAATTCCTATCCAGCTGGAGGGGTATTTCTAACACTCACCGTGCAGACCCCTGCCAGGGTCGCACAGGCCACCTTTTCATATGATTCAGGAATCACGGGTCCGAATGATGTCGCGACCCCAAGGGCGACACTCTGCCAGGTGATAGGGACTCTAACCCCCCTTGGTCTCACGCCAATGTTCCCAAGCACATCCTTTCTCTCCTCCAAGAAGCAACCTACCATTCGATTCCCGGCCTGAATCACATTACTCGGCTTCGCGGTCGGAACGACTTATCCGACCAACTAAGTGTTAGACTGCGTTCAACATGACTCAAGGACGTACAGCGAATCGGTCCTTAAACGACTCAGACGGGCATAGCTCCACACCCAAGACGTGAAGTGTCTTGCGGCTGTACTATCACATTCCCGCCCGGTCTCAATTTTATTTTAAAGCATGGTTCCATCCACGATAGCTAAAAAGCCACTTGTGACTCCTTCCTACATCTTGCGGATGACCGGAAATCACCCGACTTCTACCGTACTAAGCAGGGCTAAGCATTGACACGTGCCTAAACCTAAACTAGGATTTAAGTACGATATCTGCACAAGGACAGGTATCATGCAACAATTATTTCCATACAACTCCTACAACTTAATGCATTAAACAATTAAAAGTACTCAAGATAGATTTATAAAATGATGGGTTCAGCATGCACCGGGGCTTGCCTTTTAGAAAGGTCGAGGGCCGGTGGTCAGGACACTCAGGTAGATCTCCGGCAGGAGCTTCGTCGCCGGTTGGTTCCTCTGGCTGCTCCGGCTGGTCCTGGACTTCCTCCGGTATCACTTGCTCGAATTCGAGGAGCGTTACCCCCTCCGGAACACCTATTGCATGAGTGCATAATAAATCTCATGGATGCATAATGAAAGATGCAGTATGCTCGGAATGAAATGCAGTACAACATTCTTAAAGCTCTATTCAAATCACTTCAAATATTATGTGCAAATTTCCTCTCCGGTAGAGAAGTACTCACCTAATCTACTCAACCTAAGATATAGCTGTTCTTCTTCGGTTAAGGCCCTAACACCTAACAATTACAAGAGTAGCATTACTTAGGTTATCACATCCAACACCAAAATACCACAGTAAAACATTCTGGACAGCAGCTACTTGTTTCTAACATAACTGGAGATTCTCAACTCCAAAAGATATGATCTAAGACAATCTGGAAAGCTTAAGAAATGCACTACAATTCATTTTCAGACCTCAACCCTAAATTCCTAAGTTTTCCATGTCGAATTTCATAAGTTCCCGAATCTGTCCTCTCTAAACAGAGAGTAACCAATTCTGGACTGTCACTTTAAACAGCAATAACTCCCAAACTACTAAGACAAATGCTCCCAAATTTTGACACAAGCTAGTTTATCAAGTTTACTACAACTTTGGTATTTACAAGTTTTACAGCAACCACCTTTATCAAAGGTCAAACCTAGAAATACTACCAGCTGTCCAGAAAACCTAGAATTGCAAGGATTAAATATTTATTTATGTGGCAAACATCCCTTAAGACCAAACTAATGTTACCACAAGTTCATATAGGTCACAAAAACACCAGAAAGTAAGGTGTGCCCACCTAGAATATTTATTTATACTCATTTCTTAATTTCCTTAATTAATTAAGTGGAATTTTAAACATATATGTCAACTGCTCCTAAAATTATACAAAAATTACAGGAGACTCTATGAACCAAAAAGAGACCACTGTAAAAATTTGAACTAAAATTATTCATAGAAACTCCCTAAACAAAATTTACAAGCCCAAAAGGCTGATTTTTGTATAATTAACAACTCATATTGAAATGTATCAAACAACAGATTTCATATTTTTCTTAGACACTCCAATGTACCAAGACATTCGCCAAAAATTTATAAGAACATTGCACATGTAGAAAAATTACTAAAATTCATTCAAGTATTTCCTAAAATAACAAGATAGCATCATAACATGAAAAGTACTTAAGCACAAATGCCCAAATTTTTACCAGAGCTACATCAAGTATAAAATAGCCTACCCACCAAATTTCACAATTTTTGGAAGACTACAGCTCAAGTTATACATTTAACAAATTTGCCTTAATTTCAAAACACATTTGAAAGATCTATTTAATTCTCCCAAAAACTAAACATCACATACCAGATTTATATTTTTCTAAAATACTACACATCATGTAGATCCTAACAAAATTTATCTCATGATTTTTGAGCAAGTAAAACCCTAGATCTACATTTTCCAAACAACCACAAAAATCTGTGACAAAATGAAAGAAAATCAAAGCTGAACCCTAACCCGCTACAGTGCTGGGCCGGCCCGACTTGACAGCGCGGCCCGGCCAGCGCGCGGCGCGTCCCGGCTCCCGCCCGCGTGCGGCGTGCTGACAGGAGGGCCCCCCGTGTCAGTGAAAGGGGACAGGGGAGCGGGCGGCCGTGAGCTCCGGCGAGCGATTCCTCGCCACCGGTGGCTCCTCCGACCAACCCAAGTCCACCGACGTCTTGCCCAAACCCAACCGCACCGAGGCCAGCCCTTTCCCCCAAAGCTGTCGCCCCGAAGCACCTATGCCGACGGCGATGGCGGACGGCCGTGGTGCCTGGCGGTACGCCGGCGAGTCCTGGCCGTTGTACGACCGACCGAAGGGTGCACCACCTTCCTGGACCCCTAGCGGACCTCTCGAGACCACTCACACAGACGGGGATGGAGCGGAGCTGCTTGACCGCGTGAGCACCTGGCCGGCAGCCATGGCGCGGCCGTGCGCGGTCTTGTTCCGGCCTGACTATCCCGATGCTAGCGGTAGCATCTTTACCCTAGCATCTTCATGTGACAGGAAGGAGGGAACGTGAGTGAGGGCAGGCGGAGAACTACGGTGTGGTGCTGGCCACGGTGAACCTAACATGGCGGAGCTCCGGTGACCTTTCGGGAACGGGCGGAGGTGGCAATGCGGCTCACCTCGGGCTCAATCAAAGCCACCAGTTGGTCGAGGAGGTGTAGGGCGGTGTGGAGGAGGGAAGGACGTGATCTGGTGAGCGGTGGTGTGGTGGTGAGCGCGCGCGAGCTCGCCGGAGTGGGGGCGGCAATGGCGGCTCGGTTTCTCCGTGTTGAAGCCGAATGAGGGAGGGAGAGGGAATGGAGGCAGCTCCGGTGCGTCGTGGCGGTCTTGAAGGCTCCGTGGACTGACCGGTGGGGCCAGGGCCGGCGTACGGTCGCCACCTGAAAGCCCAAGTTTGGTTTTGGTAATTAATGACACCAAGTTGCTAATGCTATTGTATCAAGTGTGATTAAGCTAGGCATAAGCAACATGTGATGGAGGTGGATGTGGCAAGGAGTTGTGGCCACAAGATCACAAAGAAATGGTGCATGGACATGAAATGATGATCATGGTGGAGATGCACATGAAATGATGGACATGATGATCAAGTGAAGGAGAAGGATCTAAGAGCGCAAGGCAAAGGTATAATCATAGGGTTTTCCTTTTGCCGGTCTAAGATGAGTAGAGAAGTGATTGACCGGGTTTAGGATACATAGCCGACTATCAAGAGGGGCAATCACGGTTAGCTCGGAAATCAAGTGCCACTAGATCAATGTCTTGAGCATATGCATTTAGGATCTAGTAAAGAGCTAACATAATGCCTTAGAAAATGTTTGTGAAAATGCTAACACACGTGCACAAGGTGGTGATCACTTGTTGGTGTTGGCACTTTTGCGAAGGCGGTGAAGTTTAAGCAGTAGAGAGGGGTTTGGGTTCCTCTCTCCCTCCCGCCGAGCTTGCGAGGCGGGATTCGGCGCTTTTTGGAGAAGTGAAATGCCTATTTTCTATTGCGCCGAAAGTTGGAATAGAAACGGAGGCGAACGGAGGTCACTGCGTGCACCGGACGCTGCACCGGACGCTGCACCGGACGCGGTTACTGTGCGACCGGCGCGTCCGGTCTGGCGAACAGCGAGTCACGAAGTCGTCGGACGCGGTTCGCGTCCGGTCACACACCACCGGACGCGTCCGGTGGTCCAGGGTGCTTACTGGACTCGCACCGGACGCGAGTACTGTGGCGTCCGGTCAGTTCTTCAGCGCGTCCGGTGGGTGTTTCGCAGTGCGCGGCTCGGTGTTCACCGGCGCGTCCGGTGGGTCACGGGACCGGCGCGTCCGGTCGTGACCAGCGCGTCCGGTCGCTCGGTCGAGCGCGTCCGGTCAACGGTAACGGCTAGTTTGAACGGCACTATTCTCGTCTGTCGCGTAGTGACCGGACGCGTCCGGTCACCCGGACCGGCGCGTCCGGTGTGCGCGATTTCTGCTGCGTCGTTTCTAACGGCTAGTTGCGTACCCCTTCGTTATAAATAGATGGTGGACGGGGTTTGAGGGGAACTCTTGCACATTTTGAGACCTAGAGACATCTTTTGAGCTAGAGAACAACCCCTCCACTCATCTCTTTGATAGATTGCACATCTTGAGTGAGATTGAGTGAGATTCAAGTGCATTGCTTGAGAGTTGCATTCTAGAGGCTCTTGATCTTCGAGTTGCTGCGGATTTCTCGTTACTCTTCCGTGTTTCCCGACACGGTAGACGGCTTGGAGCAGCGGAGGTGATTGAGCTCGCAATTGGAGATTGTTGGAGCCTTCACCAAGTGTTGTAAGGGGTTCTTGATCCTTCCCCGCGGGAGTTCGCGAATTGGATACTCTAGTGAAGCTCGTGGCTTGGAGGATCCCCATCTTGTGTGCGGTTGTGCGGCGCCCGCCGAGGGCTCAACTCTTGATAGTTGATTAGCTCGCGAACCGACAAGTGGGTGCATCGCCACAACGAGGAGTAGCTTGCCGGGAAGCAAGTGAACCTCGGGATAAATTCTTGTGTCATTCTCTTCCCGAGGATTTCTCTTGTGTGGTTGGTTTATTGGTACTTCTCTCTCTACATGGCGGTATAATCACTCGAAGCTCTTATCTCGTATTACTTCTCGTTTCTAGCTTGTTGTTGTTGTGTTTAGTGGATAGCCTTGAACTAGACTTGTGTAGGTGGCTTGCTTAGTTAGTTAGTGCTAGTGCTTTTAGCTCCGCCACCTTTTATACTAACTTGTGGTTAAGTAATTTGTGTAGAAGTTTTTATTAGGCTATTCACCCCCCCCCTCTAGCCTATTTGGACCTTACAAGTGGTATCGGAGCCGAGGCACCGTTTATTTGAGGCTTAACAACCTACGGTGAAGAAGAAATGGCTCAAATAAGTTTGCACATCAACAACACAAAGAAGGCACCTCACTTTGATGGCGCAAATTATGCATATTGGAAGGTTAAGATGATCGCACACCTCAAGTCAATCAATAGAGAAGTGTGGAAAGTCACCGAAACAAAATTTGAGGTTGCTAATCCGGAAGCACCTACACCGGTAGAAGAGAAGAAGCTCCAATGCAATGACATTGCCATTAGTGCTCTTCATGAGGCACTAGATGACAAGACCTTTGAGCAAGTGAAGAACATTGAGATCGCTCATGATGCTTGGGCCAAGCTAGAAGAAACATTTGAGGGCACCGAAGGCACAAAGACCGCTAAAGCATATATTTTGCAAGAAAAATTTTCAAGCTTCAAGATGCAAGATGATGAGAGTGTACCGGAAATGTTTCATAGATTACAAGTTATTGTGAATGAGCTCAAGGCACTTGGTGAGGAGGTCAAGGACAATCAATTCTCTATGAAGTTCTTGAGAAGCTTGCCGAAGAGATTTGATACATTGATCACCGTGCTAGTGAGGACTACATTGAAGGGTTCAACTCCTCAACAAATATTTCAAGAAGTGATGACCGATGACTCATATAGAGAAGATGATGAGAAGGATGAGTTGGTCAAGAAGAAGAAGAAGGAGAATGAGAAGAAAGATGATGAAAAGAAGAAGAGTGTGGCATTCAAAGTCACCACATCCAAGGGCAAATCCAAGATTGAATCATCAAGTGAAGAAGACTCAAGCTCTTGTGATAGTGATGACATTGATGAGAAGATGGCTCTCTTTGTCAAGCAATTTGGCAAATTCATGAAGAAGAAGGGCTATCGTGCAAGGAGGAAGAAGAACACATCCAAGAAGAATGAGCATAACATGAGATGCTTTAGATGCCATAGCAAGGACCATCTCATTGCAAAGTGTCCTTATGATAGTGATGATGAAGATGCTATCAAGAAGGAGAGGAAGAAGCAAAAGAAGAAGCAAGAAAAGAAGGAGAGCTCTCATAAGAAGAAGAATGATTCTCATGTTGCTACATGGGATAGTGATGACTCATCAAGTGATGATGAGAATGACAACAAGAGCAAGAAGAAGGGACATGCTGGCATTGCTATCCAAGAGAAGGTCTCCCTCTTCGACACTCCATCGTGCTTCATGGCTAAGGCCGCAAAGGTATCATCCGATGATGAGAGTGATCATGATAATGCTAGTGATAGTGATAGTGATGAAGAAGAATTCACTAAAGATGAACTAATCACTATGCTAGAAGATTGCACTCAACATTATAAAGAATCTAGAAAGGAATGCAAGGGCTTGCTTAAGGAAAAGAAAAATCTTATGCAAGAACTTGATGAGCTTAGAGCATCTTATGAGAGTCTAAAGGTAGACCATAAGAAGCTTCAAAAGTCTCACACTAAGCTTGAAGAAGCTCATTCCTCTCTAGTTGAAAAATGTGAAAACATGCCAACTAATGTTGAGAAAGCTAAAACTTGCAACATAGGCATATCATGTGATATAATTGATGAATCTTGTCATAAGCCTATTGTTGTTGCTACCACTAACCCTTCATGTAGCGCATCTACATCTTCCTCATCTAGTAGTGATGGTTTCACTTGTGACTCCACACTTATAGTTGAGAATGAAAATCTCAAGAAGGAGGTAAAAGAGCTCAATCACACTTTAGCTAAGGCTTATGGTGGTGAGGACCGCTTGCTTATGTGCTTGGGTAGCCAAAGAGCTTCTCTCTACAAAGAGGGATTGGGCTATAACCCCAAGAAAGGCAAGGCCGCTTTTGCTCCTCACAAGACTCGTTTTGTGAAGAACAAGGGTAGCTATTGCAAAAGTTGCAAGCAAGTTGGTCACATAGAGCAATATTGCATGAACAAGAAATCTAATGCTAATGTATCCTCAATTAAGTTTGATTCTTTCTATATACTTACCAAGGGTACAAATGGTGTTCATGCTAAGTTCATTGGTGCACCATGGATGGGCTCAAAGAAGAAAGCCATTTGGGTACCAAAGAGCTTGGTCACTAACCTTGGAGGACCCAAACAAATTTGGGTACCTAAAAGAATTGATCTTGTCTTGTAGGTCAATTACAAAGCCGGTGGAAGGCATTGGGTGCTTGATAGTGGGTGCACTCAACATATGACCGGGGATTCTTGTATGTTCAAATCAATTGATACAAGTCAAAATGGTGGTTTCGATGCTATCACTTTCGGCAACAACAAGAAAGGCAAGGTCAAGGGGCTTGGTAAAATTGCTATCTCAAATGACATGAGCATATCTAATGTGTTGCTAGTTGAGAGCTTGGATTTCAATCTTTTATCGGTGGCTCAACTTTGTGATCTTGGCTTCAAGTGCATATTTGGTAGTGATGATGTTGAAGTCATAAGTGTTGATGGATCAAATTTGATATTCAAAGGATTTAGACATGGTAGCTTATACTTGGTTGACTTCAATGATAGTGAGACCCAATTGACATCATGCTTGCTTAGCAAATCTAGTATGGGATGGTTGTGGCATAGAAGGCTTGGTCATGTTGGAATGAAACAATTGAACAAACTTTTGAGGCATGACTTAGTTAGAGGCTTGAAAGATGTGACTTTTGAGAAGGATAAACCTTGTAGTGCTTGTCAAGCCGGCAAACAAGTTGGAAATAAACATCCTAGTAAGAGTGAAATGAGTACATCAAAGGCATTTGAGCTATTGCACATGGACTTGTTTGGGCCAACAACATACACTAGCATTGGTGGGAACAAGTATGGTTTTGTGATAGTGGATGACTATACTAGATACACTTGGGTGTTCTTTCTTTATGACAAGAGTGATGTACATGATCTATTCAAATCATTTGTCAAGAGAGTGCAAAATGAGTTTGAGACTACCATCAAGAAGATTAGAAGTGACAATGGTAGTGAGTTCAAGAACACAAGAATTGAAGATTTATGTGATGATCTTGGAATTGGACATCAATTCTCACCAACATACACTCCTCAATCCAATGGTGTAGTTGAAAGGAAGAATAGAACTTTGATTGACATGGCTAGATCAATGCTTAGTGAATACAATGTGAGTCATTCATTTTGGAGTGAAGCTATCAACACGGCTTGCTATTGTAGCAACCGTCTTTATTGCCATGGAAAGCTTGGAAAGACACCATATGAGCTATTGAATGGAAGAAAGCCCAACATTGCATACTTTAGAGTGTTTGGTTGCAAATGCTATATTCTCAAGAAAGGCACTAGATTGAGCAAGTTTGAAAAGAAATGTGATGAAGGGTTCTTACTTGGTTATTCTACCACAAGCAAAGCATATAGAGTTTGGAATCTCACAAAAGGCACCTTGGAAGAAGTTCATGATGTTGAGTTTGATGAAACCCAAGGATCTCAAAATGAAGCTCAAAACCTTGATGATGTGAGAGGAGATCAATTGTCAAATGCAATGAAGAACATGGACATTGGTGACATAAGGCCGAGGCAAGTTGATGATGATGATATTCATGTGATCAACCAAAGTGTGCAAATTGATACAAATCAAGCAAGCTCTAGTGGTTCTCATAATGAAGTGCAAGATCAAGGTCAAGCTAGTGGAAGCAATCAACTCCCAATACTCCAACCTACTAGTATTGCAAGGGATCATCCATTGGATCAAATCATTGGTGGAATTCAAAGTGGTGTTCAAACTAGATCAAGGCTAGCATCCTTTTGTGAGCACTACTCATTTGTGTCACTTGAAGAACCTAAGAAAATAGAAGATGCTTTGAAGGATTCCGATTGGGTAAATGCCATGCATGAAGAACTAAACAACTTTGCTAGAAATCAAGTTTGGGAACTTGTGGAAAGACCAAAGAACTACAATGTAATTGGCACCAAGTGGGTCTTTAAAAATAAGCAAGATCAAGATGGCATGGTTGTGAGGAACAAAGCAAGATTAGTAGCACAAGGATACACTCAAGTTGAGGGTCTTGACTTTGGAGAAACATATGCACCGGTTGCAAGATTGGAGGCTATTAGAATTTTATTAGCATATGCTTGTGCACACAACATCAAGCTCTATCAAATGGATGTCAAGAGTGCATTTCTCAATGGTTACATCAATGAAGAAGTTTATGTTGAGCAACCTCCCGGTTTCGAAGATGACAAGAAGCCCAACCATGTCTACAAGCTCAAGAAGGCATTGTATGGTTTGAAGCAAGCACCTAGAGCATGGTATGAGAGATTGAGGGACTTTCTTCTCTCTAAAGGTTTCAAGATGGGAAAGGTTGACACCACTCTCTTCACCAAGAAAGTTGGAAATGACTTGTTTGTGTTGCAAATCTATGTGGATGATATTATCTTTGGATCAACTAATCAAGACTTTTGTGAAGAGTTTGGAGATATGATGGCAAAAGAGTTTGAGATGTCTATGATTGGAGAGCTTAGTTACTTTCTTGGACTTCAAATCAAGCAAATGAAGAATGGCACTTTTGTAAGTCAAGGCAAGTACATCAAGGACATGATCAAGAAGTTTGGATTGCAAGATGCCAAGTCAATGAGTACACCAATGGGCACAAATGATCAATTGGGTGTTGATGATAGTGGTAACATGGTAGATCAAAAGCAATACCGGTCTATGATTGGAAGTTTGCTCTATGTCACCGCTTCTAGGCCGGATGTGATGTTTAGTGTGTGCAAGTGTGCAAGATATCAAGCTTCACCTAGAGAAAGTCACTTGAAAGCAACCAAGAGGATATTGAGATATCTTAAGGGCACTCATGATGTTGGATTATGGTTTCCAAAGGGGTCTAATTTTGAGTTGATTGGATATTCGGACTCCGACTATGGTGGATGCAAGATTGATAGAATGAGCACAAGTGGCACTTGTCAATTGCTTGGAAGGTCTCTTGTTTCATGGTCATCAAAGAAACAAAATAGTGTTGCACTATCTACCGCCGAGGCCGAATACATTAGTGCCGGTAGTTGTTGTGCACAATTGCTTTGGATGAAAGCAACTTTGAATGACTTTGGAATCAAATTCAAGAATGTGCCATTGTTTTGTGACAATGAAAGTGCTATCAAGATGACTCAAAATCCGGTTCAACATTCAAGAACAAAGCACATTGACATAAGACATCACTTCATAAGAGACCATCAACAAAAGGGTGATATTAGCATTGAGAGCATTGGCACCGAAGATCAACTAGCCGACATATTCACAAAGCCACTTGATGAGAAAAGATTTTACAAGTTGAAGAATGAATTGAACATACTTGACTTCTCCAACTTGAAATGAGTGCACCCCCACATTCTTATATGACATGCCTCTCCTCCGACATAGCAAGGTAAAGTTGTTTGGCATATCATTCATACTTTGCTAAGGACATGTTTAGAACATATAGACATATTTGCATGACAAATAGGCTCATTCATGAAAATCAAATGAGTTTAATGTATATATGGTACCACTATTGCTTCTATGTTTGTTTGATCTAGTGGTAGCATATGACATGTTTGTGAGCTTGCAAACCTAGTGTTGAGTCTAGAAAATGAGCTCATGATGTGTAATTCAACATGGTCAAGATAACCCTTATACATTATGAGGTGTGAAGAAGCTTGTCCTTGGTTCAAACCGAATTACATATTCTAGGCAAGTGATCTAGATTGAACCATAATTTGGACTCCCTCATATTGATTGACTTAACTCTCACTAAAATTGGCACCTTTTTGGTGATTGTTGACAAAGGGGGAGAGAAAAGTCACAAAGCTAGAAAAGTCACAAAGGGGGAGAAAGATATAATAAGAGGGGAGAGAAAATTCACAAAAAGAAAAAGTTACTAAGGGGGAGAGAAAGCATAAGATAAGACTTTGGAAAGGAATCAATTAAATTTAAGCACACAAGTAGGGGGAGCAAGCTCATGAATTATTTGTTGCATTTGTATGTGCATTAACATGATGAATTGTTGCATTGCAAAGCTTAAATTCATATTCATGTTTGTATGGTGATTGCTAGAAATAGAATTTGAATGATGTTTTGTTAAGAGTAGCTTTATAAGTGGTATCTAGACACCTTTGCTTATAATGTTGATCTCACGAGGTACTTTAGTGTTTGTGATCTTTACAAGTGATGTTTTACAAGTGGTGTCTAGCTACATCGATGCTAAGGATGGTATATAAAAGCAACTCCGATTGGTATCACGCTTCAAAGGTCCATTCTATATACCTTAGCATCAATTTGATAGTAGTAACTCTCCCAAAATTCGAATCCATACATATGGGCACAATTGAACCAAACTCATGGAAGCACATATGTAGGGGGAGCTAATACTATCGAAATTGAAAATTGATTTCATTTCATATCTTTGTGATGGTTGTCATCAATTACCAAAAAGGGGGAGATTGAAAGCCCAAGTTTGGTTTTGGTAATTAATGACACCAAGTTGCTAATGCTATTGTATCAAGTGTGATTAAGCTAGGCATAAGCAACATGTGATGGAGGTGGATGTGGCAAGGAGTTGTGGCCACAAGATCACAAAGAAATGGTGCATGGACATGAAATGATGATCATGGTGGAGATGCACATGAAATGATGGACATGATGATCAAGTGAAGGAGAAGGATCTAAGAGCGCAAGGCAAAGGTATAATCATAGGGTTTTCCTTTTGCCGGTCTAAGATGAGTAGAGAAGTGATTGACCGGGTTTAGGATACATAGCCGACTATCAAGAGGGGCAATCACGGTTAGCTCGGAAATCAAGTGCCACTAGATCAATGTCTTGAGCATATGCATTTAGGATCTAGTAAAGAGCTAACATAATGCCTTAGAAAATGTTTGTGAAAATGCTAACACACGTGCACAAGGTGGTGATCACTTGTTGGTGTTGGCACTTTTGCGAAGGCGGTGAAGTTTAAGCAGTAGAGAGGGGTTTGGGTTCCTCTCTCCCTCCCGCCGAGCTTGCGAGGCGGGATTCGGCGCTTTTTGGAGAAGTGAAATGCCTATTTTCTATTGCGCCGAAAGTTGGAATAGAAACGGAGGCGAACGGAGGTCACTGCGTGCACCGGACGCTGCACCGGACGCTGCACCGGACGCGGTTACTGTGCGACCGGCGCGTCCGGTCTGGCGAACAGCGAGTCACGAAGTCGTCGGACGCGGTTCGCGTCCGGTCACACACCACCGGACGCGTCCGGTGGTCCAGGGTGCTTACTGGACTCGCACCGGACGCGAGTACTGTGGCGTCCGGTCAGTTCTTCAGCGCGTCCGGTGGGTGTTTCGCAGTGCGCGGCTCGGTGTTCACCGGCGCGTCCGGTGGGTCACGGGACCGGCGCGTCCGGTCGTGACCAGCGCGTCCGGTCGCTCGGTCGAGCGCGTCCGGTCAACGGTAACGGCTAGTTTGAACGGCACTATTCTCGTCTGTCGCGTAGTGACCGGACGCGTCCGGTCACCCGGACCGGCGCGTCCGGTGTGCGCGATTTCTGCTGCGTCGTTTCTAACGGCTAGTTGCGTACCCCTTCGTTATAAATAGATGGTGGACGGGGTTTGAGGGGAACTCTTGCACATTTTGAGACCTAGAGACATCTTTTGAGCTAGAGAACAACCCCTCCACTCATCTCTTTGATAGATTGCACATCTTGAGTGAGATTGAGTGAGATTCAAGTGCATTGCTTGAGAGTTGCATTCTAGAGGCTCTTGATCTTCGAGTTGCTGCGGATTTCTCGTTACTCTTCCGTGTTTCCCGACACGGTAGACGGCTTGGAGCAGCGGAGGTGATTGAGCTCGCAATTGGAGATTGTTGGAGCCTTCACCAAGTGTTGTAAGGGGTTCTTGATCCTTCCCCGCGGGAGTTCGCGAATTGGATACTCTAGTGAAGCTCGTGGCTTGGAGGATCCCCATCTTGTGTGCGGTTGTGCGGCGCCCGCCGAGGGCTCAACTCTTGATAGTTGATTAGCTCGCGAACCGACAAGTGGGTGCATCGCCACAACGAGGAGTAGCTTGCCGGGAAGCAAGTGAACCTCGGGATAAATTCTTGTGTCATTCTCTTCCCGAGGATTTCTCTTGTGTGGTTGGTTTATTGGTACTTCTCTCTCTACATGGCGGTATAATCACTCGAAGCTCTTATCTCGTATTACTTCTCGTTTCTAGCTTGTTGTTGTTGTGTTTAGTGGATAGCCTTGAACTAGACTTGTGTAGGTGGCTTGCTTAGTTAGTTAGTGCTAGTGCTTTTAGCTCCGCCACCTTTTATACTAACTTGTGGTTAAGTAATTTGTGTAGAAGTTTTTATTAGGCTATTCACCCCCCCCCCCCCTCTAGCCTATTTGGACCTTACACCACCGCGTGTCCACGCATCGGCGAGGGCCTGTGGCCGGTCGGCCACTTCCCCCCTGACGAAACTGAATCGAGCTGCCAACGTGACACCAGTGATCGACTGACAGTGAAAGTTTGGCGCTGATTATCTTCCAACACAGCTCGATTTGGTTCAAGATGACAACATCAAATTTGTAGAGCTATGTGAGGGCAACAATCTTGCCAATTGGAGTTTGGACTGGTTCGGCCTAGATTTGAAACTATATGACCCCAAAATGGTGCTCGGTGAAACTGAAACATGTTTTCAGTTAATGACACCGACTGAAACCCTAACTTCTTGACACTATATCTCCTAAACCATTGAGAACCAGGTATGGGTGATATTGGCAATGTTGTAGAGCTACATGAGGGCTACTAGTTTGTCAATATGAGTGGAAGCTGGTTTGGCTTGGTTTGCAAACTACAAGCTTCTAAAGTAGGCCACAGTAAAACTGGAGGGACACTTGGAGACTTAGAAAAATTTCTAAGTGTTGAGACAGCCCCTCTAGCTGACTTGTGAGCCATTTTTGAGCATGTTCTGGCCAGTTTCATGAGATGGTCATATTGAGACTTTTGTTCCCCATAAAATTCCCTACAACTTTTCTTAAGGGTGCTCCTCCATGCAAGGTCTCCAAGCTAGACTTTTTAATTGGTCAAACTAGAGCATCCTAGGGATAAATGGTGGTCAACCACACCTTGGAGGGCATTTTAGTGATTTTGGTCAACATGAACCTTGCTCCATGAGTAACCCTAAGTATAACTAAGGTGTTGTGAGGCATAATTGGCTACTCTACCCTTTAGTTACACCAACTACCAAGTATCACATGATGTGAGCCAAACAAAATTCTAAAAACAATCACATTTGTTGCAACCACATAAAATAACATGAATGATGCATGCTTATGCTTATGCAAATGCAATGCAATTATGGAGCTAAACACTTGAGGTGTTACAGCCCTCCCCCCTTATAAAAATTTCGTCCCGAGATTTGGAAAGCGTACCATTTTTCATAGAATTCCTTATAACCATCCCGCAAATAATCTTCCCGTTCCCACATAGCATCACTTTCACTACCCTGATTACTCCACATCACTTTATACCACTTAACCACTTTGCTTCTAGTCACTCGTTCCTGAGTATCGATCACTCGGATTGGCTTTTCTTCGTAGGTTAGATCGGATTCAAGCCTGATATCTCCTAAAGGAACTCGTTCCTCAGGAACTCGAAGACACTTTTTGAGCTGAGATACATGGAAAACGTTGAATATGGCGCTCATTTCAGGAGGTAATTGGATTTTGTACGCAACAGCTCCACTTTTGCCTATGATCTGGAAAGGACCCACGTATCTTGGTGCAAGTTTCCGCTTAACACCAAAACGTTGGACACTCTTCATTGGAGAGACTTTCAGATAAACGAAGTCTCCAACTTCAAACTCGAGCGGTTTTCTATGACGATCAGCATAACTTTTCTGTCTAGCTTGGGCTGCAGCCATATGTTTTTGGATGGTACGGACTTGTTCCTCAGCTTCCTGAATAAAATCAATTCCATAATACCGTCTTTCACCAGCTTCTACCCAGTTTAGTGGAGTTCTACACTTACGACCGTACAAAGCTTCGAATGGGGCCATCTTAATACTCTCTTGATAACTATTATTGTACGAGAATTCGGCTAGAGGTAACCATTTTTCCCAAGAACCTTTGGATGAAATGACGCATGCCCGCAACAGATCTTCCAAGATTTGGTTCACTCGTTCCGTCTGACCAGACGTCTGGGGGTGATAAGCAGAGCTTCTCACTAACTTGGTTCCCAGAAGGTGATGCAAGTGCTCCCAAAAGCGAGCAGTGAACTGGGGACCACGGTCAGAAACGATAGTACGAGGTACCCCATGGAGCCGGACTATCTGATTGAAGTACAACTCAGCATAGTCAGTGGGACGATAGTCCACTCTAACTGGAATGAAATGAGCTGATTTGGTCAAATGATCCACAATTACCCAGATGGAGTTATGATTTTTGATAGTAGGAGGAAGTCCGACAATGAAATCCATGCTTATCTCTTCCCATTTCCAGCCTGGAATAGAAAGTGGTTGAAGTAACCCAGCTTTCATGTGTACCGCTTTAACTCTACAGCAAGTGTCACATCTAGCAACGTATGCCGCTATCTCTTTCCGCATCTTGGTCCACCAATAAAGTGGCTTCAAATCATAATACATCTTATTACTACCAGGATGGATGGACAACTTGGATGAATGTGCTTCGGACAGGATCTAATCTCTAAGCTCTCGGTCCTTAGGTACCACTAATCTATCCTTAAACCACAGCACACCTTCTTCATCTACCCTGAAGTGCTTAGTTTCTTCCTCTTTAATCTTGCGTTTTATGTGGAATATACCAGGATCAGTCTTCTGGAGCTCAATAATTCTGCTTTTGAGAGTACAACTGACAGTGATGTTGTACAAGACTGCCGGATGTAGAAGGCGAGATTGGTGAAAATCAGTTTCCACCAAGGAATGGCAATGAGACTTACGGCTTAACGCATCCGCAACCACATTTGCCTTGCCAGGATGATAGTGTACTTGAAGGTTATAATCCTTAATCAACTCGAGTCATCTTCTCTGACGCATATTTAACTCGGGTTGGGTGAAGATGTATTTGAGGCTTTTGTGGTATGTATAGATATTGCAGACATTGCCCAGCAGATAATGCCGCCATACTTTCAAAGCATGAACAACTGCAGCCAGTTCTAAGTCATGCGTTGGATAATTCATCTCATGCTTCCGAAGTTGCCGAGAGGTATATGCAATTACTCGGCCGTCCTGCATCAACACACCTCCCAAACCTATGCCTGAGGTATCACAATAAACATCAAACGGTTTCTCGATATCCGGTTGTGCCAGAACCGGAGCCGAGGTTAAGAGGGTTCGCAGTTGGTGAAAAGCCGCATCACACTTAGGAGTCCAGACAAACCTGGTGTCTTTTTGCAGCAATCGAGTCATGGGCTTGGCTATTTTTGAGAAATCCGAGATGAAGCGACGATAAGAGCCAGCCAACCCAAGAAAACTCCGGACCTCATGAACCGAAGTAGGAGCCTTCCAATTCAATACTTCCTGTACCTTGGTGGGATCCACCATAATTCCCCCATCGGACAACACATGCCCAAGGAAAGGTACTTCACGAAGCCAGAATTCATACTTACTGAACTTCGCATACAGTTGATGTTCACGCAGTCTGGTGAGGACAATACGTAGGTGTTCAGCGTGTTCTTCCTCATTTTTAGAATATATCAAGATGTCATCAATAAACACCACCACAAACTTATCTAATTCGGGCATAAACACCGAATTCATCAAGCACATGAAGTGTGCGGGGGCATTTGTCAGGCCAAAAGACATAACAAGATACTCATAAAGGCCGTATCTTGTCGAGAAGGCTGTTTTGGAATATCTTCAGGCCGGATTTTAATCTGATGGTACCCAGACCTTAGATCAATCTTGGAAAAGACTTTAGCTTTGGACAACTGATCGAACAAGATATCGATACGTGGCAGAGGATACTAATTTTTGACAGTGACTGCATTCAGAGGTCTATAATCTACACACATCCGTAAGGTCTGATCCTTCTTCTTCACAAAGATAGCAGGGCATCCCCACGGAGACGAGCTAGGACGAATCAACCCCTTCTTCAAAAGTTCATTCAACTGCACCTTAAGTTCAGCTAACTCATTCGGAGGCATCCTATAAGGTCTCCTAGAGATGGGCGCCGTGCCAGGCAATAACTCAATTTTAAATTCCACATCCGATCCGGAGGAAGCCCCGGCAAATCATCAGGAAAAACGTCAGGAAACTCACTCACTACGGGAATTTCAGCCAACGCCTTTGCTTGCACAGCATGAACTTCCCCAGACAATTCAACTTTTCTGGGAAGTTGTACTAGAAAACCCTTTTGACCTGTAGGATCTCTGAGCATAACTACCCGAGTGGATGTATCGATGGGTACCCCATTCTGACTCATCCAATTCATGCCCAAAATAACATCTATGTCTAAACCTGGCAAAACCAATAAAGCAAGCGAATAATTTCGCCCTTCTATCTCAAACTCAAGGTTCCCCACTACTTTATTCGTGGAAATATTCCCACTTGCCGCACTAATGCAATAACCCACACCTTCAACAGTATGTAACTTGTGTGCAAACTTTGATGCAAACTTAGGACTGATAAAGGAATGCGAAGCACCTGAATCAAAAAGTACCACTGCAGGGTGTTGGTCAACTAGGAACTTACCAGTAGTGACAACCTCACCAGATGGGATTTCCTCAATACTGTTATAATGAGCATACCCCTGACGGCCACCTTGGTTGACATTCTTCTTAGGGTAAGGACAGTTCCGGGACCAATGGCCTGGCTTGTTGCAGTTCCAGCAAGGCATGTTGCTGGGAGGAACACTAGAGCTGCTCTGACCAGAATTTCCCTTTGGCAGAGCGACTGTATAAGCCTTGCGGAACCCAGTTTTGGCAGCAGGCTTCTTCTGTGGCGGACGGAACTTGGTATTCTGAGCAGGTGGGCGAGGGGAAGACCTAGGTGCAGCTGAGGTCCGAGACTACGAAGCACTCGCCTCAAGGGCCCTTTTACGGCTCTTAGTGGCAGAATAAATAGCATTATTGTTCTCCTAGGTCAAAGCATCACTGATAAAATCATTGAAGGTAGTACACTTGCTAGTGCCCATAGTCTTCATCAGCTTTGGGCTGAGGCCCCTTTTGAAGCTAGCAATTTTCTTGGCATCGGTATCCACAAACTCTGTGGCATACCTTGCCAGGTTGTTGAAAGATTGCAGATATTCAGTCAAGCTTTTATTTCCCTACGACAGCCTCATGAATTCTGTGTGCTTGATTGCCATAAGACCTAGAGGAATATAGTTCCCACGGAATGCTGCCTTGAACTGGTCCCAAGCAATCGGGACATTTGCAGGCAGTGTGGAACGATAGTGGCTCCACCAAATACCCGCTGGACCATGCAGCTGATGAGAAGCATATTCAGTTGTTAGCTCATCGGTCAAGCGAAGCAGACGAAACTTTTGTTCAATAGTGTTCAACCACTCGTTGGCTTGCAGTGGTTCTTCCGCCTCCTTAAAGAGCGGGGGCTTAGTATCAAGAAAGTCCTTGAAATCACTGTACTGATTGGGTTCTGGGGCCTGGCGGCCATGATGAGCCTCCCGATTGGCAAGTTGGCGCATAGCGTCAGCCAACATGCGCTGCCCTTTGACCACGGTCTGCATCAGCTCAGCCGGGGTAGGTGGTGGCGGAGGGGGTGGCTGTTCCTCATCCTCATTGCCACGACCCTGACGGAGATTGTACGACATCTGCAAAATGCATAGCCAATGAGCACTGACGATGTGAGAAATTTGTAGACGAATTATTGCAAAAATGTCAAACTGACTTCATGAAATGGACTTCTCAATTAATCAAGGCACAATAATTCATCACAACCGCACAATCCATTCAAGCGCATCAATTGACGCAATCATGCGAGGGAATCCATCACGATGTATTTTGATAAAGGCTCACTCACAAAGGCACAACAGTGACTGAACCGTTTACTTTAATACCTATGTGATTTTTGACTTTTCGCACGGTACTTGGATTCGATCTCAAAATTTTTGTTGACTGAGAAAGGCTACTTCAAACTGACCACAAAGAGACTTCTCAATGGTAGAGTTCCATGGTGGATCATGACTAGCCACCTCGATACCAGCGCGTGCCAAGCAGCACAGCCTTATGTCGCGCGCCATAGGAGGCCCTCGGTTTCGTCGCGGCACCGAAGGGTGCTAATCGTGACACCATCATCGAACGCAACACAATAAGACATCCCATTGCGATCGAAATTAATAGGTTCAAACTAAACATCCAGGAAACATAGGGTTCGACCTTACATCCCACAAGTCAAGTTATTACAAAGCCTCTCTCTAACACAGGGAGGGCACAAAAAACGATCCTAACATCGTAGCTACGCGATGACTACTCTAAGCATCGTCCTCAGAGTCGGTGTCAAGGATCTCTCCGCCATCCTCATCGCTAACAGGCTCTAACTCCCCGTCTTCTTCGTCTTCTTCTGGCTCTTCTTCTGGTGCGGCATCTTGGGGCCCATTGACCTCCACTTCATCATCATCTTCAGCCATGAAGATTCCTGAACCCATGTCCTCACCTGCATTGTTGTTTCGAGGCAGCAGGGGATTAAGCTCGTTGTTCAGGCGGTGCACTTCTTCATGAAGGTTGTCATTGTATTCTTCAGCATTCTCCAACTGTTGCTCGAGCTCAAACTGACGAGCTCTCAGAACATTCTCCTCGTGCCAGGCTTCATCCCTCTAGTTCATGACGCGGACCAGCATGTGTTGACAGTTGCGATTTGCTACCGTCAACCTCTGGACTGCAAGGGTTTCCTGATCACGGTCACGGATCACTTGCTCTAGTTGCTGACGCGCTGCATTCCTGGCAGCAGTCACTTCGGCCAACTCCGCCCGCAGCCTTTCCACCTCAGTGGGCTCGGGGCGGGGCTCACGTGGAGCTAGCTGGTGGCGAGGAGCCCTTCCTCCGGTCGACTTACGGGTGGTCCTCTTAGTACGTGGCATCTGTATCAAAAAGGTACGACTTAAGGTGAGGATAATTTAGGGGATACGAGATTTAATTTAGTCGGGACTAAGGATATTTTAAGGAGGGAGCAAAATGACATGTATGACATAATTAAACATGATGCATGCACGTTCCGTACGCCCTCTCACCTTAGTAGAAATCTAAAGTTCTAACGCTAGGCGGTGGCATACATACGTTCTCTCATATAAGCGAAACTATCGGTCTACTCGTTACGCTGTTAGTGTACCTGCAGAAAATCTCATTTCAGCCCAACAGTTTCCCAATATAAGCACACAAGAAAAGCAGTAATTTAATTACTTTCTATATACACATCCCCTGATGTATATATTTCAGTATCAAGGCTACCCGATTTATAGATGCCCACAATTAAGTGCGTACATAATTACATGGTTTGAACATGTAATTATGCAAGTCACCAAAACTACTCTCCCCTAGACCACCGGTTGGATGATCATGCTCTCACAACTCACACTTACCAGAGCGTCGAGGCAATTGATCCATACATTACCACCTAAGCGGATGGCATCCATACAATATCACGCCGTATGGACGACGAACAAAAACAAACAAGGCCCCCAAGTTAGTCTTTATAATAAGCCACCTAAGAGTCCTTATTTGGGCTAAGGGATGTGATCACTGGCATACCTATAAAAATAATTTTTTTTATAGTTTAACCCTTTTCATAAACAAATACTTTTGTTTGTAATTACCCGTATGATGTATTTAATGTTGAATTATGCTCCGGTACCAGCTGTAACAGAACCGACCAAATTATAAGAGCACAAGTACAAAAACAAGCACCGAAGCGCTCAAATTTTCGAACTTGAGCCCATATAATCCCGGTAGTCAATCGAAACCACAAAGGATTTCAAACCAACTTGCTTACAACCAAGATCGCATCATTCAACATATAACATCATACGTTACATTTCACAAGTAGTTCAGAAATAAGTTTACACCACGGAGTTGCAATTATTACAAACCAAGTTTGGAAAGTAGCGGAAGCATAACACACACCAGTTGTTTAACTACTGCCAGTCTTGTTGATCAACAACCCGCAAAAGCATGAGGAAAGTACATAAAAGATGATCACGCCCTAGTGATCTAGTCTTCATCACCCGCAGGGTGGAGACACGTCTTGCAGAAGCCTTGATAGAGCATATCATCTGCAACAGGGGGCAATAAACCCTGAGTACTAGAATGTACTCAGCTAGACTTACCCATCATAAACCAGAAATAAAATGACACCAAGGATTATGCAAGGCTTACACAAGAGGCTAGCTGACACCATATTTTGCATAAAGGCATAAGTAGTTGAAACTCTTATAACCTGTACTAGTAGTTATTTTTAGCATTTACCTGTCATCTATCTTAGCACCTGTACTACACATACACTTGAGTATCATCAAACAATTATTAACATCTTATCCATAACAGGTATAAATTGTGGCAACAATGTATCATTCACTTAACCATCTGTTCAATTAATGAGATCTACGTTGCCGCTGCTCAAGTCAAGTGCTCACTAACCGGGAGCAACGACGATTCGAATCGAATTTCTATCCAGCTGGAGGGGTATTTCTAACACTCACCGTGCAGACCCCTGCCAGGGTCGCACAGACCACCTTTTCATATGATTCAGGAATCGCGGGTCCGAATGATGTCGCGACCCCAAGGGCGACACTCTGCTAGGTGATAGGGACTCTAACCCCCCTTGGTCTCACGCCAATGTCCCCAAGCACATCCTTTCTCTCCTCCAAGAAGCAACCTACCATTCGATTCCCGGCCAGAATCACATTACTCGGCTTCGCGGTCGGAACGACTTATCCGGCCAACTAAGTGTTAGACTGTGTTCAACATGACTCAAGGACGTACAGCGAATCGGTCCTTAAACGACTCAGACGGGCATAGCTCCACACCCAAGACGTGAAGTGTCTTGCGGCTGTACTATCGAACTCCTGCCCGGTCAAAATTTTATTTTAAAGCATGGTTCCATCCACGATAGCCAAAAAGTCACTCGTGACTCCTTCCTACATCTCGCGGATGACCGGAAATCACCCGACTTCTACCGTACTATGCAGGGCTAAGCATTGACACGTGCCTAAACCTAAATTAGGATTTAAGTATGATATCTGGACAAGGACAGGTATCATGCAACAATTATTTCCATACAACTCCTACAACTTAATGCATTAAACAATTAAAAGTACTCAAGATAGATTTATAAAATAATGGGTTCAGCATGCACCGGGGCTTGCCTTTTAGAAAGGTCGAGGGCCGGTGGTCAGGACACTCGGGTAGATCTCCGGCAGGAGCTTCGTCGCCGGTTGGTTCCTCTGGCTGCTCCGGCTGGTCCTGGACTTCCTCCAGTATCACTTGCTCGAATTCGAGGAGCGTTACCCCCTCCGGAACACCTATTGCATGAGTGCATAATAAATCTCATGGATGCATAATGAAAGATGCAGTATGCTCGGAATGAAATGCAGTACAACATTCTTAAAGCTCTATTCAAATCACTTCAAATATTAGTGCAAATTTCCTCTCCGGTAGAGAAGTACTCACCTAATCTACTCAACCTCAGATATAGCTGTTCTTCTTCAGTTAAGGCCCTAACACCTAACAATTACAAGAGTAGCATTACTTAGGTTATCACATCCAACACCAAAATACCACAGTAAAACATTCTGGACAGCAGCTACTTGTTTCTAACATAACTGGAGATTCCAACTCCAAAAGATATGATCTAAGACAATCTGGAAAGCTTAAGAAATGCACTACAATTCATTTTCAGACCTCAACCCTAAATTCTTAAGTTTTCCATGTCGAATTTCATAAGTTCCCGAATCTGTCCTCTCTAAACAGAGAGTAACCAATTCTGGACTGTCACTTTAAACAGCAATAACTCCCAAACTAGTTAGCCAAATGCTCCCAATTTTTGACACAAGCTAGTTTATCAAGTTTACTACAACTTTGGTATTTATAAGTTTTACAGCAACTACCTTTATCAAAGGTCAAACCTAGAAATACTACCAGCTGTCCAGAAAACTTAGAATTGCAAGGATTAAATATTTATTTATGTGGCAAACATCCCTTAAGACCAAACTAATGTTACCACAAGTTCACATAGGTCACAAAAACACCAGAAAGTAAGGTTTGCCCACCTAGAATATTTATTTATACTTATTTCTCAATTTCCTTAATTAATTAAGTGGAATTTTAAACATATATGTAAACTGCTCCTAATATTATACAACAATTACAGGAGACTCTATGAACCAAAAAGAGACCACTGTAAAAATTTGAACTAAAATTATTCACAAAAACTCCCTAAACAAAATTTACAAGCCCAAAAGGCTGATTTTTGTATAATTAACAACTCATATTGAAAAGTATCAAACAACAGATTTCATATTTTTCTTAGACACTCTAAGGTACCAAGACATTCTCCAAAAATTTATAAGAACATTGCACATGTAGAAAAATTACTAAAATTCATTCAAGTATTTCCTAAAATAACAAGATAGCATCATAACATGAAAAGTACTTAAGCACAAATGCACAAATTTTTACCAGAGCTACAGCAAGTATAAAATAGCCTACCCACCAAATTTCACAATTTTTGGAAGACTACAGCTCAAGTTATACATTTAACAAATTTGCCTTCATTTCAAAACACATTTGAAAGATCTATTTAATTCTCCCAAAAACTAAACATCACATACCAGATTTATATTTTTCTAAAATACTACACATCATGTAGATCCTAACAAAATTTATCTCATGATTTTTGAGCAAGTAAAACCCTAGATCTACATTTTCCAAACAACCACAAAAATCTGTGACAAAATGAAAGAAAATCAAAGCTGAACCCTAACCCGCTACAGTGCTGGGCCGGCCCGACTTGACAGCGCGGCCCAGCCAGCGCGCGGCCCGTCCCGGCTCCCGCCCGCGCACGGCGTGCTGACAGGAGGGCCCCCCGTGTCAGTGAAAGGGGACAGGGGAGCGGGCGGCCGTGAGCTCCGGCGAGCGATTCCTCGCCGCCGGTGGCTCCTCCGACCAACCCAAGTTCACCGACGTCTTGCCCAAACCCAACCGCACCGAGGCCAGCCCTTTTCCCCAAAGCTGTCGCCCCGAAGCACCTATGCCAACGGCGATGGCGGACGGTCGTGGTGCCTGGCGGTACGCCGGCGAGTCCTGGCCGTCGCACGACCGACCGAAGGGTGCACCACCTTCCTGGACCCCTAGCGGACCTCTCGAGACCACTCACACAGACGGGGATGGAGGGGAGCTGCTTGACCGCGTGAGCACCTAGCCGGCAGCCATGGCGCGGCCGTGCGCGGTCTTGTTCCGGCCTGACTATCCCGATGCTGGCGGTAGCATCTTTACCCTAGCATCTTCATGTGACAAGAAGGAGGGAACGTGAGTGAGGGCAGGCGGAGAACTACGGTGTGGTGCTGGCCACGGTGAACCTAACATGGCGGAGCTCCGGTGACCTTTCGGGAACGGGCGGAGGTGGCAATGCGGCTCACCTCGGGCTCAATCAAAGCCACCGGTTGGTCGAGGAGGTGTAGGGCGGTGTGGCGGAGGGAAGGACGTGATCTAGTGAGCGGTGGTGCGGTGGTGAGTGCGCACGAGCTCGCCGGAGTGGGGGCGGCAATGGCGGCTCAGTTTCTCCGTGTTGAAGCCGAATGAGGGAGGGAGAGGGAATGGAGGCAGCTCCGGTGCGTCGTGGCGGTCTTGAAGGCTCCGTGGACTGACCGATGGGGCCAGGGCCGGCGTACGGTCGCCACCGCGTGTCCACGCGTCGGCGAGGGCCTGTGGCCGGTCGGCCACTTCCCCCCTGACGAAACTGAATCGAGCTGCCAACGTGACACCGGTGATCGACTCACAGTGAAAGTTTGGCGCTGATTATCTTCCAACACAGCTCGATTCGGTTCAAGATGACATCATCAAATTTGTAGAGCTATGTGAGGGCAACAATCTTGCCAATTGGAGTTTGGACTGGTTCGGCCTAGATTTGAAACTATATGACCCCAAAATGGTGCTCGGTGAAACTGAAACATGTTTTCAGTTAATGACACCGACTGAAACCCTAACTTCTTGACACTATATCTCCTAAACCATTGAGAACCAGGTATGGGTGATATTGGCAATGTTGTAGAGCTACATGAGGGCTACCAGTTTGTCAATATGAGTGGAAGCTGGTTTGGCCTGGTTTGCGAACTACAAGCTTCTAAAGTAGGCCACAGTAAAACTGGAGGGACACTTGGAGACTTAGAAAAATTTCTAAGTGTTGAGACAGCCCCTCTAGCTGACTTGTGGGCCATTTTTGAGCATGTTCTGGCCAGTTTCATGAGATGGTCATATTGAGACTTTTGTTCCCCATAAAATTCCCTACAACTTTGCTTAAGGGTGCTCCTCCATGCAAGGTCTCCAAGCTAGACTTTTTAATTGGTCAAACTAGAGCATCCTAGGGATAAATGGTGGTCAACCACACCTTGGAGGGCATTTTGGTGATTTTGGTCAACATGAACCTTGCTCCATGAGTAACCCTAAGTATAACTAAGGTGTTGTGAGGCATAATTGGCTACTCTACCCTTTAGTTACACCAACTACCAAGTATCACATGATGTGAGCCAAACAAAATTCTAAAAACAATCACATTTGTTGCAACCACATAAAATAACATGAATGATGCATGCTTATGCTTATGCAAATGCAATGCAATTATGGAGCTAAACACTTGAGGTGTTACACATTGTGCCATAGAATAGATCATCCCAAAAACTGACAGTGTCTCCTTTACCTGGAATACAGAAAGCAATTCCTCTATATTGAACATGGAGTCTCAAAATGTCTTTCCACCAAAATGAGCCTTTTTCTCTTCTGATATGGGAACCCCATTAGGATAATACTTTTGCCAAATAAGCTGAACCCACTATATTTTCTTTCCTATAGAAGTTGTCCAATTGCTTCAACAGAAGGGCATCATTCTGGACACTTAAGTTAATGACACCAAGTCCTCCTTTTTCTTTGGGCCTTCTAACAAGTTCCCAAGCTGCCAAATTATATCCTTTTTTCCTGAAGTCACTCCCCCTCCAGAGGCAATTTTTCCTATGTTTATCAATTATTTCCACCACTGTGACAGGCAACTTTAGAGAGCACATATAATAGGGAGGGAGGGAGGAAAGAACTGAGTTCACTAATTGCAGTCTTCTAGCATAGGAGAGCCATTGGGAGCTAGCTGAGTCTTCTCTCTATTCTGCATATCAAGGGGGCATAATCCTTTACTTGCGGTTTTGTGAGTCCCATGGGTAGCCCCAAATAGGTGAAAGGGAAAGAACCTACCAAACACCCAAAAGCATTTGCTAGAGAAGTGGCTTTCTCCTGATCTATGTTGATAGGAACAAGGCAGGACTTATGAAGGTTAACCTTTAATCCACTGGAGAGAGCAAAGTTGTGCAATATTTCTTTGAGGTGTAGCAGTTGTGTTTCACAACCTTGCATAGTGTCATCTGCATATTGCACCACTGGGAATGGGGTTCCTCAATTCTGAGGAAAAGGGGGGAGAAGATTTCCATGCTCATACTTCTTGTTAATGACACACTCTGAAATAGATCAGCTGCAATAGCAAAAAGCAGTGGGGACAGAGGGTCACCCTGCCTGACCCCTCTTTTACGTCTAAAGTTCTCGCCAGCCACCCCATGAAGTAGAATCGAGGAAGTTGCAGATGAAAAAATGTCTTTCATCCACTCAAGTTTATATCTAATTCAGTCTCTTGTAAGCTAGATATAAACTTTGTCTAGATGCATAGATAAAGTAATGTTTATAAAAAAGCTAAAAAATGTCTTATAATTTGGAATAGATAGAGTACTTAAAAAGATGCGTGCTTCGCGCGCCCTTACCAATGCCTTGTTACAACTCAATTTCAAGATTGTGTGGAAGTAGTACAAAGATATACGGAGGAACGTTTTGGAAGGTTGTATTGATAACATGTACTAACCAATTAGTACACATATGAAGAAGAATTAGAAAGAAAAAATGGAAGCCGTAAACATCCGTTAGTATGGGTAACAGACTGGGAGTAATCGAATAAGAAATGTCTGTCTAAAGTTCAAAGGAGTCAGGAAGTAAGCGAGCTTAACAGTGTCATCCGAACATCCCCAAACATCTTCTTTGTATTTCTTTTTGGTAGCAGATGAATACAATCTAAAAGGTAGTGGAGCTAGATTTGATGGAAGCACAATCCCACACGGTAAATCAAAGTTCAACTTCACAGGATTGTCAAGTGGTCAGCCGCAAGCATAACTATTTTTTTGAAAGATTTGGCAGGAGCTCTGCCTTTCAATTAAAAAAGAGAAAATAGAGTTGTTTATGTACAAGCAAAAACCAAGGACAACACGCCCTGGGGGGCGGGAAAAGGAAACACTCTCTCCAAAGGAAAAATCCCCTCTAGCTAAATGCTCTTTTTCTTTGCTCAATGTCGCCATTGATCCTCGATGCTACTTGCAGCACTGTTTCTGAGATGTTGTTAAATATGCACATGTTCCTTTCTTCCCATAGGTTCCAGAAGGTGTATATTACTATGTCATTGAATCATCTCCGATCTGCTAGGGGCACATTGCTAGCAGCCTTCTCCCAGCAGGCCATGATTTGAAGGGGGTCTACCTGTTGCTGTCCTAGAATACCATCCTAGTGTTCCCATGTGAGAATATGGGTACAAACTGCCTTGGCAAATGGCAACAAAGACATAGATGGAGTCCAGTCTATGAGGGCCTGTTGCATAGAATACAATGCTCCTGGTGCGGCCAACTCCTCTTTTGCAAGTTATATGCCGTTAGGAGTTTTCCATGAATTAATATCCAGGTGAAGACTTTGCACTTGTGTTTCTGCATGTGCTTTCCAGATGTGATCTCTCGGGAATTTGGCAAAGGAGCCTCTGAATTGGATCCGGTACGCTGAACGAGTGGAGTAATTACCATCCGGTGTCCATTTCCAGGTGATGGAATCCTTGATGTCTTGGATCAAGTGCACGTCCTGGATCCTGATACAAAGAGAGACAAACTCCTCAATGTGTGTGGCAGTGGTGATACGTCCCCTCAAGGAGTGTATCCAATTGTTGTTGCGAAGTTCCTGCTGCACAGTTCTATTTTTTTCTGGAGGCCAACGGGAAGAGATTTGGGGCTAGGTACTTTGGTGCTTTTATGTCAAGCCAATTATTGTGCCAAAAGCGAGCCTTTACGCTGTCACCTAAAGAGATTGTGGTTGAGGAGTTGAACAGGAGACAGTCGACATCATTACAAGGAAGATCCATTCTTACCCATGGTTTTGTAATACCCGTGTTTTTGCATCATAATAAAAATCACTAAAAATTTGAAGATACAAGTGACACACAAGCCGTTGGGTCCCACAGGTCGGATGGAGATGGAGAATGGTCCCACAGGTACACTTGACACGTGAGCCGTCAGATCCCACAGGTACACGTGACACACAAGCCGTCGGGTCCCACATGTCGGATAGAGATGGAGAACGGTCCCACAGGTACACGTGACACGTAAGCCGTCAGGTCCCACAGGTCGGATGCTAAAGGGTCCGCAAGTACATGTTGGACGGAGAAAGGACCGAGCGGAGACTTTTATGACGAACTGCAAGCGTCACGGATGAGTAAATGCAGGTCCCACAAGTACACGTTGGATGGAGAAGGGTCCCACAGGTACACGTTGCATGGAGATATGATCGAGCGGAGACTTTTATAACGAATTGCAAGCGTCACGGATGAGTAACTATATGTCCTACAGGTACACATCGGATGGATAAAGTACCGTGTGGAGATCTATAACGAAGCCGTTCGTTACAGATCCAATATTGTTCATTACAGATGTGTAATTAGTTCAATGACGAAGCCTGTTCGTCACAATTTTAAAGGAGCGAGAGTGATCTGTGAAGAAACCCTGTGTTTTTCTACGAAGATTTTGTGATGATGTCTGATTTTATCATAAAAAGGGAGGGTTGCAGGATCGTCACCACTGATCTTTGACGAAATGGAAATATTCGTCATAAAAAGTGCTCTTCTACGACGGTTTCGGATTCATCATTAAGATTTTCATCATAGAAGTGGATATTTCTAGTAGTTCCAAGGCTTCACACGTGACGGATACGTCACCCTTATCATTGTGGTGCATCCACGTGTGAGGCTGCAGATAATTTAACACATATATCAACATCACTATTCCAGGATTGCACAGCTAGAGTTGTACTCACGAACAAGCCAATCTCGACACATCATTTTTCCCACAGCATCGAACCATGTCCACTTGAACCATGTCTCCCCTAAAATAATGGCAAGTTTTTTCTAAAATGAAAATATTCTGTTTATATTTCAGCACATAAACAAAATGTCTACAAATATATCTGAACCATAAAAACTGCTGTTAATTCCTTTTTCCTTCTTCAACAAAGCAAGCTTTGGACAACCTGCCACAAGAACAAACGAACATCTTGCGGCTACTGATTTATGAGAACTCCTTTGCCCAAATAGAAAATTAGGTATTTAGAAAAGCCAAAACAACCTATAATTTAAGACAAAGGATGGTACTTTAATAACATTAATAATGCACCATTATTTTATGATACGTATTTAGAAATACTCCATCCATTCCAGATTATAAGATGTTTTATCTTTTCTACATACATTATTTTTATATATGTATCTAAACATGATATATATCTAAGTACATAGCAAAACCATGTATCTAGAAAAGCTAAAACGTCTTATAATTTAAAATGGAGAGAATACTTTCTTATGATAAAAAATTATATCAAATATACAAATATTAGTAATTGTTGGTGGAAGTCTTGGTCTATAATAAGACATCTTAAAAAAAGAACTGACAGGATACGTACCCTAGATATTCTCACCAAAGCGTTTTGGTGTCAGACCAAATCAAGTGCTTTGATCTAAATTAATTCCAAGCCATTAATCTGTATCTAGAAAATATTCTCGTTTTCTTCGGTGGATGACCAGAGCAACCAAACACTTTGTAATACGCTGGCTTGTGAACGCAATATATCCTTGAAAATTCTGTCGTTAGGGAATGACCAGATGCTCCAACACCTAAGTATGATGATGTCAACACCTTTCGACTGTTTTTTTTAACTTAAAGCTCGTCACCTTTATTTCAATCTGGGGATTAGTAGAGTCATGGTCCATCAAACAGATCACAAAAGATGGGGACGGGATCAGATCAAATGCAATGGCAATCTGAATCCCTTTTCAGACTAAGACGAGCTAACTCATCTGCACAGGTATTACCAGCGACGAAGCCAGGAATTATCGAAGGGATGGCTGCTTGCTCTTCTTCTTCCTCCCGCCCCTCCTTTCCTTCTTCTTCCTCCTCATGGTAGTAGGCAGGGCTAAGGGGGGCTTTGTGTTGCCATGGCTGGTAGGGGGGCTGGAGCACAGGTAGCCCCCCCACCCCGCTGCCTTCATCGCTGGGTATTACAGTCACGAGGAATTACAGAATTTTTTTTTGAGCATAGGAATTACAGAAATTTCGATAAGAACAAAATGCCTATAAAGGAGTTCTCTCACATCTCTGAAGATGACGCCTCCACGAGCGTGATCATGTATGCTTGATACAAAGTGCATCATTTACTGCATGTATATGCTCCCAAAACCAGCATGGACAGATTGAACAGAGATCATGGGCTTCAACGCAGCGTACGGAGCTGCAGGTCCAATGCCCGCCTGACTGGCCCAGAGTGGTCTCGGCCCAAGTGAGGAGGCGTGCACGCAAGGGGAATCGATAGCTCGCATGTGTTGTCTTCAGACTTGTACTTAAGCGAGCTGAGAGAAGGAGAGATGCTCGAATTAATATGATAAACTAGTTAAACTCTATCAAATCATTCCTCCAATCTATTGCTCCCAATTTCTCCATCCTCCATCTACTCTGCTTACGGATGACTAAGTTTTGTCTTCTAAGATGCCAAAAGGATCCATGGGTCTGCAGCCCTGGAGTTGCAAGGGAGACAAACACTCTTGAGCAAATAGGCATTGCATGAAAAGGTCTACCAAAAGTCTGGAGAAAAGTGTTGACAGAACACACAAGAATAGGAAGGAAATAAAATATATCACGTGTGATAAGGCAGTAAGTATTCCCTCTGTTCCAAATTATAAGAAGTTTTGGTTTATCAAGACACATTGCTTTTATAACTACGTATCTCGAAAAGCCAAAGTCTAAAACTTGCTGCTACAAAATCTAGTGCTGAGCCTAGGCCTGAGTCGAGAGGGCAGGTGAAAGGATGTCACACCTATTTTTAAGGACAAAAATAGGATGCATAAAAGACTCATGTGCGTCTCAGGACATGATCGCACACACAAGTAGACAAATTACATAGTATCATCACAGTGCTTATTACATAGCGAATAAATATTTAACACATAGTCTTGACCGATAAATAATAATAACTAATAGTAGATCTCCAGCGGAAACTCCAAACACATAGACACGGTTGACTGGTTGACACCAAGACTAGTACTCATTACGATAATCTTCCTCATAATCTTCATCTGTTATGGTGGAAATAGCAAGGGTGAGTCATGTCGAACTCAACAAGTATAACACAGGGTTCATGAGGCACAAAAGGCTAGACACTGTTTTACTGCGTTTAGCTTTTTATCATCTTATATTTAGCAATTGAGTAGCATCAAGATAATCTACTTCCCATTAAAGAACCAATGATCAATTGTAATAAAAATAATGAATAGCATTAACATGAGCATAATAATAATCAGCAGTAATTAAACATGACATAACCATGGTGATCATCTATCTGTAAATGTTCCAAGGCCGCTCGTATCCGTGAGCACGGCTAGTATACCAGTTTTTAACTCTGCGCAGAGGTATACACTTTCACTGTGAGTCATAACTTCCAAATGCATGGGTTCACGACTCCCCAAAACACCAGAAATCATATAAAGCCACTTAAAGGTTCGTCTAACAAGTTAGGGCCATTAGATTCACTCGGCAGGCAGATGTAGGAACCCCTTTTCAAATGGCACACTTCCTTCTCGGCTATACTCATTGACTAGAGGCTGTCCTACACCCAACGTGGCAAGCCGTTCTTACGCCATTTAAGGTAACCACTAACAAGCTCGAAAAGATCCTTTAAGCAACTAAAGCCAGAGCCATATAGCCCTCACAGCTGTACTGTATGTCCCAGATGATCACGTACAGATAAGTCCTTACGGAGAGAAACCAGAGCATCAAAATAACCCACATGCTCTAGCCCCCTTTTCAACAGCAAATAAAATCATCATTAAAGGTTGATTGCTTAATCCATTAATCAAAATTACAAGATCATTGTTCATGATTAAGCACTAGCAATATCTACCCAAATGCATCCCCAAGGTTGACAAGGAATCAAGATAACAATCACTAAGTTATAATCTCTAGATTGTCAAGGTAGACACATGCATATGATATTGATTATAGTGAATAGGTAACAAGGATAGTCCCATGTTATACTTGCCTTGATCAAAGCTTTCCGGATGATACTGCTGATCTGGCTCAAAGTAATACTCCTGATCGTCCAGAAACTGCTCACCGTCTAAACTCGATCACCAATCAACAACATACATGCAATCGAGCAAACATACACGAAGCAAACAAAGAGATATAATTAGAACAGTACATCAACAGTAACAAAACAGTAATAAAAATTTGTAAAACTCTTCTACACGTTCCTACGATCACACAGACGTAAAGATCACAAAATTCGGAGTTAAAACGTGAAAGTTATGAATTTTCAAAGATTTCTTATAGATAAATAATTACTTTAATATAAACTCAAAAATTAAATTTTCCAAACCTACTGTACAACTATACTAACATGTAGAGCTCGCAAATATGAACCTAACGCAACTTGAACGGATCAAATCGGAGTTAAAACGAAGATTTTATGACCAAAACAAGTTTAGTGGCAAAACTGTAAATATCAGAAAACGTATTTTTGATTTACCGAGAAGAAATACGCTTTCAAAACACAGAAACGTCTTTCGGAAATTACGCCAAGGGACTACGGGTTATATTAAGAAAAATGGCAGGGACTCTTTAGAAAAATTACCCCGCGAAGGGGTATCTTCTAATCTTGGCCGTAGATCCGGATTTGAACGGCTGTGGCTAAATCAAGGGGGAGGCCGGCGGCGCTACCACCGGAGAAGCGACCATACGGCGGCGCCATGGCCGGCGACTCGCCGGAGACGCGGTTCTAGGGCTACACTGCACTATAAGACGCGCGGATGGTCCCAAACGAAAGAGGAGCTTAACGCGATCTCACCTAGGGCTTCAAATCGATCAATCACGGGACGAAGATGATGAGCGGCTTGATGGAGCGGACGGCCAACCTCCTGCTCATGGTGGCGGCGCAAAAAGGGATTATTAGACAAATTAAAAGCACCCTCAAGGAGGGAGGTTGCACACGTCGAATTGAAGCTCACCGCGGCCCCTAGGGTTCGGCGGCGCGGCTAGAGCTCAAACGGAGGTGTCGCTTGCGGTTTGATCTAAAAACGAAAGGTGGCGGCTCGGCTCTAGCTTATATAGAGCAAGGACTCCTCAATTTGGATGGAAATCCCGAGTGGTTTGGGTTTGATTCGATGGAGATTGCGTTGGCATCCGGCTCGGTTACGAAGCAGAGAAGAGAGACGCGACCGACACGTGGGGCCTACTCGTCAGCGAGACAAGGGAAGGAGGACGCGCGCGGCTGCAGTACCTGGGCCGGCCCACGTGAGCGCAAGGAGGAGCGGGGCAGCGGCTTTGGCCCGACGGCCCAAGAGCGAGAGAGGGGAGAAAAAAACAGGCCGGCCCGGTTGGGCTTCCAGGCCGTCGGCTGCACAGGTAAGGTCTTCTTCTTTCTTTTTTTTATTTGTTTGTTTTCAAACTATTTAAAGAGATTTAAAATTCCAAATCAAATAAAATAAAATCCACACCACATAATAAAATAAATGCAACAGCATGAATGCATCATCAAATATTCCATCTAAAATTTTAAATCCTAATTCCCCATTAATTATTATCTAAATTATTTAAAAACCCACTAATTCTAAATTTTGAAATTTTTGGGTGTTACAAATTCTACCCCCTTAAAGGAATCTCGTCCTCGAGATTGGACTGCTTACTCAAATAACTGCGGATATGATTTCCTCAATTCATCCTCTCTTTCCCAAGTTGTCTCTGCCTCTGAATATCTATTCCACTGAACTTTGCACATTTTAATAATCCGACTTCGAGTAACTCTCTCAGCAGTTTCTAAAACCTTGATCAGAAACTCTTCATAGGTAAGATCCTCTTTAACAGTCAATTCCTCTAAAGGTATCTGCTCCTCAGGCATACGTAAACACTTCTTAAGTTGTGAAACATGAAACACATCATGCACCCCAGATAAATTCCCAGGCAACTCTAATTGATAAGCAACTTCACCACGTCTAGCAATAACTTTGAATGGCTCAACATACCTTGGTGCTAACTTGCCTTTCATATTAAACCTCTTCACACTTCTCATTGGTGACACCTTCAAATAGACATAATCACCTACTTCAAAAACTAAATCCCTTCTCCGGTTATCAGCATAACTTTTCTGATGAGATTGTGCTACTCTCAAATTTTTACGAATCACTCGCACTTGATCTTCCGCATTTCTAAGAACATCTGTACCAAATACCTGAGACTCACCTGTCTGATCCCAGAACAATGGAGTTCTACACTTACGTCCATACAAAGCCTCAAACGGTGCCATCTTAAGACTCTGTTGATAACTGTTGTTGTAAGAGAATTCTGCATAAGGCAAACTCTTATCCCAACTGGTTCCATATTGCAATGCACAAGCTCTCAACATGTCTTCTAATATCTCGTTGGTTCTTTCAGTCTACCCATCAGTCTGTGGATGATATGCTATACTAAAATTCAGCTTTGTTCCCAAAGATTCATGTACAGCTTTCCAAAAGTGTGACGTAAACTGCGAACCTCGATCAGATACAATCTTCTTTGGAACTCCATGCAAACATACTATCTTCTCCATATATAATGTAGCCAATTGCACTCCCGTGTAGTTAGTCTTGACTGGTATGAAATGAGCAACTTTAGTTAACCGATCTACTATCACCCAAATAGAGTCATAACCTCTCTGAGTACGAGGTAATCCCACTATAAAGTCCATACCAACCTCCTCCCACTTCCATTCAGGAATCTTCATTGGTTGCAACAATCCAGCAGGTCTCTGATGCTCAGCTTTCACTCTCTGACAAGTGTCACACACTGCCACATACTCAGCCACATCTCGTTTCAATCCAACCCACCAATATTTCTGTTTGAGATCAAGTACATCTTAGTACTTTCAGGATGAATAGAATAAGCTGACTCATGAGCTTCACGAAGGATTGCCTACCTAATAGCCTGATCCTCAGGTACACACAGTCTCTTTCCGAACCACAAAATCCCATTATCATCCAGTAGAAACCCTGGTGACTTACCAATCACTATATCCTCCGCTATCTTCTTTAGTTTCTCATCCTTCAACTGACCCTTTTATATTTCTTGCTCTAATGTAGGTTCTATCACTAATTCCATTGTATTAGTAACAATTCCCAAATTAAAATATTCAAATTCAGCACATAACTCACTAGTCATGGACAACATTTGCATCTCATTGGCATAACTTTTCCTGCTAAGAGCATCAGCTACTACATTGGCCTTACCAGGATGATAGTGTATCTCTATATCATAGTCCTTGATTAGTTCTAACCACCTGCGTTGTCTCAAGTTCAGATCAGACTGAGTGAAAATATACTTCAAACTCTTATGATCGGTGTATATGTCACTCTTATGCCCAATCAAATAGTGTCTCCAGATCTTCAAAGCATGAACTACAGCTGCTAGTTCTAAGTCATGAGTAAGATAATTCAACTCATGCTTTCTCAACTGTCTAGATGCATAAGCAACAACTCTGCCTTCTTGCATAAGAACACACCCCAAACCTTGACGAGAAGCATCACAATAAATAGAGAACTTCTTACTCAAATCTGGCAATACCAAGACAGGTGTTGTAGTCAATCTCTTCTTCAATTCTTCAAAACTAGCTTGACATTTATCAGACCATACAAACTTGGCATTCTTCTCTAACAGAGATGTCATAGGTTTAGCAAGTTTAGAAAACCCTTCAATGAACCATCCGTAATATCCAGCTAAACCCAAGAAACTACGAATCTCGCCCACATCAGTAGGTGGTTTCCAATTCAATACATCATTTACTTTGCCTGGATCCACTGATATTCCACCATTAGAGACAATATGTCCAAGAAAAGAGACTTCCTTCAACCAAAACTCACATTTACTTCGCTTAGCATACAGTTTATGCTCTCTAAGTTTCTGCAATACCAACCTTAGATGTTCAGCATGCTCTTTCTTCGTCTTGAAAAATACCAATATATCATCAATAAATACCACCACAAACTTATTAAGATACTCCATGAACACCTTATTCATCATGTACATAAAGTAGGCAGGTGCATTGATCAAACCAAATGACATAACAGTATACTCATACAAACCATACCTCGTAGTAAAAGTTGTCTTTGGAATGTCAGAGGCACCTCTCAACTGATCAAACAAGTCATCAATTCTGGGCAAAGGATACTTGTTCTTGATAGTTACTTCATTAAGTGACCGATAATCAACACACATTCTCTGACCACCATCTTTCTTATCAACAAAAATAACTGGTGCACCCCACGGTGAAGAACTAGGACGAATAAAACATTTATCTTGTAATTTCTTAATTTGTTTCTTAAGTTCTTCTAATTCATCTACTCCCATTCTATATGGTCGTTTGGCTATGGGTGCAGTTCTAGGTAATAATTCAATAAGAAATTTAATGTCTCGGTCAGGTGGCATACCTGGCAAATCATCAGGAAAGACATCTGGAAATTCATCGATAACTAGATTCTCTTTGATAGCATCATCATCAAGCTGATTCACTAAGGCGGTTGACTGCTTCTGCACTGCTACATCCACACTGATCTTCTCCCCATTAGGTGCATTCACTACTACTTTCTGCTGACACTGAATCACTGCCTGATTTTGCTTCATCCAATCCATACCCAAAATTACATCAATACCAGATGTCCTCAACACTATAGGAGTTATCTTAAACTCTACCCCCCTTAAAATCATACTAATTGGAAGACACCGATTAGTGGTTTGCATAGTACCCCCAGGTGAATTTACTAAGAGAGGTTCTTTCATGGCAAGCATGGGTACACTATACATTCTAACAAAAATGTTGGATATAAAGGTATACGAAGCTCTAGAATCAAAAAGAATGGTTGTAGGAGTGGAATGGACATTGAACGTACCAAGCATTACTTCAGGCTCTGTCTGTGCTGTTTCAGTAGACACATGATTCACCTTTTTAGTATTAGATTATCTCTGCCCCTGCGGTGTCTGCTGATTCTGCTTCTTGGGACAATGATTAGCATAGTGTCCAGGCTCTCCACAGCGATAACACAGATTGGGGGTACTAGGTGCACTGGTCTTCATTGGGGTAGAGCTAGAATTACCCTGGCGTAGAGTTTGCTGACCACTCTGCTGTTGGAACTGCCTGTTCTGCTGATACTAAGGTCGTTGTTGGAACTGATTATTCTGTCGATTCTGAGACCACTGTTGATTTGAATTACGGCTCCACTGACTAACTGGTCCTTGAAATTTGGAATGAAACCCATGCTGAGAATTTATACGTTGGCAATTATTGTTTCCAACACCTTGTTCTTTCATCTTTCTTTTCCTGACCATCTCCCGACGTTCATTATCCAGCACGATAACCTTATTCACAAGTTCTTGGAAGCTGGCATAATTACTACCCATCAACTGCAAACGAAGATCATAATAAATTCCTTTGAGGAAAAGACGTTGCCTATCTGCATCTTCCCTCACTTCATTAGGAGCATAGCGAGCCAACTGCGTGAACTTGTCATGATACTCACTAACGCTCATCTGTCACATCCTGAGATTTCTGAATTCTTCCTGCTTCAGTTCAATTATACCCTCAGGAATGTGGCGAGCTCGAAAATCTCTAACAAATTCATTCCAAGTGATAGGAGGAGCATTGTCAGGACGTGCAGCTTGATACGACTCCCACCAAGTCTGAGCTGTCCCCTGTAACTGACCAGATGCATATAACACCTTTTCCAGATCATTACATTGGGCGATGTTCAACTGTTTCTCCACCGCTCGCACCCAATCATCCGCCTCCAATGGATCAGCAGCATGAGAGAACACTGGAGGGCATCCCTTCAAAAACTCCCCACGTTTGTCTCTCACATGAACACGTGGTGGTCCTCCTGCAGGGAGATTGTTCTGCATGTGTTGCATGAACATCTACATCATCTGATTCTATGTATTCATAAGTTCCTCCATAGTAATGGGTGGGTTAGCACCTCCACGACCCCTGCCACGGCCTCTGGCTGCCATCTGTTTTCAAAGCACAAGAAACGAAGCTCAGCAATATCCAGGATGATGTATCCAATTAGTAAGTAAATCTGAACCCTCTGGCAAATTCCAATTTCAGCGGCTCAGTAAAACTGCCATATCTCGAGCTACAGACGTTCAATTAAGGTGATCTTTACATGGTTGCAAAGCTTATAAAATTATATATAACTTTTATTAATAACACTTTTCCAGATTCTGTCAATAAATTAGTCAAAAACTGAGCTTAACCGAAACTGTTTCAGAATTCCAGACTGCGCAGTGACCCCAACTTGGAACAGGTATATCTCTTAGCTCATAATCGATAATAAGGTGATTCTTGTGGAGTTGGAAAGGTACAGAAGTCTAATTATTCCCAGTAAAATTTCTTAAATTCCCCATGAACGGATTTTAAGTTATTTCTAAAATATCCCTGACTGATCCAGAAATCAGCAAAAGACAGAACCAAGTTTACCACACACCCAACTTAATATTCATTATCAAATTTAAAATTCTTAACCATGGAACTTGTAGACATGTCCACAAAACTCCAGCACATATTACAAAGATCCAAATCACACAATTGTTCACACCACATACTAATACTCGACAATACCAAACTCAAATTGACTCGCAAACTAATATCGTTCTTATTACATAGGGACTTCCTAATTTTAATTAAGCTTCTCATAAATCTTGGGACGGCCTAGCTCAGCCCTTAGTTCGTCGATCTCCTTATAAGCTTGTTCCTTAAGTTCTTTTTTTCCTTTAGCAACTCATCCATCAAATCCACCTCATGGAGAGCACATTCACGAACCAGTCCCACTGTAGCTTGTAAAGTCAAGGATGAATCATCTGCAAACGGTACGGTCCAGACACCCTTGTCATGTAAGAAACAAGGAAAATGCCGGAGTGCACCATATAATGTTTTGTCCGAGCGAAGACCATGGTAGTAAACAAACGCATTGTAGGCGACATCCTCCATGCTTGTTTCTACGGTTACCTGGCTCACTCGGGTGATGAACTTTGACTCCACCTTAGGCTCCTTAGTGGTAGGATCCTTTGTCTTGACCCATAGCTCAGTCTCCCAGTAAGAGTTCATCAATGGATGACTGTACTCCTTGCAGCGATACTCCAATGTAGCTTCCCAATCGTAGTAATAATTATCCAAGATTCTTGTCAGCATGTCATGGAAGAAAACATCGGCTTTAGGAACCATTATTTGAAGCTTCGTGGTCCACCCCATGACTGAATCCTCTATTGGTGTGTCACCGACTCTTGACTCAGCATCAGATATTTCTTGGTCACCATCTACATGGGGCTCCTGGGGTTTGAAGCGGGCAATGTACTGTGCAGCGGACAGACGGGGATGAGGAGGCATCTACAAGAATTAGACATAGATTAGATGGAATCAATATATTTTCACAATAGAATAAGACAGAAGAAGCATAAAAATTTAGCAATTATCAAGGTGAAAGGAATAAGCATGAAATAAGTGAAGCATGGATGCTAATAACGACTATTCTAACTAGGCTTGCGTCCTACAGTCAACACGGCTCTGATACCAATTTGTCACACCCATTTTTAAGGACAAAAATAGGATGCATAAAAGACTCATGTGCGCCCCAAGACATGATCGCACACACAAGTAGACAAATTACATAGTATCATCACAGTGCTTATTACATAGCGAATAAGTATTTAACACATAGTCTTGAACGATAAATAATAATAACTAATAGTAGATCTCCAGCGGAAACACCAAACACAGGGACACGGTTGACTGGTTGACACCAAGACTAGTACTCATTACGATAATCTTCCTCATAATCTTCATCTGTTATGGTGGAAATAGCAAGGGTGAGTCCATGTCGAACTCAACAAGTATAACACAGGGTTCATAAGGCACAAAAGGCTAGACACTGTTTTACTGCGTTTAGCTTTTTATCATCTTATATTTAGCAATTGAGTAGCATCAAGATAATCTACTTCCCATTAAAGAACCAATGATCAATTGTAATAAAAATAATGAATAGCATTAACATGAGCATAATAATAATCAGCAGTAATTAAACATGACATAACCATGGTGATCATCTATCTGTAAATGTTCCAAGGCCGCTCATATCCGTGAGCACAGCTAGTATACCAGTTTTTAACTCTGCGCAGAGGTGTACACTTTCACTGTGAGTCATAACTTCCAAATGCATGGGTTTGCGACTCCCGAAAACACCAGAAATCATATAAAGCCACTTAAAGGTTCGTCTAACAAGTTAGGGCCATTAGATTCACTCGGCAGGCAGATGTAGGAACCCCCTTTTCAAATGGCACACTTCCTTCTCGGCTATACTCATTGACTAGATCATGTCCTACACCCAACGTGGCAAGCCGTTCTTACGCCATTTAAGGTAACCACTAAAAAGCTAGAAAAGGTCCTTTAAGCAACTAAAGCCAGAGCCATATAGCCCTCACAGCTGTACTGTATGTCCCGGATGATCACGTACAGATAAGTCCTTATGGAGAGAAACCAGAGCATCAAAATAACCCACATGCTCTAGCCCCCTTTTCAACAGCAAATAAAATCATCAATAAAGGTTGATTGCTTAATCCATTAATAAAAATTACAAGATCATTGTTCATGATTAAGCACTAGCAATAGCTACCCAAATGCATCCCCAAGGTTGACAAGGAATCAAGATAACAATCACTAAGTTATAATCTCTAGATTGTCAAGGTAGACACATGCATATGATATTGATTATAGTGAATAGGTAACAAGGATAGTCCCATGTTATACTTGCCTTGATCAAAGCTTTCCGGATGATACTGCTGATCTGGCTCAAAGTAATACTCCTGATCGTCCAGAAACTGCTCACCGTCTAAACTCGATCACCAATCAACAACATACATACAATCGAGCAAACATACACGAAGCAAACAAAGAGATATAATTAGAACAGTACACCAACAGTAACAAAACAGTAATAAAAGTTTGTAAAACTCTTCTACACGTTCCTACGATCACACAGACGTAAAGATCACAAAATTCGGAGTTAAAACGTGAAAGTTATGAATTTTCAAAGATTTCCTATAGATAAATAATTACTTTAATATAAACTCGAAAAATAAATTTTCCAAACCTACTGTACAACTATACTAACATGTAGAGCTCACAAATACAAACCTAACGCAACTTGAACGGATCAAATCGGAGTTAAAACGAAGATTTTATGACCAAAACAAGTTTAGTGGCAAAACTGTAAATATTAGAAAACGTATTTTTGATTTACCGAGAAGAAATACGCTTTCAAAACACGGAAACGTCTTTCGGGAATTACGCCAAGGCACTGCGGGTTATATTAAGAAAAAGGGCAGGGACTCTTTAGAAAAATTACCCCACGAAGGGGTATCTTCTAATCTCGGCCGTAGATCCGGATTTGAACGGCTGTGGCTAAATCAAGGGGGAGGCCGGCGGCGCTACCACCGGAGAAGCGACCATACGGCGGCGCCATGGCCGGCGACTCGCCGGAGACGCGGTTCTAGGGCTACACTGCACTACAAGACGCGTGGATGGTCCCAAACGAAAGAGGAGCTTAATGCGATCTCACCTAGGGCTTCAAATCGACCAATCACGGGACGAAGATGACGAGCGGCTTGATGGAGCGGACTGCCGACCTCCTGCTCACGGTGGCGGCGCAAAAAGGGATTATTAGACAAATTGAAAGCACCCTCGAGTTCCCAGGATCATGCTAAAGCTAATAAAGTAGCTTACGGTGGTGGAGGGAGGTTGCACACGTCGAATTGAAGCTCACCGCGGCCCCTAGGGTTCGGCGGCGTGGCTAGAGCTCAAACGGAGGTGTCGCTTGCGGTTTGATCTAAAAACGAAAGGTGGCGGCTCGACTCTAGCTTATATAGAGCAAGGACTCCTCAATTTGGATGGAAATCCCGAGTGGTTCGGGTTTGATTCGATGGAGATTGCGTTGGCATCCGGCTCGGTTACGAAGCAGAGAAGAGAGACGCGACCGACACGTGGGGCCTACTCGTCAGCGAGACAAGGGAAGGAGGACGCGCGCGGCTGCGGTACCTAGGCCGGCCCACGCGAGCGCAAGGAGGAGCGGGGCAGCGGCTTTGGCCCGACGGCCCAAGAGCGAGAGAGGGGAGAAAAAACAGGCCGGCCCGGTTGGGCTTCCAGGCCGCCGGCTGCACAGGTAAGGTCTTCTTCTTTCTTTTTTTTATTTGTTTGTTTTCAAACTATTTAAAGAGATTTAAAATTCCAAATCAAATAAAATAAAATCCACACCACATAATAAAATAAATGCAACAGCATGAATGCATCATCAAATATTCCATCTAAAATTTTAAATCCTAATTCCCCATTAATTATTATCTAAATTATTTAAAAACCCACTAATTCTAAATTTGAAATTTTTTGGGTGTTACAAAGGAGTGGTGGAAATGATCTCGATCCTTGAACTGCTTGACTGTAATTTGAGGGTTTTTTCTTATTGATGTGAGCATATGTAATTTGAAACTGGATGCTAAGAATAAAACTATTCCAAAGATCAGTCCAGAAAAACTCAGGTGCAGCCATCATATACGGTTACAGGAGCCAAGCCTTTGAAAGTTTGTAGGAGATTCAATAGACACTCCTGCACCAAAAAGAACCCTTCTTGATGTGGGTTAGTAGCTCTCCCACCAGCAGGAAACATATAGATGATCGAAGAACTTATGCCAGTTTTTCATTAGTAGAGGAACATTCTGCCTTTTGAAGTTGAGAACAACTAATCAACCTTCTGCCTTTGATAGGCAAACATTGGCCAAGCCACCTTGGCTGACATTTTAGAATTTAAATCGGAACCTCTCCGAAGACAATGCTATCTAAATGTATCAATCTCCTCATGACAAACTAAAAATGCACCAAAGTAGGTAATGCCTAAAAACTGAGTTTGCCAATTCAAGTTTACCAGCCTGAGAGAGAAAAGTGGAAGTACTAGCCAATCTTCGCTGACATTTACTCCTTCTAGTCTTAGTTTACGAGGTACTCCCTCCGTTCATTTATCTCCATCATTTTAGCCTTTGGCGTAGTGACCAAGGAGCATAGCAAAACCATTTAATTTGCATTTAATCGTCACGTGCTTGGCGCATATGAGGAGTCACATGCTAGAAACAACCAATGAGCAGCAAAGAGACAATAAATGCAAACGGGTGGTAGCCAATGAGCAGCAAACGGATAATAAATGCGGGCAAGTCCCAAGCTAATATGAAGGAGATTTTTGAATAAAAAATTTTTGCTTAGATGAAGGAGATAAATGAATGGAGGGAGTATTTCACAAATGTAAGAGTCAAACTTTATAAGCTTCACTACTACAAACTAGAGATTTTGTGAGAGGGACAATTTTTCATGAGAGTGGAAAACACACTCTCATGAAAATAATTGTTTTCACGAGGGTGATGTAAATCCTACCATGAAAACTTATTTTCATGAGAGTACTCCACACACCGTCACAAAAATCAGTTGTTTTCGTGAGAGTATTTAAATACCTTCATAAAAATGACTATCCCGCCACGAAATTGATCATTTTCATGAGAGCCAAATTCAACCGCCACGAAATATGGGTTGCTGGTTTTCAGTAGAAAAATAATTGCTTAAATACTAGAAATTGAAGAACATGAATAAAGTTTTCTCCTTTTAATATGCAGCGAAATTTTGTAACTAGCCTTTCTCCCTCATGCTAACTCCAAATATGGTGATTCTTTTTCCTAAATGTTTCTAAAATCATGCTCTATCAATTCATGGGTTTCTTATTGCTTTTTTGTTGTTGTTTATTGGTCATTTTATTTCTCAAGCAAATGTAGAATGATCGTAAAAATTAAGTACTAAAATTTGAATTTTTTTAAATGACCTCGTATTGAGAAATGATCAAAATAAAAGTTGTAGATCTCGAAAAGTTGTAGAACTTTGTTGTTTACAAGCTTTGGCCCATAGTTGGGTTAACAATTTTAAACCACTCCTTCGCCCTAAAATAGAAGGTGTCCAATGTTCAAAATTTATCCCATTATAAAGAATTCTAGATTATCCCACCTCGCCCATGCATGCCTTCTTTTAAACTCCATTCATGCATGCCTATTAAATACCATATTGTGCAAAATGAGACTCCTGTAGTTGGTAACCAAAATCAATGACATGCATGCATGCCTTTATAAACTACATGTGTTATTAGAAAATTAAGCAAGTTGATAACCAAACTAACTAATTAGTAAGAGGTAAGTTAGTATTTTGTTAGATTTTGTCCTAAAATTACTTAGATATCTTTCATTTCAGGATAGAAGGAATATTGTAATACAAAGTTGATATTATTATATTTTTAAAATATATTATCCAATAGTTATTAATTTACAATCATAAACAATATAATACAAAATAAAATAATGATGCAAATGTAATTTAAGAGACTGACATATCAGACTATGGCCTTGTAAATGGGACCTGGGTGAGTAATTACCTGGGTCTAAAAATGTTACACCCCAGGTTTGAATAAACTTAAAGGCACGGCTACTTGCCAGGGTTCTTTCACATTTTAGTTACCATCATAGGGCACGGGTCAAAAATCCTCCACACTAGGTTTGGCTAAACATAAAAAGACATACCTTGTCAAATGAAATGCAAACTCTAACTGACGACAGGTCGTGCTCCATGTCCACGCGTCGTCTCTCTCCCTCCCTTCTTCTCCATCTCTGGCAAGCTTAGAAAAGAGGTCGGGGGAGGCAGTCAGGCTCGATGGTGGGGATGAGAGATACAGTGGCAAGGCGGAGGCGGCAGTGACACCGTTGGAGCGGGCGGCAGAGGAGACGGCCAAGCGGACTTGGGGCGGGGTGACCATGGCCATGGCGGTGCTGAGGGAGAGGAGGAGGTCGCGCGAGCATGGTGAGGTCCGGCAGCCGCGGCCCCGGAGCTCCGTCGAGACCCTACTGTGCCATGGCAGGGCAGTGAGGTAACGTGCTCCTTAAAGGAGCGGTAGGGCGGTGGGGTAACGTGCTCCTCAAACACGCGACCGTGCGTTATCGGACTCCCAAGTGAAAGGCAAAGTACCTTTACAGCAACTAAAGCTCTTGGCCAACCTATCAGCCTTTGAATCATCCATATTAACATGAACCAGCATTGTTTTCCAATTATTCACTTTGCAGACAGTGGCTGCTCAAATTCACCAAAAAAATTTGCTCCATGGCACAAAATACTAGCAACAAGAAGAACAGAGCTGATGCTCTGCAGAGATGGTATGCATATTCTACGTCCACAATTTCTCTCCACACCGCAAAATGGACGACGATACCAATTTTGCTAAGCCAAACTACTAGCAACTGAAGCTAGATTTCATAACAGGTCTCCCATGACCTCCTCCTGGCTTCAGAAAGGCATGCTTCCACTAGCTTTTGTGGTCTCTGCGTGTGATACTAACCACCTGAGGATATAGATACCGAGAACAGGGGTGAGCACCAACAACCAGTGCAACATGTTAAACCGTTAAATTCATCAACTAGGAAATGATCAACCTACTTAAGTAGGTACTTACAAAAAAAATCAAGGTTAGTAACCTTGTTAAGTACCCTGGTCATTTGATGCAGTGCCAGAAGTAGACTTCTGTTTCTTGCATGGATCGTTACTGGATTGAACCCCATCATCAGGAAAATTCTGATCTGTGACTTCTGAAAATGGGTAAAAATGAAATGTCTCTGTTACGTCCCTCAGTTCTGATAAGTAGAGCAGGATGCCAACAGCAAGTGTTAATGGATGGGATAATATGGAAAAAGACAAATAGTGGCCAACATGCAATTTCATGTGTATAACTGCAACTTGATGATCTGTTTTGGTCATGCAATTTGGAATGACCCAATGATCAACCATACGATGAAATAACATAATTCAGAAATGAACACAATAGCTGCTTCAACCTTGGTGTTTTTTTTCTTGAGCACACAGGAGGACTGCATTTCATTGATAGGTAGAAAAGACAATCGGATTACGTGCCAATTCCATGGCGTCCGTTAGTTTTTTTAACACTCAACACTCTTTAAACTAGATAAAAAAAACAGCACAGCCCTGCTCAATGTCCTAAAAATGAGCCCAGCGCCCAGCGCCCATCACCCAGAGGTGGCCCTGGTCACGCACCTATCTTGGTGTTATTTCAAGTGTCATATTCAACAAGTTCAACAAGTACAAATTAGTGTCCTATGGTTTATTATTTTTTTGACTGATTGTACTAACTATCTGCGACTCTGCAAGCAAAATTGCATTGATTTTAATGCATACTCACTATTTATCGAAGTACTGCCAAAATAGGTTCGAACAAAGTGAAGCATATAGAGGACACACTTTGCAAGAAAGGAAAGACAAGGTAGTGACCTTTGCTTTTACCAATAATAACCAAAGTCTTGACTACTCCTGCATGGGTCCGGACCTTCTCTCGGACCGTGTCAGTACCTGACCCGTAATCATCAACAATAGGTTCTATCCCAGTGCCACAGTGATTCACACAGGAACCGCGTGGCTTGAAACGCCTTACCCATGGATTCTCAGGGAGGCATTTTATAGCGATATTACGGAGATTGTTCTTATTAGCATCATAGCTGCAGTTCTCTTGGCCATAAAGTTGCTCCACGAAAGATGCCTCCATGGAGCTTATGTACGAGCTGTGGCGCTCATTTGTCCACCCAGCTGACAACAAGCCTTCAATTTGATCACCCTGCTGAAGAATAAAAAACAAGATCTGTTTACAAGAGTCTAAAAATCCCATACAAGATGAAGGAAACCGGACTACAGTAGTGTTAGTAGTAAAAGAGAGTCCTGTCCTGAAAGAAAAGTTCACAGCTGGTACATGTTGCATCTACAGTTATATATGCAAGAGCAATTCAAGACCACATTGGTCCTTTCTTTAGTTTGAATTTGATATTCCATAGCAGGAGATGAGCCCCTGAAGAAAATTTCCTCAACATCCTATTGACTCTTCAGTTCTATAGTACCTTTTTAAAAACTGAAAATGTTTGCATAAGCACCAAGAAATGTACTGCCCCCGTATCCAACAGACAATTACCGAAGAATATTGTGCGCAATATGAAATTATTCAGAGGTGTATAAAAAACAAAGTAGAAACTCTTCATCGAGAATGAACATAACCGCTATGTTTCTGAATAAATCAGATCATCAGTTCATGACCGGTTACCTTGGCGATACTGCCGGGCAGGGGCAGGGGCAGCGGGTCGTCGTTGATCAACGGCTGGTTCAACGACACACCTCCCATTGGATTGTACACCTCTCAAGAACTTACAATTCTAGGGATTATAAGTTCTCTCCCTTGTTTGTTCTCCTTCCCGAAAAAAGAAACAACCAAAATGGAAGGAGAGAAAGGACCTGCCTACCAGATCGATATACGAGATATTAATCGGCAAAAATCGGGCCACAAAGAAACAGAATCCGCAGAGAACCCGTGCACAGCACCACAGCAGGGATTCACTTCAGAAGTCCGGGGCGAACGATCCCAAGATATTTCCCCCCAGATTCGAGGTGGCAAAGAAAAGGAACAGCTACGAAGAAGTAGAGATACGCAAAGAGAGAAGAAATCTCGGCTGGTCCGGGAGAGAGAGAGAGAGAGCTCAGGATGCAAACTGAACCGGAACACAGCAGCGTGGTGTATAGAAGAGACGCCCAGAGGAAGTGGGGGAGCGGAAGCCAAAGCAAAGAGGGAGAGCAGATACATCTCGGCTGGTCCGGGGGTGTCCCAGTGTGTGCAGGTGGGGGGTGGGGGTGTGGGGTGCGGTGGGGACTGGGAGAGCCGCGGTGGGCTCCCCATACGCTCCGGGCTTTTCGGTGACGTGGCGGTACTTTTTCACGTGGCGGCGTGGGGCGCCTGGGGCCTCCGGGTGGAAAATATCTCGGTGCCGATATTTTCTAATGGCGTCAGAGGCTGCCACGCGGGGCCCGCGTGAGTTTGCCCAGTCTGCGCGGAAAGATCTGCGTCTGGGATGACGTCAGTCCATGACAGGCGAACCACGCTGGCCGAGCATGGCACTCGCCCCCCTCAAAGTCCGCCGCCCGCTGGAGTGATGACCCGGCATTTTTTTGACAATATTATTACTTCCTCTGGTCTAAATTGTTGTTGATATAATTCATACTCTCTCCATTCTAAATTACGAAAATATTTTGACTTTTTGAAATGTATTATTTTTATTTACTATGTAGCTAGATATAGTGTATATCTAAGCATATAGCAAAAGTTATGTATCTAAAGCAAAAGAGCATGTAATCTAGTGGTTACAAGAGCCTCAGTAGAACTTGAAAGCCCAACGTCGTATAATTTAGAATGGATGAAGTATATTATTACTTTCTTTATTTTAAATATGTTTATTATATATATAATTGCATAGTAACAACTACTCCCTCCTGTAACACTCCTGGTGTTACGAGCGTACTTAGCCGCAAGGTTGAGGCCGGAGAGAATTTACATAAACGAGTTCCTCGAATGTTTTTTAAGGATTTTAAAACTCACCTGAAGTTTAATCGTTTGGCGTGAAAAATAATTTTGTAAACAGAAGTGAAATACAACTTGCATGCGGTGCTTAAATAAAATTGAAGTGTAAGTTGTGTAGATAAAAATGCAACACTTATGTTGGAAAAATAAATATTGTTAAATAGTAGATTGCAAGCTCGAAAAATCAAATTCGGAATTCAATCCGACCTTGACTCGGGATCTCGTGTACGTTGGAACCGGCGCTTGGCAACGCTATTTTGGCATCCGAATTGCAACAAAAAAATGCTTAAATACCAACTTCATGTTCTTGTGTAGTTGAATGTCTAGAAGTGAGTGCTTGGGCACTGGTAGGTCGTGGTGTTGTTGGGCGAGACGTTGTCCATTTAAACAGTTGCACGAAACTCGCTAGAACGTGCTGTTGGTCAGTCAGTTCCTGACCCTGGGCACTGTTTGGCAGTCCCAGATGGGCACGTTTTCACTTTCCTCTCTAGCTCATCTTCGTTCGAGGTCATTGCTCCTTCTAGTAGCCGTATGTACCTTCTTGAGACTTGTCGATTTGGTATGGTCTCAACTAAGCTCATTTGGTTTTGGTTGACACTTTAAAAAGCATGCTTGTCACCGTTTGGTCGCTTGGCCCCGAGGGTGTGGTCACCATGCGTGTGTAGCCGACGTCAGGCGTGACCCTTAGCCGGTCGCGGTCCCTCCCTGCAGGCCAGTGCGCGGGCCGCTGCCGCGTGTCTAGCTGACACCGTGGCGCGCCTCTCGCCTCGCTTTGCTCCCTTGCTGGCCAAGCCGCGTCGAGCCGCCGTGCTGCTCTTAGGGAAGTCGGGGCTGCGGCCGGCGTCGTTCGGTTTTCGTGGTGCACGTGTCGCCGCCCGTTTCGCCTGTCGCGTTGAACTTCCTAGCATGCCCCATTACTTGTCGTGGCGTGGTTGAGGACCCCGGCCGCAGTAGGGATGGGATGTCCCTCTGCCTCGGTGGTTCCCGTTAGCCGGCACTGACGTGACCACGCCTCGCAAGTCAAGGTGTGCCGCCCTGCCATGCGATCCAAGGACCCGCCATGACGCTGCCCGCTCGGCACGTCGTGCTGTTCCACCTCTGGCTCGTTGACCTGATCACAGTAGTGAGGGGGACGCCATCTGCCTTGCTTGTCCCCGCTATCCCGTGCACGCCACGCTCGGGTTCGGCCGCAGGGAGTCTAGCGCGCTGACAAGCTATCAGGGTCGGAGTTTTGCCACCCTGTCCAAGGTGTTCGCGCCTAACCTCGGTATGCTGGCCCTGTTGCTCGTGCGTGGGTGCGCTGCTCGGGCCATTATTGGCCGGACCTAACTATCAATCGGTCGGCATCCGCGAGCGTCGGTCGCACAATGGAACTGCGTCCCCTTCGACCTCTAAATTTGCAGAGCCCGGAGTATCCCAGCTCACATCTTGGCGACCGTAACTCGCTACAGAAGTTATCTAACCAACCCAGTTGCTTCGAGGCCTTGCTGTCCTTGGTGTGGGGGAATTTTGGAATTTCGTCACCACCGGTCGTCCGACCGTCGAAACAAAGCAGAGTTGGGCGTAAGTCGATTTGCCTGGGTGGAGCTTCGTTGGTGACTTCCCCGGGACTCGCCCTGACCTCCTCTTGCTCCTGCTAGCGTTAGGTTCCTTGGAGGCATAGCTGGAGACACGCTGGCGCGGGGATGCCGTGCTCGGGGCGTCGCCGCGCGTTGAGGTCGCGCGTGGCCAGGATTCTCCGGGCTGTTCCCGCCTCAACCGACTGGGCGACTTGATCCGTGGTGAGTCCCTTCCGCTCTCCCGCAGCCTCTATCAGCGCTATAGCCCTTAGGCTCGCCGGAGCACTCGCGCCGCCGTGGCGGGTGGTCCGTCACCGTGGTCAGCATGATTAAGGCCACCGTCTAACTTTTACTCGCCGCCTAGTGTTTCGTGTTTGCTTCGCGATGCTCGTCGGCCCGGTGGGCGTGTCATTTTGGCTCTCGGGGGCTGGCGTGGCTGGGCGGTGCCGGCCAGAGCCGTGTCGCGCGCGTGCGGGGGCGCCGTGGTCTACCCGTTGCCAAGGAGACATCTTCTAGGGTTCTCAGTGTGAAGTCCCAGTCTAGTGAAATAGTGTTTCATTGCGCCGTTAATTAATGAAAAACGCAGGTCCTCTTTTGCATAGTTGCAGGCGTGCTCGCGGGCTCCCTGCCGTGAGCCGCTGGCTGGGCCGGCCTGTCGCGCACGGCCGTTTCTGCAATGTCGTTGCTGTCCGCTGGGCCAGAATGGCTATCGCTGGCCTTGTTCATTTTCCAAGCGCTTTTCTATTTTGTTTCGGCAGCAAACTGGTAAATCCAATACAAAACATGTAGGAGTCCAAAAATTATGAAATCAATTTGGTTAGCTTCTTTAAATCAGAATCTATCTGTTAGTATGCTTTTATCCACATAGTTGTATAATATTTTTAGGAGTTCGCTAATTATTCTAAAATGTTAATATTGCTAAGAATAAACTTGTGAGAATTTCTGTAAGAAAATGGTAAAAGTGTTTACTCTAAAAATTTCGCAGTAAACTCCTAATATTATTATCTGCTCTCTATAATTTTTATAGCTCCAAAATAATTAGTTTGCTAGGATAGCTATTGAGCCCTAGTTAAATATCTATTAAATTGATACAATGGATAAAGCAATGTATTGGGTCCGAGTAACTAAAACACGTGTCGGGATATGACACTATACTCGTCAACGTGGATACCTGACCTAGTGCGTTAGCCAATAGAGTTAGCTCATTAACTTGAGAGACGCAATCGTGCTTTAAGCGTTGTGGTTAACCTTTGATTATTTACGTCTCTACGTTGCATCTACATATGTCTTAATAGGAGCGATGATGGATCATGGAGTCACCCAGAGGTAGCAGAAAAGATGGTGCCTTGATTGTTCACCATGATGGAATGCTAACTTGATTATTTTCTACCCAGGCAAGCTCCGGTGCATAACCCCTATTCTTCTGCACTTTAAATTATGCTTGTGCATTAAGTTTAAAGGAGTTGAATAAAACCCACTTGCATATATATATATATATATATATATATATATATATATATATATATATATATATATATATATATATATAAGTCTTACTAGTATGATAGGATCGTGTAGTGTGCTATGCTATAGGATTCCGGTAGAAGTCGAGTGATCACCTGTCACTCACGAGAGATAGAGATTATAATATTGTTACTATTATCATGTTACTATCACATGAAAAATAAATATATGTGGATAATTGGAGACCGGGCGGAACGGGTTGGATGGACTTGGATCTGGTTGGGCAACAGAGCGGGGCTCTGGTTGCATTTGTTTCGTCTGTGTCAATTAAGGACCGTTCGTTGCATGGACCTTGGTCAAGTCATAGATTTATTGTCCTGAGCATATACTTGCTTATGGGGGCGGGAAGACTTGTTTCTGTCTTGTCATGGGTTCCAGCTCTTTTCGGACTGGCTTTTTAGGGTGGTCCTATATATTGGGTTGAGGAGGTCTAAGCACCATACTGAGGCCGAGCCTACAGTGTTGGAGGCTTAGAGTCCGAGCTTGGACGGGGACCTAGACCCCTTGACAAGAGTGGAACAGGTTGACCTTGCTTGTGCCCGGGGTACGAGCAAGACGTGTGTTTTCGGGGCACCCAGCTGGGCATATTGATTCGCGAATCGCCGTTTTTGCGTGACGGTACGGCTTGACTACGCTTTGGCATCGTAGTAAGAACTGACAGTTGAAAGATGAAGAAATGATTTCTTTTGCTCAACCCTGCTTGATTATAGACTAGGTGCTTACACAGAAGGTTGAATAAGAAATAAAATACGGCTATTAAAAGTAAGAAATTAAGGAGACACTCTTAGTGCTGCTTCTCGCAAACAAGAAATCCACAAGCCAAACAGCCTTGCATAATCCTTGGAGTCGTTTTTCTTTTCTCCTGACGGGTAAGTCTTGCGGAGTACAATCGAGTACTCAGGGTTTATTCTACCCTGTTGCAGGTGACAGGTGCGGATAAGCTGACACTTGTGTGTGGAAACCTCCTATTGGGCTCAGCGAGGATTTCTTTTACGATGCGGAGTAGAGTTTATTTATTAAAACTCTCACTAAAAGTTTTACAAGAAAAATGCTATTAATCTGTTATCATTTCGTGTATTTAAACGTTCTTCATGTTAATGTTTAACTTGTCATTAAATGGTTTCATTTTCGCTGAACTCTAATAATGTTTTATATTCCACTGTTATAACTGCATAATGAATTACTCTGATGTTGTACTAAAAGTGATATAAGAAATTATAAGGATGTTGTAAGTTTTACTCTCTCATTTGTGATCCTGATGGAAAAATATGGATTTTTGAGTTCTCTCTTGCGGTGTGCTCGACAGAATCGCGTAGTTTAGTGTTCTCTCTTGGGTACCTAGTGTCTAATGGAAGACAAGTACTCTTGGGAGAGTATTAGATTAGACGATTCTGCCACAGCTCCGTCCCTAAATATCTATCGTTTTCGCTTCCCGATAACAACTTTGACTAAATATATATTAAAAAATATTAATATTTATGGTACATAATTAGTATCATTGGAAAGATCTTTGAATCTAGTTTTTTAATAAATTTATTTGAAGATACAAATTTGCACATATTTTCTACAAATCGAGTCAAACTTGTGGCAAACACACCAACAGCGACAGATATTTAGGGACGGAGGGACTATATACAAAGAAAATAAAAAGGTCTATAATTTAGGATGGAAATTTTTTTGATTTAGGAGTAACACTAGTAGTAAAACAAGATGACCGTGATCCTTTTCCTAAACACATGGTACTTCCTCGTCTCAAATTATAAGACAATTTTCAATTGAAAAATTATATAACAGTTTTCCTTTCTAGATGCATTGCTTCTACTAGTATCTAGACTAGTGTATATGTAAGTGCATAACAAAAGCTTTGTATAAGTCACAAAAAAGGCTTTGTATCCAGAAAAGTTAAAATATCTTATAATTTGGAACATAGTGAATAGTTGTCGAATGAGTATAATATTAAATGTCATTATTTTGTTACTCCTACCATGGTGAAGATCCTAATCCCACCAAAGCCTCTTGTGGTATTTAACAGTAGGTGTGGCAGTGGCACATATAGGTGAATCCTACGATGGCTCACACTAGCCTTACAAAGTCTTCTATAGATAATGGGAAAAATCTTGCTTAAACCTCTTTATAACCGTAGACCTCCGCCTTACGGGTCCTAAACTAAAGGCAACCGCATGTTAAGGGCATGTTTGGGATTCATCTGCTCCACCAGAGCCTTAGGGATCTACTAATTTTGTCTAAATCTATCATACCAAGGCCTCCTAGATCTTTAGTCATGCATACTGTTCACCAGTTTACCAGGCAGTGGCCCCCATTGGCAGTCTCCTCTCCTTTCTGAAGGAATGAGTGTCGAATCTTGTCTATTTGCTTTTTTGCCCGGGCAACAAGTGGGAAGATGGTCAAGTGGTAAGTTGGTATGGAAAAGAGAAACGAAGTCACAAGGGTGTGTCTCCCAACACGATTAAGTAATCTTCCTTTCCATCTGAGAAGTCGTTTGTTGATTTTTTTTTTTCTGATAAGTGATTGCATATGGGCTTTTTGTAGTGCACGAATGTTAGTTGGAGGCCAAGGTAGCGGCAGGTGAAGCCCTTTTGTGCTCCTTGAAATGCTTGAAGGATGTGTTGCAAATCCAAGTCCTCAAATCTGATTGGATGAATAGAGCTCTTGTCGAAATTAGTGATCGAGCCAGACACACAGTTCCAACAGTTTCGATTTTAGTTCCTGGATGTCTTCATGTCTTGGGTTCACGAAAATTGCGGCATCATCTGCATAAAGCGACATCCTCAGTCTCATCGAAGCTAGGGGAAGTGGTGTGAGAACGCCTTGTTTGTTGCTGCATCGAGAATCCTTTGGAGTGGGTCTATGGCCAAGATGAAGAGCATTGGGTCGCCCTGTCTAACACCCCGCATCTGGTTGAAAGCCTCCCCTTGATGTCCATTTATTATCACCTTAAGATGACGTGGCGAACAAGATGGATATCCATTCTCTCCAACTTGGCCTGAAGCCAAGGGCCTGCAGGAGATCAAGGAGGTAGCTCCAATTAAGGATGTCGAAGGCCTTTTGAATGTCCAATTTGAGGAAAATGCTGGGTGTCTTGTGCAGGTTTGTAACCATGTTTTGAACATATAAGTTATGCTGGATGCAGCATCGCTTGATGAAGGCACTTCGACATTTGGAGACTAAATTTTCAAGGGGCCACTGTTTGCATTGTTATGTAGAAGCTTAGTTAACAGAATGATCAAGGTTACTCCAGTCAACACATACTAGACGTTTTGCATTAGGCACACCAGAGGTATAACATATATATTTCATTACACGAAATAAAACCTGTGATATGTACTGAATGGGGTCGACACTGTCCTTCCCCTACTTTTTTCTCTGCATTACGTTTTGTTGTTGTTGTTGTTGGGGGGTGAGGGGGGGGGGGGGGGGGGGGGGTTGCAAAAGTTAACAGTCACAACATTAAGATGGTCCAGGTCCAGAACATGATGTGTGTACTGTTTCACTAGCTTGTTAGACGAATTCCTGTTCCTGGGCGTCCGGCCTCCGAGAAGCCTCCTCACCATCGATCATTCTCCTGGTCATGTTGGCCCTCTGAACAAGACGCACCAACGCTTGCACCACCTCAGACATTGGAGGCCTGAACTCTGGCTCAGGCTGCACCAGCAAAGGTTTTGATTCACAAGGCTAGTATTTTGATGTATACATGTACTAACTGCGTGGTATGTGGGGATTGAAGTTCATACCTGGACACACAGAGCAACAACATCGGCAAAACGGGAGAGGGATTTGGCGGGGTAAAGACCCTTGAGCGCCGGATCAACCATCTGGTCCAAGGCGTCGATGTCATGCAGCTGGGGAGTTGCCCACCGGACAAGTGATTGCTCTGACCGGGGCCTAGAGCTGCAATGATGTTATGAAATATAGTCAGGTCACCAGAAACCACTGCCTGGACAACGGGTTAAAGCAGAGCTGGCATCTAGTGATGATAGGCATACCTGTCAAATGGTTTACGGCCCGTCAAGAGTTCCAGCATGACAACTCCAAAGCTGTAGACATCACTCTTGAGGGTATACTGACCGGACATGTCCACCTCAGGGGCACTATAACCAGAACCCTGATCTGAAGCCTGCAGATTATCCATTTTGAAGCAAAATGAAGAATAGAACTTGTCAGTGAGATGTGATGTAAATCATTTCAGATCAATTATATCTTCCATTGTTTCGAATCACCAGATAATTCGTTTGGATTCTTTAACGACTATACAACCCAACATTTTAGGAAGTCCAGGAGCAATAACAAATTCAGCATGGACTAGGGGTTTTTTTACCATATATTTCTTAGAGAAAATTTTCCTAACTTTACCTGGAACTCAGCATCTGGAACAAAACTTGAATGCCCAGCATCAGAAATGTGAGGGTTGAGCTCGGTGTCCAGTAAAATATTGGACGACTTAAAGTTCTTGTGAATTATAGATGGAGAACAAATTTCATGAAGATACCTACACAAAGGTAAGTAGAGTAAATATTGAGGTGCGTAGCAGTAGAGTTTCATTCCCCAAAAAGAATTCGATCAACTATTTTTTTTCCAAATTTCTATCATCATAATTGCATAAAGTGGAGAGAGAGAGAGAGAGAGAGAGAGAGAGAGAGAGAGAGATCAGAGTCACTTACTCTAGTGCACGTGCAGAGCCCAACGCAATCTTAACACGAGAATTCCAACTGAGTGGCTTGTTATAATCATCTGAGAGATGGAGCATATCATGCAGTGAACCATTCCTGTGGAAATCATAAATAAGCAAGTGCTGTCCGTGCTCCATGCAGTAGCCCACAAGCTCACTGAGATTGGGATGGTGCAACTTTGAAATGTTCGACACCAGCTCATAGAAATCATCTGATGATGGCCTTGGCAGTGCTGTAGTGTTTAATTTCTTCACAGCTAGAACCTAATTCGAGTAAAAAGAAAAAGGTAAGCTATATCATATAGTCCCAAACCGCATTACATAACCAAAATATTTGGTAGCATGCAAAAAACAAGTAAAAGAATATGATAGGAAAGCTGAACTAGTAGGGAGCATTGAGCTCCAAATTTTCATTTGCGCAACTGATTTAATAGATTTTAGTCTAATCATTCTTTTCAAAAGAAATGAATAACTCAATATGGATAACTTATAGTTCTTTACCTTTCCATCACTGAATTGTGCCCTGTACACACGTCCGAAAGTACCCTCTCCAATAAGGTTGTCCATGTTGAAGCTATCTGTTGCCATCTGTAGGTCAGCAACTGAATAAACAGTTGCCTTAACTGGTGCTGCATTGCTTTTCTTGGCAACAGGCTTGTTTGCAAAATCATCATCATCAAATGATTGATTCCGCTCAATCTTGGGAGGTGGTTTCAGGTTAACTGCAGCAGGAGAAGGCAAAGACTCCACCTCTACAGTGGTAGCCTCTTCAATAGGCTTCATATCTACAAGGTTGCAGAAGCGTACAGACTTCAGCCTATCACACTATAAACCAAAGCGCCTATTTAGGAATACAGAGTATCATATAAACTCACTTTTAACTTCATTTGAAGGGAATGAATTGAACGGCTGGCGTTGTTCATAGTGTTCTGGCATTGCACCTTTTCGTTGATTTCTCTTTATCAGGAAGAATGCAACAACTACTCCAACAACAAGAACAGATATGATAATGCCTGCTATGGCTCCAGCACCTATGCCAGAGCTTCCACCTGAACTCGAGTTGTTACTTCCATTGGAGCGCTGGCCTGGGCTCTTTCGACGATTACGCGCTTGTGGAGGAGCTGTAAATGGTGGTGGTGGTGGTGCTGGGCCTGTGCTCCAAGAGTTACCATCAGTTCTGTAAACAGCCACATCATTAGTTGAAGCCATGGCCCTCCACATCATCATAAAACCAAGAGTTCAATAGTACATACTGCAGACTATTTATCTTCTTTAACTCATTAGGAATCCAACCAGTGAAGCGGTTGTTTGCAACATTCCTGCACATAAATAATCAGAACCAAATGCAGTGCAAAGTATGCAAAACACGCCATTTATGCATTGCAAATTGATTTACTCACAGATCATCAAGGGGAAGATTCGCAAGTACATTGATTGAACCAGTAAGTTGATTGTTCTGCAAATACCTGTGAAGAATTGTGACACGGATTAAAGCTTAAGAGGGACAATAGCAAAACAAAAATGATCAAATTCAATTAGTCGACCATCTTTCTTACAGTGTTTTCAGACTTGACAAAGATGTGAAACTTTGTGGTAGATTGCCAGTAAGAGAATTGGAGGAAAGGTCTCTGAAAAAAAAATTCACCAAAAAGATAATCAATGAAGTGTATGATGGACATGCCAACAAGAAGAGAGAGAAAATGAAAGAGGAAACACTCACACTGTGGTTAAACTTGGGAGGTTGGAAAATATGTCAGTGATATCTCCTGATAGCTGGTTGTGATTAAGGTTTCTATATATACATAGAAAAATCCATTAGCCCTTCAAACATGAACATAGAATTTAATGCAAATCCAGTTTTTGGTAAAGAGAAAATGTACTCACAGGTACTTCAGTTTAGGCATCGTGGAAATTGAGTATGGCACAGCTCCAGAGAACTGGTTTCCTGCCAGATTGCTGCAAATCAATAGTTCACTCAGATGGCATATCATGAGATGGGAAAGATTATGCATTCCTGCATCTAAAGACTTACAGTCTTTCAAGCTTCTTATTTGGAAGATTGTATTGAATCTGTTGGCCACCACCGAGATTGTTTTGGCTCATGTCTCTGCAATAAATTGGGATCAGCCTAATCAGAAACAAGTAAAACTGCCAGACACAGAACAGCATTGCAAGAGAGAGACATGAATGAAACTCACAGCTCAACTAGTGAATCCATGGTGTTCATGTTGTAGGCCAGATTTCCCGAGAGGCCCAAGCTCGGCAATTTACTATTAGGACAACCATGACAAACATATTAGAAAAGGCACAAGGCAGTAACAAAGCTTGGAAGCAAGTACAGTGGACTATGCAAAGCTCACTCACATTGCAGTGACAGAGGATCCAGAGCAAGTGATGCCCTGCCACGATTCGCCGCATGGGTCACCACCACTCACCTTCCAGCCCTGAAGCTGTCCCGGCGAATTCATACTGGTAAACAGCGTGTTGAGGGCAGTAACTGCATGTCAGAAAGAGAAGAATCGTTACATTGAGTTTGGCGGACCACTGAATAAAGTCCAGTTACTATGATTACATGGAATGGGAAGTTGACCATGGTATAATGTGGACAAACGACATGAATCACGAAAACACGTAGTAAAACCAATCTAATTTGCTTGTGCAGTGATATCACAGATCCATGTTGTGAAAATTTAATTGTAATGGTGACAATGAGAAATTTGGATCAACACTTTGAGGCCAGAAATAAGCTCAGAAGCTGGGTAAGGGGTCCATGCTAACAGAGCTGACATTTCATTCCTTAAACTACAATTTCCAATCCAGTCAGTAGTAATCCAGAACACATGTTCATATGCCATAATCCTCTCATTTTCTCCACCTAATCTGTATTTAGAACAGCAGAAGTAAGCAACAAGCAAACTACAAGATTTGGCTCAGCGACTACAGAGAAGATAAGAGCATCTCCAACAGGACGTACTTCAGATTTGAGTAGCGGAGGAAAAAAAACCAACTCCAATAGGCCCCCTCCTAGACCCCGCATTTGTTTGCCTCCTATTTTTTTCCCTCCATCCTGTACTTTTGTTGGCCCTTACTCTCCATCGTGCAAAATCTAGATGAAAGAGATGCCAAAAAAACCCCACGCGTCATTGACTACTCAAACGAATTTAAGTAGAATAGTTTAGGTAGTATTGCTGGAGATGCTCCAAGAGATGCAATATTTCCCACAGAGCATGCAGGTCCTTGCTCCTCGAAAATTAGCAGCCAAAGAATGAAATAGATCAACAGAAGTGACTGGAGTTGGTAGTCATCAGCTGAAGAGTTGGGGAAACAGCTCGGCGTTCCCCTCATGCCTCCCAGGTCCCCAATCTGTCGAAGACGCCATTACAAGGAAGTAACTAGTTTTGACCATCCCACCCAACAACACGAGATTCAGAACCTGCAGAACAGAACGAGTCTCCACATAATCCCAAACCAAGCAGAGGCGATGCAGATGGTGGCACGACACAAGCATTCAAAGAAGGGACAACCAGAGCAGCAACCAAACCTACTGAACCCATACACCCAATGCCGCGGCAAAGCAAAATCCCGAGCCCCTGGCCCAATCGAATCCAGGGCGGCCATAGAAGGAAGCCGCGCAGCAAACAAGAAACATGAGAAGGACATAAGGGATGGCAGAAATGCTATCAGAAACAAGGCAAGATTCAGTGTATCACCCACCATCATTCGCGTCGGTGGCCGCGGCGACCAAGATTTGCCGCGGGGTCCAAGCGACGAAGCACATGAGGACGAGCATCCAAGCGGCCCAGGCCGCCGTCGCCATTGCTCCCCCACCAAGCCTCCTCCCTCTTCCTCAGGTCCTCTCTCTCACAGGGCCACAGCACAGCACAATCTCTCCCGCTCGCTCGCTCTCTCTCTCTGCCTTATAGGGCCAAGGGAGTTGCAAGAAAGCTGCTTTCACGGCTAAAAAGATCCCGCCTTTTGGCTTCAGTAATCAGTACACTCGATTTTCTCGGGTTTTCCCTGTTTTTTAATTCTTCACTCGGCGCTGCCGAATTCTCTGGGTTGTTTAGTGGGTGAAAAAGTTTGGATTCGGCTACTGTAGCACTTTTCGTTTTATTTGATAATTTGTGTCTAATTATAAACTAATTAGGTTCAAAAGATTTGTCTCATGATTTATAACTAAACTGTGTAATTAGTTTTTTTTTTCGTCTACATTTAGTATTCCATGCATGTGCCGTAAGATTCGATATGACGGGTACTATGCAAACTTTTTTTTAGGTTCCATAGGCAACTAAACAGGCCCTTAATTGGGAGCAGAAGAGCACTGCGACTCTGCGAGCTGCTGCGCCCGGCGCGCCAGCCGAGGCCGGCACCCGAGGCTACGTTTGGTGGGGGGCCCGCAAACCAGGGACCCATTAGAGTAGTGAGTACTGACCGATCAACAGCTTTAAATCGAACGGTTGGAATCGATTAGCTTCTAGCCCCTTGTTTAGATTCCAAAATTCACCCCCAAATTTCACTATGCAAAAAGAAGATTCCCCATCACATCAAAATGTCGGCATATATATGGAGTACTAAATGTAGATGAAATCAAAAACTAATTGCACAGTTTTGTTGTACTTTGCGAGACGAACATTTTGAGCCTAATTAATTAAAATTTGGACAATTATTACCACTAAAAAACAAAAAGTGCTACAGTGTCGGGGGTGGCACTGTGCAGAGTCGGCCACCCCCGACTCAGGAAACTAAACGAGGCCTAGGATTCTGCAGCTCGGATCCTGGAGCGCACAAAAACTTCCTCCCCTCGTTCCGTATCTCGAATTTCGGTGAGTAAATTAATTTTAATTTTGACTATATATGCCCACTAATATTTGTAATATCACATAAACATTATTAGTTTAGCCATTCCATATGTTTTTATAGTAAAACAATTTAGATATACAAATGTTAACACTACTTTTCTATAAATCTAGTTAAATTTAGAATTAGTTTACTCCTTGAAATATGAGATATACACTTATCTTATGAAAGAGGGCTATATGATTTTCTACATGAACAACGGAATTTTCTGTTTGCGGACTAATATTTTGTGAATCTTTTTTTAAAAAACAGATATATAAAGTACTTGTTTTGTTTAGCGGAGGAAAAAAATATTGTATGAGCTGGATGTTCATGTAATGAAGAAATCTGACAGCTGCACTACAGCCGCCACTGCAAGACTGTAGAAGCAAGTAGCTCCAAAATTATCAAAGTTTGAACTTTAAAAATCATAGCCCAACCTCCTCGAGAGAGACTTGGGCTCCTACCATGGTGTCATTTGCATGACAAACCATCTATAATATTTGGAGCATAAATTGAAACATCGCTACTACCTCTGTGATTTCTAAACTATTTAAAATTTTAATTTTGTCTTTTCCATTTTTTTAGATTGTATAGAATCTCAGATAATTTGGTCTTGAACAATGTAAGAACTCATGTCCGTTTAGCTACATAGACGTTCAAACATAGAAATTCTAACAATCATCTGTCTAAGTTCACCTGTCAAGATAAACAGCAGTTGAGGACCTCAAAAATGATAATTATATTTGAAATGGAGAAAGTTACTTTACACAAACTTTGATCAATAATTATTCAAATTATATATAAGTTCAGAACATAAAACTTATTCAACGGATTTATATTTAATGTGTTGCTGAAATTAGGATCACAAGGTTACCCAACTAATCATTATCCGATAAAAAACAAAACTTTGATCAATCATTCCATGTGACAATGCGTAATAGGATATTCAACTAACCGAAACAACCACTTGACATGGAGATAGAATGGTTGCATGGAACCTTCGCTGGCTGGAACCATTATGTATTACAGAAAGTTGCTGGCTCTACCTTTGCTTGGTGTCTTGGTTGTTGCCAACCTCCTCATAATTTGTTATCAACGAGTACAGAGAAATTTCAACATTGTCGAATTTGGAATGATTTCAGAAAATGTGAGCACCTACGCTAAAGTCAAAGACTTAAACTTAGATGGATTGTTTCACCGCAAAAGACCTAATTAGATAAAGACAATGCAAGCTACACTCTATTAACTTTAATTTTTTTATTATACTTAAGCTTGTGATCGTTTGATTAAATATATATGGAGTATTATATTATTAGACGATACCATATGTATTCAAACCTAAAATAATGTCCTATCAAGTGATCCGCTCGTACCATTCATGCAGTAGAGTTGTAGGGAGTCTATTAGGCCAGTCTCAATGTAGATTTCACGAGGGTTTCATGCACATTAAATATGATGTCACATCAGCAGAAAGTAGAGCTTTTACATGTATCAAGGAGGAGAGAGAGAAGGGAAACGTTTCGTGGGGACGAAACAACTGAGCGTTGTTTCAAAAACATCGGAAACCGGGTGAAATCCCCACTGAGAGCCTTCCTTCGTTTCATCCAGGCGCAACTTCTTCTTCCTTTGAGCTCGGGTGAGGCCGCATCGCCGGAAGGGAAGGCAGCGTGGGAGGCCGCTGCCAGAGGGAAAGGCGGGCTCCACCAGCCGCAGGCGCGAGCTCCGCCGGCCGCGGGAGCAAGCTCGGCCGGGCGCGAGAGCTTCGCCGAGCGCGAGCTCCGCTGGGCAAGAGTCGTCGCGCACGACGCAAGCTCCATCGCCGGCGCGGCTCCGCTAGCCGCGCGAGCTCTGCTGCAGGCGTGGCTTCGCCGGCCGCGGGCGCGAGCTCTGCCTCCTTGCCTTCGTCGTCTCCCTGCTCCTCGTGGCGGCTATCTGGGCGAGGCATGGTTAGGGGCATGGCAACGGCAGCACGCTGAGCCCGCCGTCGCACCCGCTCCTCGGTCACCTTCACTTGCGTCGTCTCCTCGTCGTCGAGGTCTGCTCGACGTCCCGCGTCGCCGTGCGCGCCGCCGACCGCCATGCTGAGGTCGCCGCGCTCGTCCGCAGCCTGAGCTAGCTCCACCTCCGCGGCGGCGACAACGCGGTGACTCTCCGGCCCATGCTCTTCAAGCTAGTGCTGCTCGGCGTCATGCTGCGCGCGCTCACGGCGGCGACATGCGCAGGTTCCAGGAGATCATGGAGGAGATGTTCGCGGTCAGCGGTGGGGAAGAGAGGGAAAGGAGAGAGACACCAGTGTGACCCACGAGAGGCTGAAATAACCCTATGAAACTGTGCAATGAAACCATACACCGAGAGAGAGCCGTTTCATATTAAGTTTTAAGTCTTGGAAATTAGGAGGTGAAACCTTCCATTGAGACTGGCCTTATATAACGCTAAGGGCAGTTTGAAAAGTGTCTTAAGAGCTACTCCCTCCATTCAAATTGTAAGTCGCTTTAACTTTTTTGTTCATTCATTTTGCTATGTATCTAGACATATTATTTATCTAGATGCATAGAAAATAGATGTACCAAAAAGCCAAAGCGACTTTTGGAACTGAGGGAGTAGCTCATAAAATATTCTGTCCAATAAAAATGAGAGAATAACAATGCTAGGTTTTTGTGAAGAACTAATCTCATACACTTTTTTAGTATTTATGTGTCTATGCTTACATGTTTCTCTATACTAACATGTTAGATTACTTTAGTTTCATTTTTTAAAAAAATTATATGGATTAGAGAATAAGATGCCTTGGATACTGTGATGGATTACAACTAGTTCAGGACACGCGGCGCAAATGCAGTGAGCGGCCAGTGGTATAGTGGCTACCTTTATTTTGTCACATCAGGTACGGCCTAAAATCATGGTTAATCTCTCCCAATAAAGTGTGTCCGTGTTGCCTCACCTCCACGTTACCTTCCTCCACCAACTCATCGGTCATCACCAAACAACACGACAAAGAGCTACAAGCACTTCCTTCCCAAAAAAAAAAAAAGCTACAAGCACACCAATAAAACCTAATTTCACCGTATAAAATAGAATGAAAATTGCATTTTTCATCAAACAATCTCAAATTTTAATAAGTGTATAAAAAATTATTTATGATGCATAATAAAATCACTAAATTAATCGTAGAATATATTTTTATAATAAACCTATTTAAAGATGCAAACTGTGGTACTCCCTCCATTCCAAATTATAAGTCATTTAACGTTCTTGGAGAGTTAAATTATCTCAAGTTTGACCAAATTTATGTAATAAAATAATAACATTTATTGTACCAACTAAGTATCATTAGATTCTTCATTATATTTTCATACTATATATATTTGATATATTATAAATATTTGTAATTCTCTCAAAAATTTTAGTCAAACTTAAGATGCTTTGACACTCAAGAAAATTGAAATGACTTATAATTTGGAATGGTGGGAGTACTATTTTTTATAAACTTTAGATGAAATTAGAATTGTTTGATTCATAATGATAAATTAGATGAAATTAGTAAACTGTATATATTAGGAGTATATAATTATAATAACAATGAGATTAGTGAGCAAAATGTTCACACACACGGGCTCGAGGTTTCTCTACCAACTCCACTGAGATTGAGAACAACCTACCGCACTGGTAGGGACAGAAGGTTTCCAAGCCCTTGATCGGCACATGCATGCCTATAGAGTATAGGATGCGTATGTTAGCGTCAAATCAGGGGTGTTTAGTTCCCTTCAAAATTTCAAATTTTTACATTCTCTCAATCACATCAATCTTTAGACGCATGCATGGAGCATTTAATGTAGGTAAAAGAAATAACTAATTACACAGTTTGGTTGTAAATTACGAGACGGATTTTTTGAGCCTAATTAGTCCATGGTTGGACACTAATTTTCAAATACAAACGAAAGTGCTATAGCATCAAAATTCTAAATATTTTGGATCTAAACACCCCTCAGCTGGCCAGTTCACATCTTGTCATATCTTTCAGCTCCTCAACGCTTCTATATCTATATAGTACTCCTACGTAGAGCCTGTTTAGTTGACATGGATACCCAAAAAGAGAACCCAAAAAGTGCTACAGTATTTGTCACATCAAATCTTACGGCACATGCATGGAGTACTAAATGTAGACGAAAGAAAAAACTAATTACACAGTTTAGTTGTAAATCACGAGACAAATCTTTAGAGCCTAATTAGTCCATGATTGGACATAAATTGTCAAATAAAAACGAAAAGTACTATAGTAGCCGAACCTAAACTTTTTCACCAACTAAACAACCCCGTAGTAGCATAAGCTAGGCTCTCGTTCCTTCCTTAATGCGAGATGAAATGCAAGGCCTTGGTTGGTTCGGGTGAAAAGGTGAAAACTTTTTGAGATTTTTTATCACATTAAATTTTTGCAAGTATGTATGAGGTATTAAATATAAATAAAAAAATAATTAATTGCATAATTTGTCTGTAATTTGAGAGACGAATCTTTTAACCCTACTTAGACTATGGTAAAATAATAATTATTAAATACAAACGAAAGTGCTACAGAACTTTTCAAGCTTTTTTGTCATCTAAACCAGGCCAAGATAGAAACATTGCAACCAACGGGAATTCCAAGGACACACACAAGCTATAGTCCATCCACGATGCATGGCAGATTCTCAACACCTTGTGGCAAGACACCTCCACCAAACGTCTTGCATTGTACGTTGATCGTTGATATCATCCTAACATACTCATTCTGGTCCATTCTATTTGGCGTACACATATATCAAGATTTAAACTATAAAAACTTTAATTAATAATTAGGCTAATAATTTTTAATTATTATAATACAAACTTTATATGATTAGATTTGTAAGGAATTATATCATCCAATGATTATAAGTTTATAAACATAAAAATATAATATAAAACAAATGAATGGTCAAAGTGTAATTTCGGAGATCGTGTCATTCTAATTTGCCCGAGATAAAATGGACAGGAGGAAATATATAAGAACAGTGTTGCATTATTATTATTATGTACTGTATGCTCCTAATAAAATGATAAATTTAACATTAATTATTTGGCATGTCACAGGGGGCACGCAATATATTTCTTTATTTGTTAGTGATCATTTTGAGTCATTTCCATCTCTTACTATTCTAATTATTTTGTTATTTGCCGATCGTGTAATCGAATTTAAATGATATCAACTGCGAAGTGTGATGACGGATGAACATCATTATTTGGATGATGTTCATTTCATCATCAGACTGTATATTGTGAAGCAGAGTGCAAATACGCTAACGCGTGAGTAGACACTGACTCCATCAAGCGCAGTCACGAACATCACTAGTAGTTGAGTTTCCACCTTTAATTAAGATGATTATTTTACTTCAGAAGAACTCCCCAACCACTGGGCTAGCTATATAGACTTCGTGCACGCCTTTTATTTCTATGCTTTTTTCCAAAGTGCTTGGCGACTACTGAAAGAAGCTTTTAATTAATTTCTGGCTGGTGCTCTTCCACCGACAAAGCACTTCCTCCATTCTAAATTATAAGATGTTTTTAGTTTTTCCTAAATATATTACTTTTGTTATATATCTAGACATTTGGCTTATGATGATGCTTATGCTGATTTGTTATGAGAGAAAAACGCTATCTTTTGCTAAAAAATACTGTTAAAGTAGGTCAAGCGAACATGGAGTGCATAGCCAAAGAAACGTATTAAATGTTGTTTTGCCTGTGCTGTTTGGGTCAACTAGTTCTCATATGGTTAGGAGTTGGCTTTGAGGGTTTGGGAGGGACTTAAAACCTTTAATTTTTTTTCGGATTGCCAGCTACTTGTTGGTCGCTTTAGTTGTACCAAAATGATTTGATGTTTGAAAAGAAACATGTTTATTCTCCTTTACAGGTGGTACATATTCTGTTATTCATTGGCTCCGCACATCAGTTACCCTCCAAAAGGCTACTTCACGGGCTTTGGTTGTAGCAGCATCATAACAATTGGCGCAAACAGTCACGGTGTTTTTCTCCCTGACACATATGGGCTGCGATTTAGTCTTAGGATTGATAGTCATCAGAGTGCTAGGTTTCTCTTTGCTTTATTTAGGCTGTGTGCTTTTATGCAGAGGCTAGAAGTGAGTTCATGATTGTTGTATCAACTCGATGTAATGATTATAAATTAATAATCCTTCCTTTACAAAAAAAGCAAAAGAAACATATCTAGAAAAGTCAAAATGTCTTATAATTTAGAACGGAGGGAGTATAATCCTTTTTTGTCGGTGTTTTGTCACCCAACGAGTGAATTTAAACGAATATCGCGCTGCTCCAGGAAGGCGATGGTAGCATCCAAAGATACAAGAAATTATACTGGTTCAGGACAAAGCCCTACGTCTAGTCTCAGAGATAGATCGAGTGCATGTTTGTCGGTTGAATGCTCTAAAGTTCTTAAAATGGGGTATGCAAGAAGTGTGAAAGAGGTAGAAGAGTGGAGAGGGACTGGCCGAATGAAGTCTTGAGAGTCCGTCCCCTTGGAAGGGTGCCCTGTCTGTCCTTATATAGAGTCCGGGGCCAGGCCGCATAAAAGATAGGTTCTCCTGACCGAGCGATCGTGAACCTAAGGAAGGGGAAACTAGCTATCTTGGCTTGCAAGGAAGGTCGTCTTGTCTTGGCATTAGTGTACGTTCGAGCGTGGTTGTCATCATGGTCTTGTGCCCACGTCGTGACATGTGGTAACATGGTGCTACAGTGCCGGTCATGACGACACTATTGGCACGGTGGTGGTTCGCCAGCAGTTCTGTGCAACGTGGTCTTGTCGTGGCCTTCGTCATCATCTCCTAATCCCCCGAGGGCATCGTACGGGAGTAGGTAGCCGCCCCCGGGTCGTTGGTTGTCTTGCTGGTCATGGTGCCGATGACCACGATCCCGAGCTTCGGGGTCGTGGCCTTGTTGGCTAGGTTGTCCTTGAAAGTCAAGGCTGTCATCGTGAGCCCCATCCCATAGTGGGTGGGGCTGTACGCCCGTCCCATCGAGCCGTATTTGGACAATGGTTCACCGTACTTGTCATCATCACTTGGCGGTCTTGTCTTGTCTTCGGCATGGCACAGGGATGGTGCCTGCTCTAATACTGATGTTGCCTTGGTCCTGGCGGATTGAGCAGGTGTGCCTGCATTTGTCAGAGCAGGTGTGCTTGGGTAGAGCTCCAACCCTCCCCGTTCCTCCCAGGCATCGTGCGATGAAGGGAGAAGGAGGAGGTCATGGCCGACTTCCGGTTTTAGTGCTTGGCCCAAGTTCGTGCAGCTTTGATGGGCTGCAGTCGCTGGGCTTGAGCTGGTTTGGCTGTCATAGGCCACCCGAGCAGCTAACTAATCGATGTCTTGAGATACCCGGGGTATCATAACTGTAACAGAACTGACCAAATTATAAGAGCACAAGTACAAAAACAAGCGCTGAAACGCTCAAATTTTTGAACTTGAGCCCATATAATCCCGGTAGTCAATCGAAACCACGAAGGATTTCAAACCAGCTTGCTTACAACCAAGATCGCATCATTCAACATAAACGCATCACACGTTACATTTCACAAGTAGTTCGGAGATAAACTTACAACATCACAGAGTCACAATTATTACAAACCAAGTTCATAAAGTAGTAGAAGCATAACACACACACTTAGTTTGAATACTACTCCCAGTCTTACAGATCAACATCCCACAAAAGCATTAAGAGAAGTAAACTAAAAGACGATCAAGCCCGAGTGATCTAGTCCTCATCACCCGCCGGGTGGAGGCAATTCTTGCAGAAGCCCTGATATAGCATGTCATCTGCAACAGGAGGGAATAAACCCTGAGAACGGGAATGTACTCAGCTAGACTTACCCGTCGAAATAGAAAAATAAAAGACACCAAGGATCATGCAAGACTTTCTTAAAGTGGAGCTGGCTGACATCATGTTTTGCGGAAAAGCAAAAGTATTGATAACTCTTTTAACTTGTACTAGCAGTTATTTTCAGCATTAACCTGTCAGCTATCTTAGCACCTGTACTAAACAATCATGTAATGATTAAGCAAACCATAATAACCATAGCAGATATAAATTGAGGCAACATGTACTTCATCATCCAATTAACCATCTGTTCAATTAATGAGATCTACGTTGCTGCTGCTCAAGTCAGGTGCTCACTAACCGGGAGTGACGGTGATTCGAATCGAATTCCTATCCAGCTGGAGGGGTAATTCTAACACTCACCAAGACACGCCTGGCGAGGGCTGCTCAGGTCACCTTTGGTATAATTCAGGAGTCGCGGGTTCGACAGATGCCGCATCCCCAAGGGCAACACTCTGTCAGGTGATAGGGACTCTAATCCCCCCTTGGTCTTACGCCAATGTCTCCAAGCACATCCTTACTTCCGCCAAGATGTGACCTACCCTTCGATTCCCAGCTTGAACTGTATTACTCGGATTCGCGGATTCCCGACCTACACTATCAAACTCCCGTCCGGTCTCAATTTCATTTTAAAGCATGATTCCATCCACGATAGCCAACATAGCCACTCGTGACCCACTTCACCTAAATCTCGCAGATAACTGGAAATCATCCGACTTCTACCGCACTAAGCAGGGCTAAGCATTGACACGTGCCTAAACTTAAATTGGGATTCAAGTTCTATATCTAGACAAGGTAGATATAATGCAATAAGTGTTTTCACTCAACTCCTACCACTTAATGCAGTAAACAAGTAAAAGTACTCAATTATATGTGTGTACAAAAGATGGGTTAGCATGCACCGGGGCTTGCCTTTCAGGAAAGAAGAAGGGCGGTGATTCGGGCACTTAGGTAACTCTTCAACGGTGCTTCCTTCGTTGGCTGGTTCTTCTGGCTCCCCTAGCTACTCCAGAACCTCCTCCGGAAGAGCTCCCTCGAATTCCAGCAGTGTCACTCCCTCCAGTACACCTATTGCATGAATACATAATAAATCTCATGGATGCATAAGAAGGAATACCACATGCTCGGAATGAATTAGAACTACAGCAACACTAGTGCTTTATTCAAATCACTTCACAATATGTGCATATTTCTTCTCCGGTAGAGAAGTACTTACCTAATCTACACAACCTAATGTACAATTGTTCTTCCTCAGTTAAGGGTCTAACACCTAACAATCAATAAGAACAACATTACTTAAGCTTATCACAAACCGAAGCATAATACAGCACCACAGAGATCTGGACAGCAGATCAGTAATCTAGCCATAACTAGACATCCAAAAATCCAATTGATATGATACAAGACAATCTGGAAAGCTTATAATATGCTCTACAATTCATTTTCAGACCTCAAGACTTGATTCCTAACTTTACCTAGTCGAATTACCAAAGTTTCAGAACTCTGCCCTCTCCAAACAGAGAGCAGTCATTTCTGGACAGTCACTTCAAACAACTGTAACTCCTAAACTACTAGGCCAAATGCACCAATTTTTGATAAAAGCTAGTTTAATAAGTTTACTACCACTTTGGTATTCACAAGATTCCCAGCAAAGACCTTTTTCAAGGCCTAAACCCAAAAATGCTACCAGCTATCCAGAAAACCTAGAAATGTGAAAATTAAATATTTACTCATGTGTCAAACTACCCCTATGACCAAACTAATGACACTACTAGGTCACATATGATATGAAACCACCAGAAAATAAGGTATGTTCACTCAAGTCATTTATTTTAATTCCTTTCTTAATTTAATTAATTAATTAAAGTAGAAAATTAAACTTATATGCATACTACTCAGAAAATTCTAGAAAATAACAGGGTACTCCATACCCTACTAGGAGGCTACTGTAAAAATTTGAGCCAAATATATTTTCAAAAACTCCCTGCATAAAATTCACAAGCCAGAAATGCTGATTTTTGCATAATTAAGAAATCATAATAAAAAGTGTCAAAAACAGAAGCAATATTTTTCTTAGCAACCTTAGGGTACTAGGACACTCTTCATAAATTTTCATGAGCATTGCACATACAGAAAAATTATGAAAATTCATTCAAGTATCTCCTAATATAAAATGACAACAACATAACTTGAATACTACTCAAGAAATAGCATCTAAATTTTTACCAGAGCTAGCTTAGACATGAAATAACACACCCACCAAATTTCATAATTTTTGGAGCACTAGAACTCAAGTTATTAAATTAACAAGTTTGCATCTATTTTTAAACACATTTCAAATATCTATTTATATCTTCCAGAATCTAAGCAGCACCTATACATTTGATATTTTTCCTACATACTACACTCTACAAAGAACTAAGCACAATTAGAATCACCTCATTTGGATCTATATTGCTTGAGATATGGAATTTACAATATAGCATGAAAATCTGTGAAATAAATAAAGAAAAACCAAAAATAAAAAACCCTAAAGATCTACTAGGTCGACTCAACCACGCGCGGCCCGTTTACCCCGCATGCGGCTTTACCCGGCCGACATGGCCCACTAGCGCGCGTGGCCCGTGATGGCTTTCCCGCCCGCGCCTGCTGACAGGTCGGGCCCGCTAGCCAGAGGGACAGGGAGCAGGGGAGCGATAGTGCCGGCATGATCCCAAACCGAGTGAGGTGCTACGGTGGCCCTTGAGGTGGCTAGGGGGTACCCGTGGCCAGTCAAGGCGGACGACGGGGTTCCGGTGGCGGTGCGGCGGCGACGGCGAGGCCACAGTGCCTCGTCTAAGCTCGGTACGAGCTTCACGAGGTTACCAGGGAGCTAATGGAGGGAAAATGGGAGAATGGGAAGGGTCCTAGCTACCCCAATCCATGGCGTCCATGTACTCTGGTGAGGTCCCGCTCATGGCCGCGGTGGCGGAATTGACCAATGCGGCCTCACCTTCGCTCAAACGGTCCAGGGAAGGAGTGGAGGAGGTAGAGGAAGGCGCTGGGGTGCTTCTGACGAAAGGAATTGGGCTGGGGCGCGATGACGACAGTGCACGAGCATAAGGAAGCATGCGGTGGCGATGGCGCCTCGGTGCTCCGCCCTAGGCTTGGAGAGGCGAGAGAGAGGCACAGGCAGGAGTGAGGGCGAGTGCGGCGTTGGGGTGCTCTAGACTCCCTCTCGGACCTGACCAGTGGGCCCGTGGCCGGTGTACGGGCGCCACAACGTGCCAACGCGGCGGTCATGGCCTGAAGCTGGTCGGCCACTGAAGGCTTGCATTTCTCTGAATCGACGCCGACACGATGACTGACAGTCCATTTTGTTCGTCCCTTATCTCCCAAACCAGGCCGTTTTAGTGAAAATTGTAAACATAAAAGTTATAGAGGGATGTGAGGTCTACAAGTTTGTCAATAGGAGCTCGAGCTAGTTCGGCATGATTTGTGAGTTACAAGCTTCGCAAGGTGGGCACATTGAAACGGTTTCAGTGTTTGACTTAGCAAATTTTTACTAAGTACCAAAACAACCACTACCACTGACTTGTGGGCCACTTTTGAGGGTGTTGTTGTCATTTTCATAAGATGTCCATATTGAGACTTTTGTTCCTTATGAAATTCTCTACAACTTTGATAAGGGGTGATCCTCCACGCAAGATCTCTAAGCTAGACTTTTTAAACAGTCAAACCAAAGCATTCTAGGGCTCAAAGCTTGGTCAACATCACCTAGGAGGGCATTTTGGTCATTTTGGTCAACATGAACATTGTTCCACTAATGATCCTAAGTGTGATTAAGGTACTATAGGACATAATTGACCATTGTACACTTTGGTTACACCCACTTCCAAATGTCACATAGGTTGGAACAAACAAAACAAGCATTTTAGCTAGATGTTGCCACACCATGTTGCATATATATGTTGCACTACTCACATTTCATATGCTACCACTTTTGAAGCAAACTTATTAAAGTATGTTGCACACCCTTATTACAAGCTAAACAATGCATAATGAATGAAATGATGCTCATGCTTATGAAATGCAAGTGCAATTTTGGAAGCCAAACACCTGGGGTGTTACAGCCCTCCCCCTTATAAAAATCTCGTCCCGAAATTTGGAAAGCATACCATTGTTGATAGAATTCCTTATAACCCTCTCGTAAATAATCTTCTCTCTCCCACGTAGCATCGCTCTCACTGCCTTGATTACTCCACATAACTTTAAACCACTTGACCACTCGACTCCTAGTTACCCGCTCTCGAGTGTCAATCACACGAACTGGCTTTTCTTCATAAGTTAGATCAGATTCTAGCTTGATATCCCCTAATGAAGCTCTCTCTTCAGGAACCCGAAGACATTTCTTTAACTAAGATACATGGAAGACATTAAAAATGGCACTCATTTTAGGAGGTAACTGGATCTTATACGCAACAGCTCCACTTTTGCTTATGATCTGGCAAGGACCCACGTATCTCGGTGCAAGCTTTCGCTTCACACCAAAACGCTTTACACTCTTCATAGGTAAAACTTTCAGATATACGAAGTCTCCAACTTCAAACTCGATCAGTTTTCTACGGCGATCAGCGTAACTTTTCTATCTAGATTGAGCTGCAGCCATATGTATTTTGATGGTACTGACTTGTTCTTCAGCTTGCTCGACAAAATCAATACCATAATACCTTCTTTCGCCGGCTTCTACCCAATTCAGTGGGGTTCTACACTTACGACCGTACAAAGCTTTGAATGGGGCCATCTTAATGCTCTCTTGATATCTATTATTGTACGAAAACTCAGCTAAAGGCAAACATTTCTCCCATGAACCCTTGGACGAAATAACACACGCCCTCAACATATCTTCTAAGATTTGGTTAACTTGTTCAGTCGACCTGCCATCTAGGGGTGATACGCAAAGCTTCTCACTAGCTTGGTTCCTAGAAGATGATGCAAGTGCTCCCAAAAATGAGTAGTGAACTACGGACCTCGGTCAGAAACAATAGTACGAGGGATTCCATGGAGTCAGACTATCTGATTGAAGTATAACTTAGCATAGTCAGTAGGGCGATAGTCGGCTCGGACAAGAATGAAATGAGCCGACTTGGTTAGACGGTCTACAATTACCCAAATGGAGTTATGATTCTTAACAGTCGGAGGGAGTCCAACAATGAAATCCATACTTATCTCCTCCCATTTCCAACCTGGGATAGAAAGTGGCTAAAGCAATCCAGCTTTCATGTGCACAGCTTTAACCCTACAGCAAGTATCACACGTAGCAACATATGCAGCTATTTCTTTCCACATCTTGGTCCACCAATAGTATGGCTTCAGATCATGATACATCTTACTGCTACCCGGATGGATGGACAACTTAGAGGAATGTGCTTCAGACATAATATGATTCCTAAGCTCTCGATCCTTAGGCACCACTAATCTATCCTTAAACCACAACACACCCTCTTCATCTACCCTGAAATGCTTAGTTTCTTGCTCTTTCATCTTACGCTTAATGTGGAATACACCGGTGCTAGTCTTTTGGAGCTCAATAATTCTACTCTTGAGAGTGCAACTGATAGTGATATGGTGCAGAACTGCTGGGTGTAGAAGGCGAGACAGATGAAAATCACTTTCAACTAAGGAATGACCATGAGGCTTATGGTTTAAAGCATCGGCAACCACATTTGCCTTGCCAGGATGATAGTGCACTTGGAGATTATAATCCTTAATCAACTGAAGCCATCTTCTTTGACGTATATTCAACTCGGGTTGGGTGAAGATATATTTGAGGCTTTTATGGTTAGTATAGATATTGCACACATTGCCCAACAGATAATGTCGCCAGACTTTCAAAGTATGAACAACTGCAGCGAGTTCTAGGTCATGCGTTGGATAATTCACCTCATGTTTCCACAGTTGACGAGAGGTGTATGCAATCACTCGGCCTTCCTGCATCAGAACACCTCCCAAACCTATGCCTGAGGCATCACAATACACATCAAATGGTTTCTCGATATCCGGTTGCGCCAAAACCAGAGCCGAGGTTAGGAGGGTTCGCAGTTTGTGAAAAGCTGCATCACACTCAGGAGTCCAGACAAACCTGGTGTCTTTTTGCAGCAACTGAGTCATTGGCTGGGCTATTTTAGAGAAATCTAGGATGAAGCGACGATAATAGCCAACCAATCCTAGAAAACTCTAGACCTCGTAAACCAAGATAGGAGCCTTCCAGTCCAGTACTTCTTGTACATTGGTGGGATCCACCATAATTCCACTATCGGACAACATATGCCCAAGGAAAGGTACTTCACGAAGCCAGAATTCGCACTTACTGAATTTTGCGTACAGTTAATGTTCACGCAGCTTTGTGAGGACTATACGCAGGTGTTTAGCGTGATCTTCCTCATTCTCAAAATACACCAAGATGTCATCAATAAATACCACCACGAACTTGTCCAATTCGGGCATAAACACCGAATTCATCAAGTAGATGAAGTGCGCGGGGGCGTTGGTCAAGCCGAAGGACATAACAAGATACTCATAGAGACCGTATCTTGTAGAGAAAGCAGTTTTTGGAACATCTTTAGGATGAATTTTAATTTGATGATAACCAGACCTTAGATCAATCTTAGAAAAGATTTTAGCTTTAAACAACTGATCAAACAAGATGTCGATGCACGGTAGAGGATACTTATTCTTAATAGTAACTGCATTCAGAGGCCTACAATCTACACACATCCGCAATGACTAGTCCTTCTTTTTCACAAAGATAGCAGGACATCCCCACGGAGACGAACTAGGACGAATTAGCCCTTTCTTCAAAAGTTCATTCAACTGTACCTTAAGTTCAGCTAGTTCATTCGGAGGCATCATATAGGGTCTTCTAGAGATGGGTGCCATGCCAGGCAACAACTCTATTTTAAACTCCACATCCCGATCCGGAGGCAATCCCGGCAAATCATCAGGAAAGACGTCAGGAAACTCGCGTACTACGGGAATATCGGCTATTGACTTCACTTGCGCCGCATGAACTTCACCGGAAAGATCAATTTTCCGGGGAAGTTGCACTAGAAAACCTTTCTGATCAGTAGGATCTCTGAGCATAACTACCCGGGTTGATGTATCAATGAGTACCCCATTCTGACTCATCCAATTCATGTCCAAAATAACATCTATGCCTAGTCCAGGCTAAACCACTAAGGTAAGCAAGTACTTTCGCCCTTCTATTTCAAATTATACATCCTTAACTACTTGATTTATGGGAATATTACCACTTGCAGCTCTAATGCAATCACCCCCATCTTCAACAGTATGTAATTTGTGTGCAAACTTTGATGCAAACCTAGGACTAATAAAGGAATGCGAAGCACCTGAATCAAACAACACCACTACATAATGTTGGTCAACTAGGAACTTACCGGCATTGACTACCTCACCAGATGGAATTTCTTCAATACTATTGTAATGCACATGCCCCTGAAGGCCACCTTGACTTGCATTCTTCTTAGGATACGGGCAATTCCTAGACCAATGACCTGGTTTGTTGCTGTTCTAGCAAGGCTTGTTGCTTGGAGGATCACTGGAGCTATCTTGGCCAGAACTACCCTTCGGAAGAGAAACTGTATATGCTTTGTGAAACCCAGTCTTGGCTGGAGCCTTCTTCTGCGGGGGACGGAACTTAGCACCCGTTGCAGGAGGACGAGTGGAGCTTAGGACTGTGAAGCACCCGCCTCAAAGGCCCTCTTGCGGCTCTTAGAAGCAGCATAGATAGAATTGTTGTTCTATTGGGTTAGGGCATCACTGATAAATTCATTGAAAGTGGCACATTTGCTAGTGCCCATGGTCTTCATCAACTTTGGACTAAGGCCACACTTGAAGCTAGCAATCTTCTTTGCATCAGTATCCACAAACTCAGTTGCATACCTTACAAGGTTGTTAAAGGCTTGCAGGTATTCCGTCAAACTCTTATTGCCTTGAGTTAATCTCATGAACTCAATGTACTTCATTGCCATCAAACCTGGAGGGATATAATTCCCACGGAACGTAGCCTTGAACTGGTCCCAAGTGATCGAGACATTAGGGGGCAGCGTAGAGCGGTAATGACTCCACCAAATACTAGCCGGACCATGCAATTGGTGGGAAGCATACTCGGTCTTCAGCTCATCAGTCAGACGGAGCAGATGGAACTTCTGCTCAATGGTATTCAACCACTCATCAGCCTGCAGAGGTTCCTCCGCCTCCTTAAAGAGCGGGGGCTTGGTGTCAAGAAAATCCTTGAAATCACTATGCTGATTTGGCTCCGGTCTCTGACGACCATGCCGAGCATCCCGGTTGACTAACTGGCGCATAGCGTCTGCTAACAGGCGCTGCCCTTCAACCACCGTCTGCATCAATTCCGCCGGGGTGGGTGGTGGCAGAGGTGGCGGCAGCCGTTCCTCCTCCTCAACGCCACGACCACGATAGAGGTTATACACCATCTGCAAAATGCATAACCAATGAGCACCGACGATGTGAAAAATTTGTAGATGAATTTTATAAATATGCCAAACTAATTTCATTGGGAAAATGAATTCACACAACAAACGAGGCACAATAATTCATCACAACCACACAACCTCATCAAGCGCATCAATTGACGCAATTATGCGATGTACTTAACAAACAAGATATCTTTGATGAAAAGATGGAATTTATTAAAGGCTCACATGCATGGAGCACAAACGTGTCCAACAGGTTACATCCATACCAACAGGGTTTCAACCTTACATAACCGGGGTGTCCTAATTCGATCTAAACTTCTAACCAAATAGGAAAGGCTACCCAAGGAAATGACCACAAGGAGACAACCTATTGGTAGAGTTCCATGATGGATCATGACTAGCCACCTCGATACCAGCGTGTGCCAAGTAGCACAACCTTATGTCACGCGTCACAGGAGGCCCTCGGTTTTGTCGCAGCACCGGAGGGTACTAATCGTGACACCATCACCGAACACAACACAATGAGACATCCCTTGTGACCGAAATTTAGCATGTTTAAACAACATCCAGGATAACATAGGGTTCAATGTTACATCCCCAAAGCCAAGTTATTACAAAGCCCCACTCTCACACATGGAGGGCACAAAAGATAACTCTAGCGCAGTAGCTATGCGATGAACTAATCTAAGCATCGTCCTCCGAGTTAGTGTCAAAGATCTCCCCGCCATCCTCATCACTAGCAGGCTCTAGCTCCTCTTCTTCTTCTTCTTTTTCTTCTTCTTCTTCTGGAACATCCTCTGGCCCATTGATCTCCATGTCGTCATCACCTTCAGCCATGAAGACTCCAGAGCCCATCTCCTCATCATCGTCATTGTCATGAGGGAGCAGAGGATTGAGCTGATTGTTTAGACGGTGCACTTCCTCATGAAGATTGTCGTTGTATTCTTCTGCAGCTGCTAATTGTTGCTCAAGCTCCACCTGGCGAGCTCTCAAGATGTTCTCTTCGTGCCAGGCTTCATCCTGCTGGTTCATCACATGGATCAGCATGCGCTGACAGTTGCGATGAGCCACTATCAACCTTTGAACCGCAAGTGTCTCCTGATCTCTGTCATGTATCACTTGCTCCAGATGTTGCTGAGCCGCATCTCTAGCAGCAGTCACCTCAGCCAACTCGGCCCTCAAGCTTTCCGCCTCGGTGGGCTTAGGGCAGGGCTCACATGGAGCGAGCAGGTGTCGAGGAACCCAGTGTCCAGTGGACTTGCGAGTGGTCCTCTTGGTGCGAGCCATCTGTAGCAACAAGGTATACTTAAAGTGAGGATAATTTAGGGGATACAAAATTTAATTTAGTCAGGACAATCAAAATTTAAGGAGGGAGTAATATGAAATGTATGACATGAATTAAACATGATGCATGCATGTTCCGTATGCCCTCTCACCCTGGTAGAATCATAAACTTCTAATGCTAGGCGGTGGCATATATACGCTCTCTCATATAGGCGAAACTATCGGTCTACTCGTTTGCGCTGTTAGTGTAGCTGCAGAAATCTCATTTCAGCCCAACAGTTTCCCAATATAAGTATGCAAGTAAGCAGTAAACTAAATACTTTCCATATACACATCCCTGCTGTATATACTACAGTGTCACAACTACCCGACAGATATACCCACAATTAAGTACTTTCATAATAAAATGATTGAACATGTAAGTATGCAAGTAACCACAACTACTCTCCCCTAGACCGCCGATTGGACGATCATGCTCTCACAACTCACACTTACCAGAGCGTCGAGGTGTTTGATCCATACATTACCACCCAAGCGGATGACATCCATACAATATCACGCCATATGGACGACGAAATAGAAACAAACAAGATCCCAAGTTAGTATTTTACTAAGCTAGCTAAGAGTCCTTATTTGGGCTAAGGGATGTGATCACTGGCATACTATAGAAATAAATTTCAGATTTTTAACACTTCTCACAAACAAAAACTTTTATTTTGAATACCCGTACGATGTGTTTAATGTTGAATTCTACTCCGGTACCAGCTGTAACAGAACCAACCAAATTATAAGAGCACAAGTACAAAAACAAGCGCCGAAACGCTCAAATTTTTGAACTTGAGCCCATATAATTTCGGTAGTCAATCGAAACCACGAAGGATTTCAAACTAGCTTGCTTACAACCAAGATCGCATCATTCAACATAAACGCATCACACATTACATTTCACAAGTAGTTCGGAGATAAACTTACAACATCACGGAGTCACAATTATTACACACACACACTTAGTTCAAATACTACTGCCAGTCTTATAGATCAACATCCCACAAAAAGCATTAAGAGAAGTAAACTAAAAGACGATCTAGTCCTCACCACCCGTAGGGTGGAGGCAATTCTTGCAGAAGCCCTGATATAGCATGTCATCTGCAACAGGAGGGAATAAACCTTGAGTACGGGAATGTACTCAGCTAGACTTACCCGTCGAAATGGAAAAATAAAAGACACCAAGGATCATGCAAGGCTTTCTTAAAGTGGAGCTAGCTGACATCATGTTTTGCGAAAAAGCATAAGTATTGATAACTCTTTTAACCTGTACTAGCAGTTATTTTCAGCATTAACCTGTCAGCTATCTTAGCACCTGTACTAAACAATCATGTAATGATTAAGAAAACCATAATAACCATAGCAAGTATAAATTGAGGCAACATGTACTTCATCATCCAATTAACCATCTGTTCAATTAATGAGATCTACATTGCCGCTGCTCAAGTCAAGTGCTCACTAACCGAGAGCGACGACGATTCAAATTGAATTCCTATCCAGCTAGAGGGGTACTTCTAACACTCACCGAGACACGCCTGACGAGTGCTGCTCAAGTCACCTTTGGTACAATTCAGGAGTCACGAGTTTGACTGATGCCGCATCCCCAAGGGCAAGACTCTACCAGGTGATAGGGACTCTAACCCCCTTGGTCTTACGCCAATGTCCCCAAGCACATCCTTACTTTCGCCAAGATGCGATGTACCCTTCGATTCCTGGCCTGAACTGTATTACTCAGATTCACGGTCGAAATGGCTTATTCGGCCAACTAAGTGTTAGACTGCGTTCAACATGACTCAAGGACGTACCGTGAATCGGTCCTTAAACGACTCAGACGGGCATAGCTTCACACCCAAGACGTGAAGTGTCTTGTGGCTGCACTATCGAACTCCCGCCTGGTCTCAATTTCATTTTAAAGCATGGTTCCATCCACGATAGCCAACATAGCCACTCGTGACCCACTTCACCTAAATCTCGCGGATGACCAGAAATCATCCGACTTCTACCGCACTAAGCAGGGCTAAGCATTGACACGTGCCTAAACTTAAATTGGGATTCAAGTTCTATATCTAGACAAGGTAGATATAATGCAATAAGCGTTTTCACTCAACTCCTACCACTTAATGCAGTAAACAAGTAAAAGTACTCAATTATATGTGTGTACAAAAGATGGGTTAGCATGCACCGGGGCTTGCCTTTCAGGAAAGAAGAAGGGAGGTGATCCGGGCACTCAGGTAACTCTTCAACGACGCTTCCTTCACTGGCTAGTTCTTCTGGCTCCCCTGGCTGCTCCAGAACCTCCTCCGGAAGAGCTCCCTCGAATTCCAGGAGTGTCACTCCCTCCAATACACCTATTGCATGAATGCACAATAAATCTCATGGATGCATAAGAAGGAATACAACATGCTCGGAATGAATTAGTGTTGACGATGGTTATCTACCATAATAAAGGGTTAAAGTAAATATATAAAGGGCTAATAAATGATCACCAACATAGGTTTAGGGTGTCAACTAACGAAATTCCACGAGTTTTGGTGAATCTATATTTTGCAGGGGGTTATCAGAATAATTCAGGAATTGATATCTTCCACGAGAAGGAACCCACGTCAATCGACCAAATCTCCACGTCATGAATATGCAAGAGGCTTCTAGAGGACACTAGAGAACTCCACGAGGAGGGCCACCACGAGGCGCCGCTAGGTGGGGCCGACCGGCCTCAACCCTAGGCCGATCGGCCCCTGGCCGCCGCCCCTCGGCTCCTTCCTTTGCAAGCTACTTCAACCGCCTCCAAGGATGCATCCTAACCCTACGTGAAGGTCAGTTTGATCCAAGGGCCGTGGTTCCAAGCTCGGGGCTATATAAACGAGGTCCCAGACCCCCTCCAAAGGGGAATTCATTCAATCAATCATCAACCAGAAAGCAAAAGACCAACCAACAACTCTCAGCTCCATCAGATCTAAGCATAGCTAGATTAGAATTAGAAGTAGAGGAGTCAAGAAACCTTGGGCTCCAGATCTAGTCAAGAGGAGCTTGGTAAATCTAGTTCTTCTCTCTTGTATCAACATTGTTCTTCAGATATTCATCTAGTTTATCAGTTCTTCTAGTTCTTGATCTAGTTCATGTCCTAGTTCTTCATGTTCTAATTATTTATGTTCAAGTTCGTAATTGTTCTAGTTCATCATTGTCTAGTTCTAGTTCATTGTTCTTGATCATTATTCTTGATACATTAGATATGATCTTGTTCTTAATCTATATTATATCCTTGATTATTATGAGATTAGTCTGCTTTGATTATATATTTGGCATAGATAGTTTATCATTATGTTTATACACATGTTTGCAAAGCACTCACCTTATTGAGTCATGGGTGGGTGGTCAACATTGTGTAAGTGTGGTACTCATACACTGTTTACCTACAAATGCACTCTATACTCTGGGCCATGTGGTAGATCGCGGGTGTGACATTCCTGTTGAGTCCTTTGTAGTCCACTCCCCGAGTGTAGAACTTAGTAGAACACGGTCTCATTACTTAGTTGTTACTCTGTTTCTCAGCTTCGTAATGGAGATGTTCCTTGTTTATGGATATGAGATAACCTAGCCAATGATTGCCTGATATAATTGCACTAATCAATGTAGATCATGATTAATAGTTGACGGATTACTTAGGAGTTATTCTCTTACTTTATATTCTAATCAATGACTTGCCATAGTAGTACTGCTGTAAGGAATATCATCTGAATGGTCTGATTATCATATATTTTATCTCTTTTTATTCGATTGATTCCTATTTGAGAGTAAAGGATAGTAATTTCGAATATTCATATCACATGTGTAGAGTAGCCTTTAATTAATATGTGCCCCTCCATTTGTTCTCCTTTGGTTAAATATAAATAATGATACCTAGGATAAACTTGGGTGAAATGCTGCAACGGGTGTATTTATCTGTGCGCTTGCGGATATATACTTTAATATCTTTATAGTTAAGTGGCATGAGTACAATACAACCACACTCTTGGTGTCATGTTGGGGATAACAACCTAACGCGAGTGATGCTAAGAAGTGTCAACAAGCATTTCTGGCGCCGTTGCCGGGGAGGCAACGGAATGGCACACTAAGTATGAAAACATTCATAAGAGCATAAACACACTTCCACATCTAGGAACACTCTTACACATGTGATATTCGAATTACATCACTTGATCCTTTACTCTAACAGGCTCACCCTATCTTTTGTCTATTTTTTATCTTATGCAGGGTGATGTATGACTGGTTTTGAACTCCCGACAAACTACGTTGAGAACCCCGAAGCTCTAATCAGAAGAACAAGAGCAAAGCTCAAGAAGGCTCCAACCACTTCGTCTGAGATCAACCAATTGAGAAGAAGCTTAACACCACACTTTGAAGCCATGGCCGACCGATCACTCCGTGAATTCTCCGCTCCAACCACTGCTAACATCAGGACTGGACCGACAGTAAATGTGGGAGATAACAGATTTGAGCTCAAGCCTGCTTTGATCAACATGGTGCAAGCAAACCAGTTTTGTGGAAAAGCACATGAAGATGCGAGTGCTCATCTCCAACACTTTTTGGAGATTTGTAGCAACTTCACCATCAAGGAAGTCGCAAGAGACGCCATATTGCTCTGCTTGTTCCCTTTCTCACTCCTGGGAAAAGCAAAGCAATGGTTCTACGCCAACAAGGACAAGAATACCACATGGTCGATCTGTGCTACTACTTTTCTAGCAAAATTCTTTCCAGTGGGGAAGACAAATGCTTTACGTGCGAAGATTTCAACCTTCCAGCAACAACACGATGAATCAATCCCTGAAGCTTGGGAATGCTTTCAAGATTACATATCAGAATGCCCTCACCATGGGATGGAGAATTGGCTACTCATGCAGACATTCTATCATGGGCTCACTTCTAGTACCCGTGAGAATGTGGATGCAGCTGCTGGAGGATCATTCTTATCGCTCAACATCACTGAAGAAACCACTCTAATTGAGAAGATGGCCTCTAACCAGGGATGGAACGAGGAACACACTCAACCTCGCAAGAGAGGAGGAATGCATCAATTGAAGGAAGTAGACATGCTGTCTACCAAGATAGACCTGCTCATGAAGAAGTTCGATGAACGCACCACTGAGAAGAACGAAGTCACGCACATCCATGATTCTCGCATGACCTGTGAAGAGTGTGGAGGCACTGGCCACTCAGGGAGCAACTGCCCTGAGATTCAAGAGGATGTGAACTACATCAACAACAACTTCAATAATCATCCTCAACAAAATCAAGGATGGAATCAGCAATCAAGGATTAATTACTCAGGTAACTACTCAGGTAACTACCAAGGTAATAATCTTAATAATAACTTTAATCAACCACCCTTGAGAGAAATTATTTCTAATCAGAATAAAGTTATTGATACTATGTCTAGAAAGATAGCTTCCAATGATAAATTGCTTGAAAATATTAATACTAGAATGGATAGCTTTACTTCTGCCATAAAGAATCAACATAGCTTTAATAAAATGATAGAATCACAAATATCTCAGCTAGCAGCTTCTGTACCAGTGACCGAAAGATGTAAGATTCTAGGGAAGCTAGAGGATTTAGAAACTGCAAATCTTATAGACATTTATAATGCAGGGCAATACTTCACCGCACCTCGAAAGCAATGGGGAACATGGGTAGACGACACTCTACCAGTGAAGAAAGGAGACCCAAGGAGACCTGTCATCCCTATTTTTATTGGACCCCACAACTTTGAAGAAGCTGTCTGTGACCTTGGAGCAAGCGTCAACATCATGCCCAGGGTAATCTATGAGAAAATTCATGGTGATCCTTTATTGTATACAACTATGTGTTTGCAGCTTACAGATCAGACATTGTGCTACCCCAAGGGAATTCTTGAAGATGTCTGGATCGTAGTTGGACACTCATATGTGCTGGCAGACTTTGTGATTGTAGAAACAGGTGGAGACGAAAAAGCACCCATCATCTTGGGGCAATCGTTCTTGAGTACCACCAAAGCCATCATGTACGCAGATAGCGCCAAGATCTGTTTCATAATCAATGGGAGAAAAGAAAGATTCAATTTCAAGAAGCGTACCCTCAACATTCGAGTTCACCCACAGATGTCGTAGCTCTATGAGGATACAACCGCTGCCCCAACAAAGAAGAAGAACAAGAATAGGAGAAGGAGAAACAAATCTTAGCATCAGGCAAAAGAAATAGTATGGATGGTCAACACTATTGATTCAGAACTTGACCACCTCCTTCTATCACCATACCTCACTAAGTTGGGAGATCTTGGAGTACCCACCATTGATTGTATGATCGAGGGAAGTACTTTCTACAAGACGTTCTGCGACATCGGCTCTAGCACCAACATAATGTCTAAGGTAACATATAAACATTTGTATAATACTAGACCCATGTATCATAAATATGTGTAGCTGCAGATGGCGGACCAATCATTCCGACGTCCGGAGGGAGTAGTGAAAGATGTTATGGTCAAAATAAGAGATCACTACATTCCTACCGACTTCATGGTTCTTGACATGGGAGAAGAAGATGATGTCCACCTTATTTTAGGACGACCCTTCCTCAACACCACCGGCGTGATCATCTACATAAGAACTGGGGAAATCCACTTCCAATTCCCTGGAGAGAAGGTACGTTGTTACTTTAATAGTTACACTACTTGTGAGCAGCCTAGAAAGAACCAGAGGAGACACCGCTCTCAAAACCAAAAGAAACAAGCCATCAAAGAGAAAGAAGCTACCCAAGAAGAAGCTATTCCAAAGGAAGAAGAAGAGAAGCCCAAGAAGAGTGAACCACAGAAAGAGACTCCTCAGTCCAAGAAAGTATGGAAAAGAAAAGAAACATCAACATCATCATCAAGTTCTCCAACACTTGACGAACAACCATCCAGTTCTTCAGTTAAGCTAGAAGAAACCTCTAAAGACTGAACCAGACGTAAGGTCCGGGTCGACGGACCTAAATCTCCGAACCTTCTCTGAAAGATAAATCAGTATTTATCCGCACATTTAAATTAAGCATATCTACTTTGTTTACATTCCCTTAGCATATCGTTGCATTGAAAATAAAAATACTTTTTCCATTAATAACATGCATACTATTTTGAATTAAATACATATTTAAATTCTACATTGCATTTGAAAAGAAAATAAAAATAACTTTTATATTTTGAATCATCTCATTGCATCTGGAAATATATAAACTCTAAGCCCCATGTGAGTAATATATATATATATATATATATATATATATATATATATATGAAGAAAAACCAGTTGAATAATAAAATATAATTCAAGACTCCAAAAATAATTAGGGAATAGTTTTCCACTAACCCTTAATATGTTCCACGAGTTTTGTTGTCTATTTGAAATTCAACATGAAAAAGAGAAATTCCCTATGAAGCCCATGATGTCTTCACTCACTCAAGAGCTCTGCCTTGAACAATTATCAAAGAAGGAGTGATGAGCATCTACGCAATCGAGGACTCAAGATGAACGACTACGTCAAAATTCAGCTTGGGGGAGAGCGTCCCCCGTATATCTCGATAAGTATTCCTTTTCGAGTGATTTATCTTTTATTCTGAAAAGTATAAAAAGATGCATAACTTAAGAAAACCAAATAAAAAGAGTGTTATGTGATAATATTAGCTAGATAATATATTAGTTAAAATAAAAGATACAAGAGAGTATTAGAACTTAATTACCGTAGAACTCAATTTTAAACATAATAGAAATGATGAATAGTTGCTCTGTTGTAATTCTTTTCAAGTGCCTAGTTTTGAAACATGAATTTTCCTGAGTTTTGGGTAAAACTGTCTTGATCTAAAGATAAACTCTGAGTCTGAAACTTGTGGGTTGCAAATGCTGGATCTAAATCTAGGTAGTTGAGGAGTATGATATGACAAAGTTTGAGCTGCTATTTATCTTGCTCCTACTGATGCTAGAGTTCTAGAGAATTTTATCTTTTGAAGTCTTAAAATACCATGATGAGTACTTGTATGACAAAGCTTAAAATTCCTACCACAGCGATACATAGGATAGAAAACTCCATTTATACTTTTTACTACTTGTACTTGCATTGAGCATTGTTGAGCTCTGTTGACCCTTAGAGGCTTGTCATACTTTTAAAAACAAGATCACGTACACTCTTCTCAAATATGCTTCTTCTACACTTGAAGTACGCAACAACATGCCTTTTCATTTATATCCACCAAATATATTTTTCTCCTACACTGGGAGAGAACACCACTCACATGTCTTATAGGATTTTTGTCACCTATCCATACATTTCATAAGCCCCAGTTATTGTTGCTCCAGGTTATTATTATCTCTCAATCTTTCATTATAGACAAGAATGTTCTAGGCTTATATATTTTTAAAAAAAGAGAGAAGAAAGAGAAATATATGGAAAGTAAAACATGGACAAGTGTCCTACCAAAACAATGGGTACTTAGATGCCCGCCTCTCTAAAAAAACTATAGCCCAAAATATCTCTTAGTCTAAGTTCTTAATTTATTCAAAGAGAGATCAAAATCCCTTTCAAAGGAGCAAAAGTAGAATTAGATCCAGTATCACCTTCATCATAAATAAACCACTCCTTGATCCATAGACATGCACTTCTTGATTTGATCTTATGCCTCGTTTCTCTGGATCCACTGTTTGACTTTACAAAATATGCTTTGCAAGTATGTACACGCTGTCTCTATACCTATAAGCTCCAGATAAAGCATTAGATGTAGGATGAGAGAAGGCAAATCTCACTTTGCCTTGGAGAGGATCTAGAAATACTACATATATTGAGAGATTTGAGAGAGTCATACAAAAAGATACTCTGAGTTTTATTTTAAAAATCTTGCAAAAATCCGGAATAATAGTTGAATGAAGAGCTTGAGACATAGTGCTTGATTTGATTGTTCTACTTTTTGACTGCTCAAGACCCAAGTGAAGGCTAATAAGCTCCATAGTTAAAGGTAATATGGGTAAGTGTGAAGGTTAGAATGGTTAGACCTAATCCGGAGGAAAATTCTTGTTTGAACGCATGTGTACTTTTGAGGCGTGAAAGCATTGTAGCAACTCCTGATCCATTATGAATATTTGCTAAGGGACTAGCAAAAGGTAAGCTTGGGGAAGTTGTTGACGATGGTTATCTACCATAATAAAGGGTTAAAGTAAATATATAAAGGGCTAATAAATGATCACCAACATAGGTTTAGGGTGTCAACTAACGAAATTCCACGAGTTTTGGTGAATCTATATTTTACAGGGGGTTATCAGAATAATTTAGGAATTGATATCTTCCATGAGAAGGAACCCATGTCAATCGGCCTAATCTCCACGTCACGAATACGCAAGAGGCTTCTAGAGGACTCCAGAGGACTCCACGAGGAGGGCCACCACGAGGCGCCGCTAGGTGGGGCCGATCGACCTCAACCCTAGGCAGACCGGCCCCCTGGCCACCGCCCCTCGGCTCCTTCCTTTGCAAGCTACTTCAACCGCCTCCAAGGATGCATCCTAACCCTACGTGAAGGTCGGTTTGATCCAAGGGCCACGGTTCCATGCTCTGGGCTATATAAACGAGGTCCCAGACCCCCCTCCAAAGGGAAATTCATTCAATCAATCATCAACCAGAAAGCATAAGACCAACCAGCAACTCTCATCTCGTTAGAGCTCCATCAGATCTAGGCATAGCTAGATTAGAATTAGAAGTAGAGGAGTCAAGCAGCCTTGGGCTCCAGATCTAGTCAAGAGGAGCTTGGTAAATCTAGTTCTTCTCTCTTGTATCAACATTGTTCTTAAGATATTCATCTAGTTTATCAGTTCTTCTAGTTCTTGATCTAGTTCATGTTCTAGTTCTTCATGTTCTAATTGTTTATGTTCTAGTTCGTAATTGTTCTAGTTCATCATTGTCTAGTTCTAGTTCATTGTTCTTGATCATTATTCTTGATACATTAGATATGATCTTGTTCTTAATCTATATTATATCCTTGATTATTATAAGATTAGTCTGCTTTGATTATATATTTGGCATAGATAGTTTATCATTATGTTTATACACATGTTTGCAAAGCACTCACCTTATTGAGTCATGGGTGGGTGGTCAACAATGTGTAAGTGTGGTACTTATACACTGTTTACCTGCAAATGCACTCTATACTCCGGGCCATGTGGTAGATCGCGGGTGTGACATTCCTGTTGAGTCCTTTGTAGTCCACTCCCCGAGTGTAGAACTTAGTAGAACGCGGTCTCATTACTTAGTTGTTACTCTGTTTCTCAGCTTCATAATGGAGATATTCCTTGTTTATGGATATGGGATAACCTAGCCAATGATTGCCTGATATAATTGCACTAATCAATGTAGATTATGACTAATAGTTAACAGATTACTTAGGAGTTATTCTCTTACTTTATATTCTGACCAATGACTTGCCATAGTAGTACTGCTCTAGGGAATATGATCTGAATGGTCTGATTATCATATATTTTATCTCTTTTTATTTGATTGATTCCTGTTTGAGAGCAAAGGATAGTGATTTTGAATATTCATATCACATGTGTAGAGTAGCCTTTAATTAATATGTGCCTCTCCGTTTGTTCTCCTTTGGTTAAATATAAATAACGATACCTAGGATAAACTTGGGTGAAATGCTGCAACGGGTGTATTTATCTGTATGCTTGCGGATATATACTTTAATATCTTTATAGTTAAGTGGCATGAGTATAATACAACCACACTCTTGGTGTCATGTTGGGGATGACAACCTAACGCGAGTGATGCTAAGAAGTGTTAACAATTAGAACTACAGCAACACTAGTGCTCTATTCAAATCACTTCACAATATGTGCATATTTCTTCTCTGGTAGAGAAGTACTTACATAATCTACACAACCTAATGTACAATTGTTCTTCCTCAGTTAAGGGTCTGTTGGGTGAAAAGTTCAGGTCGGATGACACAATTCACACAATCATCAGAAATATTTCAGACAAGACAAAATTGCGAGCAAAGTTGTATTCATTTGTAACACCCTAAAATTTTGAAAAGAAGAAAAATAGGAAAAATATGATTTTTGTATATTTTTGTGAGCATGCAAATTTAGGATAATAATAATTTTTATAAATTTAAAATCAAATATAAGGGTAGAAACATGATTGTGCATTCATGCTGCTGCATTTGGAATTTTGTAATGATTGGTTTAAATCAAATTCGAATTGGATTTGAAAATCTTTTGAAAAATGATTTTGAAAAATTAGAAAAAGAAAAAGGAAAGGAAATTCTTTTCTTCTCGGGCCGTTTTCTCTCACGCAGCCCATCTCTCCGGCCTGCTGCAGCGGCCCGTTTTCTTCTTCTCCCTTCCCCCGCGCCCGTCTCCGGTTCCTTTGGGCCGAGCCCAAGCCGTGGCCAACGGCCTAGCTTCGCACGCGCGCGGCCTTCATCCGCACTGTGCCGCTGACGAGCCGGTCCCACCGGTCAGCGTCCGTTCTCCTTTTCTTCTTCTTCCTCCGGCTCTTTCCAAAAGCGAACACCGCCGCCTTCCTCCCTCCAACCGATTCGGTGATCCGAATCCTCCTCGAATCTCCCTCCCTTCCTTACTTAGCGATGCCTACGGGCTATAAAACGGAGCCCCCGCACCCTTCCGCCCTCATTCCAACCCCTTTGGGGCTGCCGTAGCCGTCTAGCACCGCCACCGCAAGCTCCACCGCCTCCATCGCCGCCAACCCGAGCTAGCCGCCACCTTCCGGCCGTCCTCCGTTCTTGTTTTCGCGCGGGGTAAGTTCGCCGTGAGCCGCACGTTCTTCCGGTGCTTTCCCTTCGTCGTTTGGTGGCCGGGGCGGAGTTTTGGCGTGATCCGACCATGGCGCCACCGCGAGAGCTCACCGACGGGCCGGAAATCGGCCGGAGCGCCGCCGACGTCTTCTCCCTCTCTCCTCCGATGTGATATGATCCGTCCGATTTGAATCCAACGGTCTAGATTTGTAGATACCGGTTCGCTTGAACTTTTTGTAAAAGAGACCCTGAAGTTTTTAAGTATATAACCCGCAGTCCTAAAGCGTAAAACGCAAAATACGCTTTGATTAGTTGAAAACGTAATTTGTTTTGGAAAATGAAAAATACGCTTTCTGATATTTACAGTTTTGCCACTCAACTTGTTTTAGTCGTAGAATCTCCGTTTTAACTCCGATTTGGTCCATTCAAATTGCGTTAGATTCATATTTGCGAGCTCTATGTAACTATAGAACTGTACAGTAGGTTTGGATTAATTTATTTTCAAGTTTTAATTAAAGTATTTATTTTTCTATAGGAAATCTTCGTAAATCCATAACTTTGTCGTTTTAGCTCCGTTTTTCGTGATCTTCGCGTCTGTGTGATCCCAGCAAGTCGTAGATTCATTTTAAAGACTTTTTATTTTATTTTCTTACTGATGGTGTACTGTTCTAATTATAGTCTTGTTTGTTTATGCATGATTGCTTCTGGATGTGTGTTGTTGCTATTGATTGATCGAGTATAGACGGTGAGCAATTCGTTGGGGATCAAGAGCCTTTCTACGAGCAAGATCTTCAGGACTAGTTTGAGCAAGGCAAGTATAGCATGGGATTGTCCTTGTTGTCCTATTCACATTATACAAATAATATCATTATGCATTTATTCCTTGATAAGGATGACTTAGTGATTGATCCTACACCTTGATACCTATTACGATGCATTGAGTAGTATGGCTAGTGCTTAAACATGGACTATGATCATGTAAATTGATTAGAGGAATATGCAACAAACATTAAAAGATGATTTTGATTAATGTTTAAAGGGGATTAGAGCATGGGGGTTACTTTTGATGCTCTAATTGCTCTCCATAAGGACTCATCTATAAGCGACAATCCGGGATTTACAGTACAACTGTGGGGGCTATATGGCTCTGGCTTTAGTCATATAGAAGGACCTTTTCTAGCTTGTTAGAGGTAACCTTTTTGGCGTAAGAACGGCTTGACGAATCGGGTATAGTGCGGCCTCTGTCCTTATGTGTATAGGCTGCGGGTTATTGTGCCATTTGGAAGGGGGGCTCTACATCTGTTTGCCGAGTGAATCTAATGGCCCTAACTTGTTAGACGAACCTTCGAAAGACTTCATAGTGTTTACCCTGCCTGCTCACCTTGGTAGTGTTTTGGGAGTAATTAACCCGGGCATAGGGGTAACACGACTCACAGTGAAAGTGTACAAGCTCTGCAGAGTGTAAAACTGTTATAACAACCGTGCTCACGGTCACGAGTGGCCTTGGACCCTTATGGAATAGTTGATAATTATTAATGGTTATGTTCTTGCTATTCATCAATCATTTCACATGGATCATATGTTTATTGTTTACATTGAGACATTTTGATGCTATTGATATGCTAAAATTATGCTAATTAAAAGCTACAAGCTGATAAACCTATGTTATGCCTTTTTGAGCCTCATGAACCCCATGTTACACTTGTTGAGTACGAGATGTACTTACGCTTGTTTATTTTTCTTACTTGGATAAAAATCCCGGATGGGTAACAGATGGAGGTAATAGTGACTACTACGCCTACTTCCCTGAAGATTACTAGACTTGTTGTCAACCAGTCAATGTACCTGTGACTGGAGCTACCACGAGAGTTTATTATTTTTACTTCCGCTACATTTGTGTTAAGACTATGTGTTAAATATCGTGATGTAATAACATTTGTGATGATACTTCTGTTGTAATTTGTGAACTTATGTGTGATTGATCTCTGGGCGCACATAAGGGTATGCACTCCATTTGGTCGTTAAATGGGTGTGACATCATTTCATGATCGTACCATACATGTCAGAGGGGGTATTTATAGGGCCCTAGTCTTCGTATTTTACATAAAATGACTATTTTACCCCTGACCCAAATATTTACAACCCTTCATTTATGTAAGGGTGAAGTTTTCACGTTCAATCTTCTTTCCTTCAATGAACTTGTTCTCTTCAGATTATTTCTTGCTCTTCGTCTACTTCTCTGTCTAGCGAAGTTAATTTCTTGCCGACGAAGTCAATAGGCGAAGTTGAATTCTTGACGACGAAGTCGATAGGTGAAGTTGAATTCTTGACGACGAAGTCGATAGGCAAAGTTGAATTCTTGACGACGAAGTCGATAGGCGAAGTTGAATTCTTGACGATGAAGTCGATAGGCGAAGTTGAATTCTTGACGACGAAGTCAAAATACATCCTTCGCTATACTTTTCCCTGTAAGTGAATTTCATAGGATACTTTTATATTTTTCACACTCCAAAGTTTGGGCTTGAGTTTTTTGGACGAAGTTAATTCCCCCAACTGTAGCCCCTCGCAAATGAAGGCCTACTCCAAAGGTCTGAAATTCGTGAATTTTGAATTTTTTAAAGCGAAGTCACAAAAAACATCGTCCCAAACTTTGGAGTTGGCCGTTTATGACCGTTATGCTATGAACAGTGTTTTTTGACGGTTAATTTCCAAAGCCGCCTATATATACTACGTTGTATTCCCCCCTTTTGAGTACGTGATCGAAGACGGGGAGGTGTTGATGAAATTTTAATTGCCGCGAAGTTGATTTTCTTCGAAGCCACTTTATTCCTTCGTTTCTTTTTTTTTGTTGCGAAGGTAAATTTTTTGAGGTTGATGTTTTTTAGTTTTGTTATGTTTTGTACTTTTGTATGCTTATTTTTATTTATATACTTTTATATTTTTGTATTTAGATGTTAGACAGAGAGAAGAATGCTTCTGAAATTTCGCCAGCTGAATCTGAGCAATCGGTTTCTGATGAGGATTTATCTAATGTTTCTGCATCGGAGTCAGAACTTGTTGGTGATGATACGAAGTCTCTGAATTTTGGTAAATCCTTGTTTGATGAGTCTGAATTGCAGTGGATGGTTAAAAATAGAATGCTTGAAAAAGCGGATGTTAGGTTGCCTCTGCAAAATGAGACAGTTCCTAGACCAGAACCTGATGATAGTGTTGTGTTTCGTGATCATTTTACAGCTGGTCTTCGTATGCCATGCCAAGATTTTATTGAAGAAATTCTGAAAGCTTATAACATTGAGATGCATCACTTGACTCCAAATGGTATGGCAAAAATCGCTCTTTTTATTTGGGCAGTGAAATCTCAGAGAGGAAATCTGGATATTGGAGCTTTTTGTTCTATTCATGAGATGCATACTCAATTTCGGAGTAAAATGGTTGATGGAAAAAGTGTCATCAAATATTTTGGATGTTGTAGTTTTAAGCAAGCTCGCGGTACTAAACAGATAGCTCCTGCTTCGAAAAATAAGTGGGTTAAAAATTGGTACCGCTATTGGTTTTACCATAAAGTTCCTTTGGTCGAGGAGAAGAATCAGCTGACAGAGTTGTTAAAAGATATCCTTTGGCTGCAAGAATGCGCAAGAACAGTTTTGACTGTAAACCTGAATTTCAAAGTTCGAGAAATTCTAAATCTTGTGAGAAGTTTTATAAGCTTGTTGCAAGTATGCAAAGTGCCCGAGATTTTTGCGAAGATTATATTGCTGCTCGGATTTGGCCTTTGAAGAAAGGTTGGGGCTTTGTTTGATTTCATGAAAAGGTAGTCAGAGGGAAAACTTATATCTTTCCAGATAATGAAGTTTTTCATCCCAAGAAGTATACTAAAGACAAAGAATTTGTTTCTGCTGTTGAAACTAAAGCTATTGAGATTCTTGGGAAATTTTTGAAGAAAAAGAAAGATCTGATGGATAAAATCCTTGTCTCAGATTATAAGAGATTGAATAGAGTTTTTGATATTGCTCAGATAGAATATGGTGAAAGATCAGCTCCGGCCTATGCTAGAAGTGTGAAGCCTAGTATCGATAATGTTACTAGAAAAAAGAGAGGTGGGGCTCCGCTTACTAAAAAAGGTTCAAAGAAGAAAGCGAAGACTGCTGGATTTTCTGATTCTGATGTGTCAGAAAATTTTGTTGATGAAGCTTTAAAGAAAATGTCTTGTGATGATGAGGTGAGAATGTTTAGTTTAGTTTTTGATTCTAGTGGGTTGACTCCTCCTATGTTGACTCCACTTGATGACTATTTTCAGAATTTGATGGCCAATATTTCCCATGGTGGTGTTGCTGAAGCTATTTTGACTTCGTCACAACTAAATGTTGGCGAAGATACTTTTCCTGATCCTGTTAATCCGTCTGCTTCTCCGGTGACTGTGGTTGCCACTGTTGTTGAGTCACAGGAAGGTGAGGTGTTGGCTTCGCAGGAAACTGCTGGGCCATCCTCTCAAAGGTTTTCTGTTGAAACTCCTCGGGATGGTGCGGGAAAATTTGGTGATGGGATAGGTGTTGTGACTTTGTCTGGAGGAGGTGTTAACTTAGGTGGTGAAGTTACAGAAAATGTATCCCAAGTTGTGTTAGAAAATGTTGTGGAAGTAAAGCAAGATGCTGCAGTTGGTGCTTCTGAAGTTGCTGTGCCTGGTGCGAAGTCACAAAAAATTAAGGGTACTACAACTTTTGCCCTTGATTTTGATGAATCTGATGATGAAGTCCATGACGAGGAGGCTGAACATGACCACGCTTCTCGTCTTTCTGAGTCTACCATTAATGTGAATACTGGTGAGAGAGTGTCTTATCAGTTGGAAAAGGGTGTTTCTACATGTGATTTTATTTTATTACTTCGCATATTTTTGTTTTGTTTTATCTTTTAATTAATTTATTTTTTTTGTCTTCACATAAATTTTTTCCTGATTCTTCTTCTCAAAGGGAGGTGACTGTTGATGTTGGAAAGATGAAAGAAGTTGTCCAGGAACCTGCGACTCTGGCTGAAGCTTTGGAACTGTTCCTGATGGGGTAGATCTTGAAGCTTACAAACGTTGTATGGAATACTGCCAGGCTCAAGGTGTGAACTTAGATACTTTCAAATTTGTTAGGATTGGTTTGGACAAACTTCGTATTATGTCGAAGAAACCAGAATTAAAGTTGTCAAAGTGCATTGATGATGTCTTCGGAGTTCCTGATGCGGAGGCCAAACTTGTTGGTAAATCTTCGCTTGAGTTGGCAGATGCTAGTGTTTCCATGATTTATAAGGTTCGATCATTTTGACTTTGTTATCTTTATTGCGTAAATTTGATTTAGATTTGTCATTTCAATTTGTAATATATTTTTGACTTCGTATGCAAATGTTTTTGTTTTTGTTGTTTTGTTGTTTTTTTTGTAGAATGCACTTTTGCAAAGGAGTTTGTGTAAATCGATTGAGGAAGATGCAAAAAATGCAGCACTTCGAGAAAAAAGTTTGGTTGAAGAGATTAAATCTTTGAAGTCTCAACTTGCTGCTAAGGAGAAAGAGAGGATAGAAACGGTTGAAGCTCTGCATGATATGGAGTCTAAATGTATTTCTGTGGGAGCTAAACTTGAAGCGAAGATTGAAGATTGCGATAATTTGAGGAAAGATCTTGAAAAAGTTTTGAGAGAAAAGAATTATCTTGAGAAAAAATCTCTTGAAAAGGATCAGAATTTTCATAATAAGTGCAATCGCTTGTGGGAACTTTGCAAAAATTGTTATGATAAATTTGGTGTGAAGCCAGAAGATCCTTGTTGGGAGCTTGGAGAATTCGATCCGTTCTTTGCTTGGCTTTGCCGCCAATATGAAGATCTGCTCACTGTTTTACAGACTTCTGCTGATTTGAGTTGCATGTATTCAAGTCGTGCACTTTTTCATTTGATGAAGGAGGCTAATGATCCTTTGTATGAGAAACTGTACAGCCAAAGTTACAGGTTTTCATCAGTGGAATCTCTTAACCAAGTTCTTCTCGTACTCAAATGCTTTTATCAAAGTTGCATGTATTCAAGTTCATGAATACTGGAATCAAGGTGGAAGGGAGCATGCCTTTATGAAAGCTAAGCAAAAGATGGAAAAAGTATGTTATCTATATGTGATTTTCATTTGTTGTTTTTTCCTTGTGTTTTTTCTTATCTGTTGTTTTATTTTGCTTTGTTGTAGCAGCTTGAAAGGAGACTTGCTTCTGATGTGGAGACTAAGAGGAGGCAAGAAAGACTTGAACAAGAGAGGGCGAGGGATGATGATGCTCGTGATCATGTACTTTAGTTTGTCGTAGTTTAGATTTTAGATTCGAGGGGTGAGGTTTTGAAAACTTTTAACGTTTTTATAAATGTTGAACTTTGGACAGGATGAAGTTGTGGTTATGCCTTTGTTAATGTGTAAAGGTAACTTTGTTGTTGAGCCTACCTTATGGTTGGAGTATGCTAATGAAGAGGTAAAATCTTCTTTTGATGTGTTTGTCAAACGTAAGCGAACATAAATTTTGTTGTATGTGTTTTTTATATATATTTTTCCTAAAGGGATGTGCTTGTTTCTAGAATTTGAAACTGAATTCTCTATTGTTGAAAATGAGAGATGTTTGTCTCGTGTTGTTGATTGCAGCAAATTTTCTCAGGTATTTGTGCTTTTGTTGTGATGTGGAGACATATGTATAGCAAATTTTAATGGTATTTTCTTTGTGTGTTTTCAGTCTTCGTGTTCAAGTGCTTCGCCGAGCTACATTTCCGAAGACTATCTTAGTTTGGGGGTGGATCATGTTTTAGATAGAGTTGTTGAAGATTTAATTGATGAAGCAACAGCTATTGTTGCTTTAGAAAATATTTGATATGTACATTTGTTGACATAATAAAGCATTTTTTGTGTGTATTTGTATAGACATTTTTTATACGATATGATTTATTATGTGAAAGGAACGATGCCCCTTACTTTTTAGCGAAGGCGAAGCGCAAATTTTTTTATTTTTTAAGCGAAGGCAACGCATAGACTTCGTATTTTGTGAAGTTAAATTTCACCTTAGTGAATTTGAAAACACTGTCCCCTCACTTTTTAAGCGAAGGCAACGCGTAGACTTCGTATTTTGCGAAGTCAAATTTCACCTTAGTGAATTTGAAAACACCGTCCCCTCACTTTTTAAGCGAAGGCAACGGGTAGACTTCGTATTTTGTGAAGTCAAATTTCACCTTAGTAAAATTGAAAACACCGTCCCCTCACTTTTTAAGCAAAGGCAACGCGTAGACTTCGTATTTTGTGAAGTCAAATTTCACCTTAGTGAATTTGAAAACGTTATTCGCTCTTTTTGGCGACGGTAATTTGTAGACTTCATTTTTGAAGTCGAAAATTCACCTTAGTGAATTTGAAAATGCTATTCGCTCTTTTTGGCGAAGGTAATATGTAGACTTCGTTTTTGAAGTAAAAAATTCACCTTAGTGAATTTAAAAATGTTAGTCGCTCTTTTTGGCGAAGGTAATATGTAGACTTCGTTTTTGAAGTAAAAAATTCACCTTAGTGAATTTGAGAATGCTATTCGCTCTTTTTGGCGAAGGTAATATGTAGACTTCGTTTTTGAAGTCAAAAATTCACCTTAGTGAATTTTAAAACATTATTCGCTCTTTTTGGCGAAGGTAATATGTAGACTTCGTTTTTGAAGTAAAAAATTCACCTTAGTGAATTTGAAAATGTTGTTTGCTCTTTTTGGCGAAGGTAATATGTAGTCTTTGTTTTTGAAGTCAAAAATTCACCTTAATGAATTTGAAAACGTTATTCACTCTTTTTGGCGAAGGTAATATGTAGACTTCATTTTTGAAGTCAAAAATTCACCTTAGTGAATTTGAAAATGCTATTCGCTCTTTTTGGCGAAGGTAATATGTAGACTTCGTTTTTGAAGTCAAAAATTCACCTTAGTGAATTTGAAAACATTATTCGCTCTTTTTGGCGAAGGTAATATGTAGACTTCGTTTTTGAAGTCAAAAATTCACCTTAGTGAATTTGAAAATGCTATTCGCTCTTTTTGGCGAAGGTAATATGTAGACTTCATTTTTGAAGTCAAAAATTCATCTTAGTGAATTTGAAAACGTTATTCGCTCTTTTTGACGAAGGTAATATGTAGACTTCATTTTTGAAGTCAAAAATTCACCTTAGTGAATTTGAAAATGTTATTCGCTCTTTTTGGCGAAGGTAATATGTAGACTTCGTTTTTGAAGTTAAAAATTCACCTTAGTAAATTTGAAAATTCTATTCGCTCTTTTTGGCGAAGGTAATATGTAGACTTCGTTTTTGAAGTCAAAAATTCACCTTAGTGAATTTGAAAACGTTATTCGCTCTTTTTGGCGAAGGTAATATGTAGACTTCGTTTTTGAAGTCAAAAATTCACCTTAGTGAATTTGAAAATGCTATTCGCTCTTTTTGGCGAAGGTAATATGTAGACTTCATTTTTGAAGTAAAAAATTCACCTTAGTGAATTTGAAAACGTTATTCGCTGTTTTTGGCGAAGGTAATATGTAGACTTCATTTTTGAAGTCAAAAATTCACCTTAGTGAATTTGAAAATGGTATTCGCTCTTTTTGGCAAAGGTAATATGTAGACTTCATTTTTGAAGTAAAAAATTCACCTTAGTAAATTTGAAAATGTTATTCGCTCTTTTTGGTGAAGGTAATATGTAGACTTCGTTTTTGAAGTCAAAAATTCACCTTAGTGAATTTGAAAACGTTATTCGCTCTTTTTGGCGAAGGTAATATGTAGACTTCGTTTTTGAAGTAAAAAATTCACCTTAGTGAATTTGAAAATGTTATTCGCTCTTTTTGGCGAAGGTAATATGTAGACTTCGTTTTTGAAGTCAAAAATTCACCTTAGTGAATTAAATGTATATATTTTTTTTTTATTTTTTTAATAGGTTAGCATCGTTTTTTGCTTGTTCGAATAATGATGCTACCTACTTTTGGTTGTTTTGCCGAAGCATGAGTATATTTAAAATATACTCTTCGGCCTTTAATGGGATTATTTTTAGGGGAACTAGTTTTCTCATTTATACTTTGATGAGAATTTACAATAGAGACTGCCTCGTTAAAAAACCACTCACCCTGCGAAGGGCTTCCCCTGAGTGAAAAAAGAGTGCAGCTCGTTTACATTTGAATTGAAATTTTTTAGAATGTAAAAGCTAATCTATTTTGTACAAAGTTGGAAATAAATTTTAGGGGTAATATCTTCGTAGGTCTTGAATGTTGAATGTGTGATCAATTTCCTTCCCGCTCATATCTGCTAGGTGAAATGCTCCTGGCTTGTTAGTTCTTATGATGAGATATGGTCCTTCCCATTTTTGCTAAAACTTTTCGACTGTGTCTTCATTTCTTTTTCTTTTCAAGATGAAGTCTCCTGGTGATAATTGTCTTGGTTTGACTTTCTTATTGTACCAACTTTTTGTTTCCTTCTGATATTTCTCAAGATTCTGGATCGCTTTTATTCTTTCTTCCTCTAGTAAGTCTTTGCTTGTCATTTGTTGGTCTTCATCTATTATTTCAATATTTGTTCTTGGGCCTTGAAATTTTATCTCTTCAGGCATCATCGCTTCTTCTCCATAAAGTAGTTTGAAGGGGAGAAGTTTGTTGATCTTGAAACTGTAGTGTTGTGTACCCAAACAACTTTAGGTAACTCATCCACCCATTTGCCTTTGGGCAGCCCCATGAGGCATTTTGATATTCCTGTGCATATAATTCCATTTGCTTGTTCAACTGCACCGTTTGACTGTGGGTGTTTTACTGATGCGAAACATAATTGAATTCCCAAGCTTTCACAATACTCTTTGAAATTTTGGCTGTCAAATTGAGTTCCATTATCTATTGTTATGTGTCTTGGAACTCCGAAGCGACAAATGATGTTTTGCCAAAGAAATTTCTTCATTGTGAATGATGACATGTTTGTCACTGGTTTAGCTTCGATCCACTTAGTGAAATATTCTACTGCTACTACTGCATATTGAAGGTTTCCTTGTGTTGCAGGTAGTTTTCCAATGATGTCAATTCCCCATCTTACTAATGGCCAAGTTGGTTCTATTGTTTGTAAATTTGTTGTTGGAGCCTTTTCTTTGCTTGCAGACATTTGGCAATTATGACAAGATTTGACAATTTCTTTGCTGTCATTTTGGGCTGATGGCCAATAAAATCCCTGATGAAATACTTTTCCTGGCATTGTTCTTGCTCCAGGATGTGTGCCACAAATTCCTTCGTGAATTTCTGATAGTAGCTTTTTCCCCTCTTCTGCTGATATACATTTGAGTAATGGTGCACATATTCCTTGTTTGTATAGCTGATTGTTGATGATCTTGTAATTTCTTGTTCTTTGCTTCATTCTTATGTCATTGACTTCGTTTTTAGGCTCATAGTGCCCACGAAGGTAAGTGTTGACGGTCCTTAAGTTCCAAATATAGTTATCAAATAAATAAAGAAAAGGATCCAAATGCAACCAACACCTAGACTTAGGGTTTTATCTGACAGAATTCCACGAGTTTTGGTGTTTGTCTGTTTCTGCAGGGGGTTATCAGAAAATACGGAGGAAAGGCCCACACGTCGGGTTTACATAGAGATAATAATGTGTTCACCGATTTTCTATCATCTAGAAGACTCCAGAAGCCACGAGATCGAACGGGAGGCCGAACGGGCCCGGAGGCAGGGCGCCCGCCCTGCTCCCTAGGGCGCCCGCCCTGGCCTGAGAGCCAATCAGGCTTTGTCTCGCGGATTATGCTCCACCGACCTAAGGGATCAAGGAAAACCGTGCGATTAATGTCGGTTTGATCCGACGGCCCACGTTCACTTGAGGGGGCTATATAAGCAGGACCCCTGGCCCCTGGAGGAGGCACTCCCTCATTCTCAATTCTTCAAACCCTAATCTCAGGAGGAGAGTCTCTGATCAAGCCCTAGAGCCACCACATCAACTAGATCTCTAGTATAGCATAGCTACATAGGATTAGAACTAGAAGGAGTCAATCTTCGATTGGTTTCCGGATCTGTCAAGAGGATTCTTGGTAATTCCTTTACTGTTCTTCATTGTTCATCTTTGTTCTTCAATATTATGAATACAACTTTGTTCTATTTCAATATATTGATTATGACTATGCTCTACTTGTTTATGTTTGCAATTATATTGTTCTTAGTTTATCGTAGTTATACGCTTGGCTTAGTTAGATTGGAATTATATACATGTTTAGGATCGTATAGCGTTTATCCATCGGATCCATGGATAAATGATAAATATTGTGTAGGCGTGGTGCTTAGACCATATTTATCTGCGATTGCACCTTATATGCCGGATCGTGGGGTGGTCCACGATGGTGACAGCTTCGTTGGTTCTTATATAGTCCCCCTCCCGTGTGTAAGGCAGGCAGAGCAACATTATTAGGGGGGAGTGATTGCTATGTTTCTCATCTTCCTTGATAATATCACTATGCATGGGCGTAGTCCTTTCTCGCAATGATTGCCAAGTGTACTTGCACTAACTATGATATGCTAGACTTTATAGTTAAGAATAACTTAGGAAATATCCTTGTAGTTCGTCCTAATACCATGCTAATGACTTGCTAGAATATCTGTTGAGGTGCTTATCATTATTATATGTGGCTAGCTGATCAGATTAATTATCTTTGTCACCATTCATACTTTATCTATATTTTATGTGACACTTACCCCTGTATGCAAGAGATAGATGAATGCTCTCACTTATACATGCAATGATTGATACTCATTCCTATATTCCATTCCATAATCAACATTGATGTTAGTAATCCCTTCCCAGTGGTAAAAATATAAATAACGATACCTGGAATACTTCCCGGTTAAAATGCTACATCGGTATTAATCTGTGCGCTTGCAGATCTTATTTATTATTTATTTAGAAGAGCAGTTGCATATTTCAATATCGCGTCTCTCATGTCATGCTGGGGATGACAACTTGGCTTAAGTGGCATGAGGGATAGGTTCGGCATTTTTGGCGCCGTTATCAGAATTAGAAAACTAAGTCTACTTTTGGTAATGACGTTAAGAATGCCCAACAGTAAGCCATAATTGGGGCTCTCGAATCCTCACTTTGTATTATATGGACTTCTTTGGGTGTAGCTTGTACTGCTTTGATGGATGCTTGTTTCAAGATTTGATAGAAAACATCTTGAGGGAGGCTTGTATTTTATGCTGCAGCTTTTGCTAGTTCGTCAGCATCTGAATTGTCATTTCTTCAGATGTTTTTGACTGTGAAACGTTCAAAATGTTTTTCTTGATCTCTGAGAAATTGCAAGTATCTTGCTAATTCTGGGTCTCTTACTTTGTAGTCTTTTTCAATGTGTCCTGCTACAATTTACGAATCTGTTTTGATTACTAATCTTTGGATTCCCATTGCTTTTGCTTTGCGAAGTCCCAGTAAAACAACTTCGTATTCTGCTATGTTGTTTGTACATTGAAATTCCAATCTTGCAGCATATTTCATCTTTATGCTGGAAGGCGAGGTAATTATTGCGGCTGCTCCAGCCCCTGCGAAGCCCCATGCACCATCGCAATATATTGTCCATTCTGGTTGCTTCTTTTCTTCGCTTGAACTTTGGGAGGGTGTCCAATCTGCTATGAAGTCTGCTAGAACTTGAGATTTTATTGATGTTCTTTTTTTCAAATTCTATAAAATGTTGAGATAATTCTGCTGCCCATTTTCCCAATCTTCCAGTTGTTCTGCAACTTTGTAATACTTCTTTCAAAGGGAATTTGTGACAACTCTAATTTTGTGGGCCTGAAAGTAGTGCTTCAACTTTCTTGATGCTGTTAAAACTGTGTATACGATTTTCTCAATCTCGGAATAGTATGCTTTTGTAACACCCTAAAATTTGAAGAAAAGAAAAATAGGGAAAATGTGATTTTTATATTTATTTTTGTGAAGCATGCAAATTTAGAATAAGAATAATTTTTTATAAATTTAAAATCAAATATAAGGGTAGAAACATGATTGAGCATTCATGCTGCTGCATTTGGAGTTTTGTGTTGAGTGGTTTGAATCAAATTCAAATTTGATTTGAAAATCATTTGAAAAATGGATTTGAAAATTCGGAAAAGAAAAAGAAAAGGAATTCTTTCTTCCCGGGCCGCTTCTCCGACCGCAGCTGCAGCCGGCCCGTGTTCCCCGCGCGCGGCCCATCCTCTCCCGCGCCGTTTTCTTCTTCTGGGCCGAGCCCGAGCCCAGCAAGCCGGCCCGTCTTGCGCGCGCGCGGCCGATCCCCCGCTCTGAGTCGCCGACAGGTGGGACCCGCTTGTCAGCGACTGTCTCCCCTTTCCATCTTCTTCCTCCCGAGCTTTCCAAAACGCCGCCGCCGCCTTCCTCTTTCCCGTCGGATACGGGAGCTCAAAACCGCCATCTAATCCTTCCCCTTTCCTAATCCGTTGCTTCCTTGGGCTATAAAAGCCGAGCCGCACCCTCGTCGATCCTATCTCGGCCGTTTCGAAGCAGTGGAGGGTCTCGGGAGGGTGTCACCGCGAGCTCGAGCTTCACTGCCGCCATCCCGAGCTTACCACCGCCCTCAGCCCATCCTCCGGTCCTATCTTCTACGCGGGTGAGTTCGCGTCGAGGTCCTCTCTCGGTTGGTACCGGTTGCGTGTCGTTTGGTGGTCAAAATCGCCGGGATGCCAACTCCGGCGATGCTCCGGCCATGGCGCCACCGCGGAGGATCGCCGTCGGTTTCAAACCGGCCGGAGCGCCGCCCGTCCCCTCCCCCGACTGATCTGGACCGTCGGATCTAAAACGGATGGCTTAGATTAGAACGTACCGGTTCGCTGGTAAACTTGCAAAAGAGACCCTGATGTTTTCAAGTATATAACCCGCAGTCCTAAAGCGTAAAGCTCAGAATACGCTTTGATTAAATGAAAACGTATTTCGTTTCGGAAAAAAAAATACGTTTTCACATATTTACAGTTTTGCCACTCAGATTGTTTTAGCTGTAGAATCTTCGTTTTAACTCCGATTTGATCCATTCAAATTGCGTTAGATTCATATTCGCGAGCTCTATCTAATGGTGTAACTGTACAGTAAGTTTAGATTAATTTATTTTCGAGTTTTAATTAAAGTATTTATTTTTCTATAGGAAATCTTCGGAAATTCATAACTTTGTCGTTTTAGATCCGTTTTTCGTGATCTTCGCGTCTGTGTGATCCTAGCGAGTTGTAGATTCATTTTAAAGACTTTTTATTTTATTTTCTTACTGTTGGTGTATTGTTCTAATTATAGTTTTGTTTGTCTATGCATGATTGCCTCTGGATGTGTGTTGTTGATAATGGTTGATCGAGTATAGACGGTGAGAAATTCGTTGGAGATCAAGAGCCTTACTACGAGCAAGATCTTCAGGACCAGTTTGAGCAAGGCAAGTATAGCATGGGATTATCCTTGTTGTCCTATCCACATTATGCAATTAATGTCATTATGCATTTATTCCTTGTTAAGGATGACTTAGTGATTGATCCTATACCTTGGTACCCATTATGATGCATTGATTAGTATGGCTAGTGCTTAAACATGGACTATGATCATGTAAATTGATTAGAGGAATATGCAATAAACATTAAAATATGATTTTGATTCTTGTATAAAGGGGATTAGAGCAGGTGTGTTGTTTTGATGCTCTAATTGCTCTCCATAAGGACTCATCTATAAGCGACAATCCGGGATTTACAGTACAACTGTGGGGGCTATATGGCTCTGGCTTTAGTCATATAGAAGGACCTTTTCTAGCTTGTTAGAGGTAACCTTTTTGGCGTAAGAATGGCTTGACGAATCGGGTATAGTGCGGCCTCTGTCCTTATGTGTATAGGCTGCGGGTTATTGTGCCATTTGGAAGGGGGGCTCTACATCTGTTTGCCGAGTGAATCTAATGGCCCTAACTTGTTAGATGAACCTTCGAAAGACTTCATAGTGTTTACCCTGCCTACTCACCTTGGTAGTGTTTTGGGAGTAATTAACCCGGGCATTTGGGTAACATGACTCACAGTGAAAGTGTACAACCTCTGCAGAGTGTAGAACTGTTATAACAGCCGTGCTCACGGTCACGAGTGGCCTTGGACCCTTATGGAATAGTTGAATAATTGTTTATGTTTATGTTTTTGCTATTCATTAATCATTTCACATGGATCATATGTTTATTGTTTACATTGAGACCTTTCTGATGCTATTGATATGCTAAAATCATGTTAACTAAAAGCTACATGCTGATAAACCCATGATTATGCCTATTTGAGCCTCATGAACCCCATGTTACACTTGTTGAGTACGAGATGTACTTACGCTTGTTTATTTCTCTTATTTGGATAAAAATCCCGGATGGGTAACAGATGGAGGTAATAGCGACTACTACGCCTACTTCCCTGAGGATTACTAGTCTTGCTGTCAACCAGTCAATGTACCTGTGACTGGAGCTACCACGAGAGAGATTTTTATTTATACTTCCGCTACAATTGTGTTAAGACTATGTGTTTAAATATCGTGATGTAATAACATTTGCCATGATACTTCTGTTATAATTTGTGAACTTATGTGTGATTGATCTCTGGGCGCACATAAGGGTAAGCATTCCATTTGGTCGATAAATGAGTGTGACAAATTGGTATCAGAGCTCTTGTTGACTGTAGGACGCAAGCCTAGCTAGCAATGGTCGAAGTAGTGTCATCTTTACACTATTTTTATGCTCACTATCTTGCTCTTGTTATTTGATAAATTTTTATGCTTCTTATGTCTCATTCTATTACGAAATTTTGCCTCTATTCTAACTTCATCTAAAAATTCTGTAGATGACTCGTGACCGTAAGACTGCCCGCATCAGCTTTGGAGGATACTACCCACCTCGTGCCCTGCTTGCAACTGAAGAGCCACAAGAGCCAGAACCTCAGGAACAAGAGAAGACCCCTGTAGCACCAGTCCAAGCACCAGCACCTCCCCAGGAAGAGATTGAGCCTGAAGAAGATCCAGAAATCGTTGAGATTGAAGATGGTGAGGAGGAAGATAATGGAGGAGTACAACCCCCGTCTCCACCACATGAAGCTCCTGAAGATATGCCACCTCCTCCAATGGGGTGGACTGTGAGGATCTACCACAGGAATGGAGGGGATGCTGTCTCTCATATTCGCCTAGTGGGGATGCTCACTGCTTACTTCGCGAATTGGCATCCGGCAGTAGAGTACGTCTGCTGGGAGTACACTCATCCACTAGAGAGCACGTACTGGAAGGCAAGGGCAAGCATCTTTGCACACAAGCAAGACAAGGGGGCATATCAGCTGGACAGGATGTTCTCTCATGTGGGACATCGAGCAACCATAGAGGATAGCATTGAAGATGCTGCTTTTGAAGCATGTATGGGTCTTCGCTATCTTCGCTTTAACCTCATGAAGCATGACATCCATCGCTTCCTTCCTCGTGCACACCCCGAGCTTGGTTGGGCTATGACAGATCCAGTGCAGCTAGAGCCACTACCTCGGGTGATGGTGAACTTTGTCTATGACATGATGGACAGGAAGCTGCAACTAGAAGAGATGGTGAGGACACAAGGGAAGACTATCAAGAGATGCCAAGCAACCATTGATGAGCTCCGAGCAAACCAAGGCATGCCCAAGATCTACGAGAAGTTAGAGCATGAACCACTTCCTTAGGAAGTAGGAGTCCTTTTATGTAATAAGAACGTTCTTAGTAACGTCAGTTGAGTCAGTCGAGTCTGTCGTGTGGTTTGAACCTTGGTGTGCTAGTTGCTTTATTATTATGCTTATGTGTGAGTTGGATCTTTGTTTGAGTGTCTGGACTTGTAGGCATGTCTACAAGTTCCATTATTAAGAATAATAAGTTTATTAGTCAAGGAATAATAGTTGGGTTTGATATTATCTCGTTTCTGTCCTTGCTGTTTTCTGGAGCAGTCTCTGATGTTTCTGTTATAGTTTAAAAACGATTCGTGCAACATTTATGAAATTTTTAGGAGAGAAACTAGACTCAAGAATCTTTCAAATGCCACTAGAATCACCTTTTTATCTAATCTGGTTCGAGAGATATAATTTTCACAAGTTAAAGTTTCTGCACAGTCTGGAATCTGGAACAGTTTCTGTTACGCCTTATTTTCCATAGACTTAACGACAGAATCTGGTCTTGAGGTCTGAATAGAAATTGTGGATAATTTCATAATCTTTCCAACCATATAAAGCACGCCTCTTTTGGATTTCTGTAGCCCGAGATATGATTGAAATACTGAACTGTCAATATTGCTACTCGTCCAGAAAACTTTCAGATCTCATTCTTAATCTTATAAGTGGTTGATAACCTGGATTTCTTAAAGTTTGCATGTTTATGGGTGGCAGATGGCCGGAAGAGGAAGAGGCAGAGGTCGTGGAAACATTCCCCTGAATCCACCACCACCACCGCCACCAACTATCGAGCAGTTGCTGGCAGTACAGACGCAGTTGATGCAACAACTGGTGCAGAATCAGCAGAATCAGCCAGTTGCTGGAGTTCAACCACGTGACAAGCGTGGTGAATTTTTGAAGGGTCGTCCCCCAGTGTTCACACATGCTGCTGATCCTTTGGAGGCCGATGATTGGCTTCGTGCTGTGGAGAAACAACTCACCATTGCACAATGTGATGACCGACAGAAGGTGTTGTTTTCTTCTGGGCAACTTCAGGGAGAAGCTCAAGATTGGTGGGAGTCATATGAGTATGGCCGTCCTGCTAATGCTCCTGCAGTCACCTGGCAGGAGTTTAGAGAGAACTTCAGGGCGTACCATATACCTGAAGGGATGATAGAATTGAAGGAGGAGGAATTCCGGAACCTGACCCAAGGGTCAATGACTGTAGCTGAGTATCGGGACAAGTTTGCTCAGTTGTCACGATATGCTCCACATGAGGTGGCTAATGACAATGATAAGCAGCGCCGCTTCTTGAAGGGATTATATGATGGACTACAGTTGCAGTTGATGTCCAATACCTATCCCAACTTTCAGACGCTTGTGAACCGCGCTATTGTGGTGGATAACAAGCGCAAAGAAATGGATGCTAAGAGGAAGAGGTTACAGGGACAAGCCTCCAATAGCAACACCCGTCCACGCACTGGCTTCCAACAGAATACTCAGCAGAGACCTCCTTCTGGACAGTGGAACCGTGGTCAGACCCCATTTCGTGGACAGTTCCCTCAACGTCCCCCATTTCAGCCACAGAGTAACAATCAACGTCCACCACAGCAGAATGGGAATCAAGTGCAGCGCCAGGGTCCTTCCAACAACACTCCTAGAAAGACCAGTGCTCCCAATACTACCAACAGGTGTTTTCGTTGTGGAAAAGAAGGTCACTTGTCTTACAACTGTCCAGAGAAGCCTAATCAGCAGACTCCCCAGAGACAGAGCAGCCACCAGAAGCCCGCACTTAACTCGGGAAGGGTGAATCACTTGTCCCAGGAAACTGCAGTGGAGGAGCCAGAAGTTATGCTTGGTACGTTCGATGTCCACTCTACTCCCGCCACTGTTCTTTTTGATTCTGGAGCATCACATTCTTTCATATCACAATCATTTGTTAGAATACATAGAATCCATTTGTGTGCCATGAAGAACCCTATCTTAGTAAACTCACCTGGAGGAAGCATGCCAGCATCTTATCGCTGTCTTCCCATTAGTCTCAACTTAAGGGGGGTAGAGTTTACAGTTAGTCCTATAGTATTGAGGACAGCTGGGATTGATCTTATACTGGGAATGGATTGGATGATGCAACAACAAGCAGAGATTCAGTGTAAGGATAAATCAGTTGTGCTGACTACACCAAAGGGGGATAGGATCAGGGTTGAAGTCAAAGTGCAAAAACAAGCGACCGCTACAGTAAACCAGCTCAATGATGGTGCCAATCAGGAGGATCCAGTTGTGGAGGAGTTCCCAGATGTGTTTCTAGAGGATTTGCCAGGTATGCCACCAGACCGTGACATCGAATTTATTATTGAATTATTACCTGGAACTGCACCTATAGCTAAGCGTCCATATAGAATGGGAGTAAATGAATTAGAAGAACTTAAGAAACAAATTAAGGAGTTACAGGATAAGGGTTTTATTCGTCCTAGTTCGTCACCATGGGGTGCACCAGTGATTTTTGTGGATAAGAAAGATGGAACTCAGAGGATGTGTGTAGATTATCGATCCCTTAATGAGGTTACCATTAAGAACAAGTACCCATTGCCGAGAATTGATGATCTGTTTGATCAGTTGAGAGGAGCTTGTGTATTCTCCAAGATTGACCTTCGCTCTGGATATCATCAATTGAAGATTCGTGCCAGGGATATACCCAAGACAGCATTTACCACACGTTATGGGTTATATGAGTATACAGTGATGTCATTTGGTTTGACTAATGCTCCTGCATACTTCATGTATTTAATGAATAAAGTGTTCATGGAATATCTGGACAAGTTTGTAGTGGTATTCATTGATGATATACTAGTGTTTTCCAAGACGGAGGAAGAACATGCTAAACATTTGAGGTTGGTCTTGCAGAAGCTCAGAGAACACCAACTATATGCAAAAAGGAGTAAGTGTGAGTTTTGGTTTAAGGAAGTTTCTTTTCTAGGTCACATCGTTTCAAATGGAGGAATATCAGTAGATCCTGGCAAGGTGAAAGATGTATTGAACTGGAAACCACCTATCAATGCAAGTGAGATCCGTAGCTTTTTGGGATTGGCTGGCTATTATAGGAGGTTTATAGAGGGATTTTCCAAGCTTGCAAAACCAATGACTGCATTGTTGGAGAAGAATGCCAAGTTTGTGTGGTCCGAGAAGTGTCAGGCTAACTTTGAGGAATTGAAGAAAAGATTGACTACTGCACCTGTCTTAGTTTTGCCAGACCTGAATAAACCTTTCTCTATCTATTGTGATGCATCTCGATTGGGATTGGGATGTGTTCTGATGCAAGAAGGTAGAGTTGTGGCATATGCATCGAGGCAGTTAAGGAAGCATGAGTTAAATTACCCTACTCATGATTTGGAATTAGCTGCAGTGGTTCATGCATTAAAGATATGGAGACATTATTTGATTGGACACAAGAGTGATATATACACTGATCACAAGAGTCTCAAGTATATCTTCACTCAAACAGATCTGAACTTGAGGCAGCGTAGATGGTTGGAGTTGATAAAAGACTATGATCTAGAGGTGCATTATCATCCCGGAAAGGCCAACGTTGTTGCTGATGCTCTTAGTAGGAAGAGTTATGCAAATGAAATACAAGTAATGCCTATGCCAAAGGAATTGTGTGCTGAGTGTAAGCATCTGAACTTAGGATTTACTACTAATGCAGTGGAACTAGTATTGGAGCCTACTCTGGAGCAAGAAATCCGTAAAGGTCAGCAGGAGGATGAAAAGTTGAGAGAGATAGCTGAAAACATAGCGAAAGGAAAATCTCCAGGATTTCGTAAGGATGAAAATGGTACGCTATGGTTTGGGAAAAGGCTGTGTGTGCCCGAAGATAGAGAAATCCGAATGGCAATTCTGCGTGAAGCTCATGAGTCAGGTTATTCCATACATCCGGGTAGTACTAAGATGTATTTAGATCTGAAAGAGAAATATTGGTGGTATGGTTTAAAGAGAGACGTAGCTGAGTATGTTGCTTTGTGTGACACTTGTCAAAGGGTGAAAGCGGAACATCAAAGACCTGCAGGATTGTTACAACCTATGCAGATACCCGAGTGGAAATGGGAAGAGGTCGGTATGGATTTTATAGTTGGGTTACCACGGACTCAAAGAGGATATGATTCAATTTGGGTGATAGTGGATCGTCTGACTAAGGATTGCTCATTTTCTGCCTGTGAAGACTACATATAGCAGTGCGAAATTGGCAGAGTTGTATATGGAAAGAATAGTGAGTTTACATGGAGTTCCTAAGAAGATTGTGTCTGATCGAGGTACTCAGTTTACATCTCATTATTGGCAAAAGATACATGAATCATTGGGGACCAAACTAAATTTTAGTACAGCTTATCATCCTCAGACAGATGGCCAAATAGAGAGAATTAATCAGATATTGGAAGATATGTTGAGAGCTTGTGCTCTACAATATGGTACTAGCTGGGATAAGAGTTTGCCATACGCAGAGTTCTCTTATAACAATAGTTACCAAAAGAGTCTTCAAATGGCACCGTTTGAGGCTCTGTATGGACGAAAGTGTAGGACCCCGTTGTTCTGGAATCAGACAGGGGAGAGTCAAGTGTTTGGACCTGATGTATTAAAGGATGCTGAAAAGAAAGTAAGAATGATTAGAGATAATCTAAAAATAGCCCAGTCTAGACAGAAAAGTTATGCTGATACTCGCAGAAGAGAGTTGACTTTTGAGGTAGGAGATTATGTTTACTTGAAAGTGTCACCCATGAGAAGTGTGAAGAGATTTAACATGAAGGGTAAATTAGCACCAAGATATATTGGACCTTTCAAGATTATAGAGCGACGTGGTGAAGTGGCATATCAATTGGAATTGCCCGAGAGTCTGGCAGGTGTACATGATGTGTTCCATGTGTCACAATTGAAGAAATGTTTACGAGTACCAGAAGAACAGATTCCGATAGAGGAACTCACTATTAAGGAGGATCTTACATATGAGGAGTTTCCGGTTAAGATTTTGGAGACTGCAGACAGAGTCACAAGAAGTAGAACAATCAAAATGTGTAAAGTACAGTGGAATCGGTATACCGTAGAAGAGGCTACATGGGAACGAGAAGAGGATCTGAGAAAAACCTACCCGCAACTGTTTGAGTAAGCACCGGTCGAATCTCGGGGCGAGATTCATTTTAAGGGGGTAGAATTGTAACACCCTAAAATTTGAAGAAAAGAAAAATAGGGAAAATGTGATTTTTATATTTATTTTTGTGAAGCATGCAAATTTAGAATAAGAATAATTTTTTATAAATTTAAAATCAAATATAAGGGTAGAAACATGATTGAGCATTCATGCTGCTGCATTTGGAGTTTTGTGTTGAGTGGTTTGAATCAAATTCAAATTTGATTTGAAAATCATTTGAAAAATGGATTTGAAAATTCGGAAAAGAAAAAGAAAAGGAATTCTTTCTTCCCGGGCCGCTTCTCCGACCGCAGCTGCAGCCGGCCCGTGTTCCCCGCGCGCGGCCCATCCTCTCCCGCGCCGTTTTCTTCTTCTGGGCCGAGCCCGAGCCCAGCAAGCCGGCCCGTCTTGCGCGCGCGCGGCCGATCCCCCGCTCTGAGTCGCCGACAGGTGGGACCCGCTTGTCAGCGACTGTCTCCCCTTTCCATCTTCTTCCTCCCGAGCTTTCCAAAACGCCGCCACCGCCTTCCTCTTTCCCGTCGGATACGGGAGCTCAAAACCGCCATCTAATCCTTCCCCTTTCCTAATCCGTTGCTTCCTTGGGCTATAAAAGCCGAGCCGCACCCTCGTCGATCCTATCTCGGCCGTTTCGAAGCAGTGGAGGGTCTCGGGAGGGTGTCACCGCGAGCTCGAGCTTCACCGCCGCCATCCCGAGCTTACCACCGCCCTCAGCCCATCCTCCGGTCCTATCTTCTACGCGGGTGAGTTCGCGTCGAGGTCCTCTCTCGGTTGGTACCGGTTGCGTGTCGTTTGGTGGTCAAAATCGCCGGGATGCCAACTCCGGCGATGCTCCGGCCATGGCGCCACCGCGGAGGATCGCCGTCGGTTTCAAACCGGCCGGAGCGCCGCCCGTCCCCTCCCCCGACTGATCTGGACCGTCGGATCTAAAACGGATGGCTTAGATTAGAACGTACCGGTTCGCTGGTAAACTTGCAAAAGAGACCCTGATGTTTTCAAGTATATAACCCGCAGTCCTAAAGTGTAAAGCTCAGAATACGCTTTGATTAAATGAAAACGTATTTCGTTTCGGAAAAAAAAAATACGTTTTCACATATTTACAGTTTTGCCACTCAGATTGTTTTAGCTGTAGAATCTTCGTTTTAACTCCGATTTGATCCATTCAAATTGCGTTAGATTCATATTCGCGAGCTCTATCTAATGGTGTAACTGTACAGTAAGTTTAGATTAATTTATTTTCGAGTTTTAATTAAAGTATTTATTTTTCTATAGGAAATCTTCGGAAATTCATAACTTTGTCGTTTTAGATCCGTTTTTCGTGATCTTCGCGTCTGTGTGATCCTAGCGAGTTGTAGATTCATTTTAAAGACTTTTTATTTTATTTTCTTACTGTTGGTGTATTGTTCTAATTATAGTTTTGTTTGTCTATGCATGATTGCCTCTGGATGTGTGTTGTTGATAATGGTTGATCGAGTATAGACGGTGAGAAATTCGTTGGAGATCAAGAGCCTTACTACGAGCAAGATCTTCAGGACCAGTTTGAGCAAGGCAAGTATAGCATGGGATTATCCTTGTTGTCCTATCCACATTATGCAATTAATGTCATTATGCATTTATTCCTTGTTAAGGATGACTTAGTGATTGATCCTATACCTTGGTACCCATTATGATGCATTGATTAGTATGGCTAGTGCTTAAACATGGACTATGATCATGTAAATTGATTAGAGGAATATGCAATAAACATTAAAATATGATTTTGATTCTTGTATAAAGGGGATTAGAGCAGGTGTGTTGTTTTGATGCTCTAATTGCTCTCCATAAGGACTCATCTATAAGCGACAATCCGGGATTTACAGTACAACTGTGGGGGCTATATGGCTCTGGCTTTAGTCATATAGAAGGACTTTTTCTAGCTTGTTAGAGGTAACCTTTTTGGCGTAAGAATGGCTTGACGAATCGGGTATAGTGCGGCCTCTGTCCTTATGTGTATAGGCTGCGGGTTATTGTGCCATTTGGAAGGGGGGCTCTACATCTGTTTGCCGAGTGAATCTAATGGCCCTAACTTGTTAGACGAACCTTCGAAAGACTTCATAGTGTTTACCCTGCCTACTCACCTTGGTAGTGTTTTGGGAGTAATTAACCCGGGCATTTGGGTAACATGACTCACAGTGAAAGTGTACAACCTCTGCAGAGTGTAGAACTGTTATAACAGCCGTTCTCACGGTCACGAGTGGCCTTGGACCCTTATGGAATAGTTGAATAATTGTTTATGTTTATGTTTTTGCTATTCATTAATCATTTCACATGGATCATATGTTTATTGTTTACATTGAGACCTTTCTGATGCTATTGATATGCTAAAATCATGTTAACTAAAAGCTACATGCTGATAAACCCATGATTATGCTTATTTGAGCCTCATGAACCCCATGTTACACTTGTTGAGTACGAGATGTACTTACGCTTGTTTATTTCTCTTATTTGGATAAAAATCCCGGATGGGTAACAGATGGAGGTAATAGCGACTACTACGCCTACTTCCCTGAGGATTACTAGTCTTGCTGTCAACCAGTCAATGTACCTGTGACTGGAGCTACCACGAGAGAGATTTTTATTTATACTTCCGCTACAATTGTGTTAAGACTATGTGTTTAAATATCGTGATGTAATAACATTTGCCATGATACTTCTGTTATAATTTGTGAACTTATGTGTGATTGATCTCTGGGCGCACATAAGGGTAAGCATTCCATTTGGTCGATAAATGGGTGTGACAGCTTTTGATCCAGATAATGCTTCTGAAACATAGTAGAATGGTACTTGATGTTTTGAATGATTTGTTTCTTGTTCTTGGACTAGTATTGCACTTACTGTTGTTTCTGTGGCTGAGACATATAATAGCAAATATGCTCCTGGTGTTGGTGAAATCAATGTGTTTGGCTGTAGTAGATACTTTTTTATTTTTTCAAATGCATGTTGCTGCGAAGGTCCTCAGACGAAGTCTCTTTTGGATCCTTTGAGTGCCTGAAATATTGGTAGACTTTGTTCTGCTAATTTTGAGATAAATCTGTTTAAAGCTGCAAGTCTTCCAGTTAATTTTTGAACATCTTTTTAAGTTTTCAGGAATTCTCATGTTCAAAATTGCTTGAACTTTGTCTGGGTTTGGATCTATCCCTTTTGCTGATACAATGGAGCCTAAGATTTTTCCTTTCTGTACTCTAAAGGTACATTTTTCGGGATTTAGTTTCAAATTTCCTTTTCTCAAATTTGAGAATGTTTCTTGGAGGTCTTGAATATGATCTTGTCTTTTCTTGCTCTTGATAATTATATCGTCGACATAAGCTAGCAAATTTTTGCCAATCTGACTTTTTAGCACTATTGAAGTCATTCTGACAAATGTTGTGCCTGCATTGCGAAGCCCCTCTGCCATTCTTACAAAGCAGTATGTTCCAAATGGTGTGATGAAACTTATAAATTCTTCATCTTCTTTTCTCATCCAGATTTGATGATATCCTGAGAAACAATCCAAGAAATTTAACATTTCACTTCCAACTGCCTGATCAACTAGTGTGTCGATTCTTGATAGTGGGAAATTATCTTTTGGGCATGCTTTGTTGAGGTCTGTAAAATCGATACACATTTGCCATTTTCGGTTCTTTTTCTTGACCATGACGATATTCGCTAGCCAAGTTGTGAATTGGACCTCTCTTATAACTTTAGCATCTAGCAATATTTGGACTTCGGCTTTTGCAGCTTGTATTCTATCTTCTGCTAACTTTCTTAGTTTCTGCTTTTTGGGTCTGAAATTTGGATTGATGTCGAGTTTGTGCTCAATTATATCTCTGCTCACTTCTCCTAAATCATTGGATGTCCATGCGAAGACATCTTTGTTGCTTCGAAGAAATTCTATGAGTTTGTTTTCTTCTTGAGAAAGTCCTGTCCCTATGATTACTTGTTTGTCTGGGACTAATGAGTCAAGGGGCACTTTTTTGTTTCTTCGACGGCTTGAGCTTTTGCTTGTGGCTTCGCATTTTCTGTTTCTTCTTTCTCTTCTTCCTTGATTGTATGAACATTTTTCGACCAGGAGTGTATTCTTTTTCAATGTTTCTTGCTTTAGTTTGATCTCCATGAATTGTGATAACTCCATTTATTGCAGGCATCTTCATACATAAGTAAGAGTAGCTTATTACTGCTTCAAATGCATGTCACACATATTTTTAAGGAACAAATGGAGTGCATATTCTTATGTGCGCCCAGAGATCAATCACACATAAGATGACAAATATAAATAGTATCATCACAAATGTTTATTACATAACGAATAGATTCACAGAGTCTTCACATAAATAAGCGGAAACATAGTATAAATATTGTGGTAGCTAGCTCCATAGCACAGGCACGTCAACTGGTTGACCACAAGTCTAGTAATCTTCAGGAAAGTAGTAGTAGTAATCACTATTCGCACTTTCGGGATTCCATCCTGTGGTGGGGGAATGCAAGGGTGAGCACAAAAGTACTCAACAAGTGTAACATGGGGTTCATGTAGCTCAAGTAGGATAGACACTGGTTCAACTGCATGTAGCTTTTAGTTGATCATGTTTTAAGCAATTGAGTAGCATCAAATAGGTAATATTCCCGAAATAAACATATGATCATGTAAAGAGAATAATGAATAGCAAAAACAAGTAAAATTAATAGTGATCTCTATTCCGTAAGGGTCCAAGGCCGCTCGTGTCCGTGAGCACGGCTGATATACCAGTTTTACACTCTACAGAGGTTGTACACTTTCACTGTGAGTCGTGATCCCCAAAAGCCCGAGGTCATGACTCCCCATTGGACAATCAAGTTTCACTACGAAGTCTTTCCAAGGTTCGTCTAACAAGTTAGGGCCGCTAGGTTTCTGTGGCCTGCAAATGTAGAGCCCCCCTTCCATATGGCACAATGACACGCAGCCTATACTCATAGGGACAGGAGCCTCACTACACCCAACCCGGAATACAACCCCTTTTACGCCATAAAGGTAACCACTAACAAGCTAGAAAAGGTCCTCTTATATGACTAAAGCCAGAGTCATGTAGCCCTCACAGCTGTACTATAAGTCCCGGATGTTCGCTTACAGATAAGTCCTTACGGAGAGGAATCTAGAGATAACTCTAGCCCTCTTGTTCCCTGTTGCTAAAAAACATCTTTTAGTGTTATTGCATATATCATTAGTCAAATTACAAGATCATTGTTTATGTAAGCACTAGCCACTACCCAATGCCAATAACCATAGGATTCAAGGAACAAGATCAATACTAAGGCATCCTTAACAAAGAGACACATGCAGCATGAATTAAGTGAATTAAAGTGAGTAGGTAACAAGGGTAATCCCATGCTATACTTGCCTTGATCTAGCTGATCCTGTTGATCCGACTCGTAAAAGTTCTCTTGATCACCAACGAACTGATCACCGTCTATTCTCGATTAGCACATCAACAACAATCATCCAAGGGCAATCATGCAAAGCAAACAAAGCTACAATTAGAACAGTACACCAACAGTAGTAAAATAAGATGAAAAGTTTTTAAAACAAATATACATCGCTCCAGGATCACACAGACGCGAAGTTCACGCAAATCGGAGCTAAAACGGAAAAGTTATGATTTAAACAAGATTTACTTTATTAAAGTAATAGATTAAATCTAACCTCGAATTTTAAAAGTGTAAAATCTACTATACAGCAGTACTAATAGGTAGAGTATGAAATTATGAACCTAACACAACTTGAACGGATCAAATCGGAGTTAAAACGGAGATTTTATGACCTAAATAGATCTAGTGGCAATTCTGTAAATAGCTGAAAGCGTATTTTCATTTAAACCGACGAAATTTACGTTTTCAAAACAACAAAACGTAATTCAGCAAATACGCCTTGGACTGCAGGTTTAAAAACGAAGAAACAGAGGGGCTCTTATGCAAAATAGCCAGGCGAAGCGGTATCCTAAGATCTGAGCCGTTGGATTAGATTTAAACGGCCGAGATTTGACTGGGGGAGAGAGAGAGGGGAATCCGGCCGGCTACAGTGACCGGCACGGTGGAGGCCATGGCCAGCGGCGAAATCACTCGCCGGCGCACATGGTTAGGGCCCTAGAGGCCATGTTCCGGCTCGAAAATAACACGGGGAAAAAGAGGAGCTCAAACCGAACTCACCGGAGGAGAAAAACGGGGTCGGGGATGAAGGTTTGACGACGGGCGGCTCCAATGGCGGCGGTGGACCTTCTCCAAGCTCGAGCGACGCCTATGCTGTTAACTCGCGGTCGGTGGCTCCGGATTAGGGCTAGGGAGGGGCGGTGCGGACGCAACGACTATTTATGAGAGGCTAGGCGTGATCTCCAAGCAAGACATGGTCGGTTCGGCGTCGGACTCTTCCCAACGGTGACCGGCTCGGTCACGAGCAAGGGAGGAAGACGGCACCGACAAGCGGGCCCAAGCTGTCAGCCAAAGAAAAGAGAAAGAGGGGCGCGGCAGCGATTCGGCTAGATGGGCCTCGACGAGCTGGGCTCGGCCCACTACGCGACGCTGGGTTCGGGTGGGGAAACCGACGGTCCAGCAAGGGAAGGAAGGAGAGGCTGAGCCTTTGGGCCGAATCTGAGGAAAGGTAAATTCTTATCCCTTTTTTTCCTAATATTTCAAATGCATTTTCAAATGATTTTTGAAATAATTTTCTTCTAAAAATAAAAACCAATCACCAAATAAAATATGCATGGGCATGTATGCACAAACACATATTGTAACCCTATATTTGATTTTATTTTAAACAAAATATCATTTGACTAGGTTAAAATGCTCACAAAATTGCGTAAGTAATTCAAATTCCCTATTTAAAAATATTCAAAAATTTAGGGTGTTACAATTCTACCCCCCTTAAAAGAATCTCGTCCCGAGATTCGAACGATGCTTACTCAAACAACTATGGGTATGCTTTTCTTAAATCTTCCTCTCTTTCCCACGTAGCCTCTGCTTCTGAATACCGACTCCACTGAACTTTACACATCTTTATAACTCGGCTTCGGGTAACTCTTTCCGCTGTCTCCAAAATTTTCACGGGATACTCCTCATAAGTAAGATTTTCCTTAACAGTGAGTTCTTCCAACGGTATTTGTTCTTCCGGTACACGCACACATTTCTTTAACTGAGACACATGGAACACATCATGCACACCTGCTAAACTCTCAGGCAATTCCAACTGATATGCCACTTCACCACGTCTCTCTAAGATCTTAAAAGGACCGACATACCTTGGAGCTAACTTTCCTTTCCGATTAAACCTTTTCACACCTCTCATAGGTGACACCTTCAGATAAACATAATCTCCCACTTCAAAAGTCAACTCTCTCCGTCGAGTATCGGCATAACTTTTCTGTCGAGACTGAGCTGCTTTCAAATTATTTCGAATCATTCTTACTTGTTTCTCAGCATTCCTAAGCACATCACGACCAAATACTTGACTCTCTCCCGTCTGATTCCAAAACAATGGAGTTCTACACTTCCTACCATACAAAGCTTCAAAGGGTGCCATCTGTAAACTTTTCTGATAACTGTTATTATAGGAAAACTCTGCATACGGCAAACTCTTGTCCCAACTTGTACCATACTGCAAAGCACAAGCTCTCAACATATCCTCCAATATCTGATTAATCCTTTCTGTCTGCCCATCCGTCTCAGGATGATACGCTGTGCTAAAATTCAGCTTAGTCCCTAATGACTCTTGTACTTTCTGCCAGTAATACGATGTAAACTGGGTACCTCGATCAGCCACTATCTTCTTTGGAACTCCGTGCAAACTTACTATTCTTTCCAAATACAGCTCCGCCAACTTTGCACTGGAATACGTAGTTCTAACTGGTATAAAATGAGCAACTTTAGTCAAACGATCCACTATAACCCATATTGAATCAAAACCCCTCTGAGTGCGTGGTAATCCTACTATGAAGTCCATATCAACTTCTTCCCACTTCCACTCAGGTATCTGCATTGGTTGCAACAATCCTGCAGGTCTTTGATGTTCAGCTTTAACCCTCTGACACGTGTCACATAGTGCAACATACTCTGCAACATCTCTTTTCAAACCATGCCACCAATACCTTTCTCGTAAATCCATATACATCTTAGTACTTCCAGGATGAATAGAGTAAGCAGACTCATGAGCCTCCCGTAGGATTGCTCCTCTTATAGCTTTGTCCTCAGGCACACATAATCGTTCTCCAAACCATAGGGTTCCCTTGTCATCCATCCGGAATCCAGGTGCTTTACCTTTCGGTATATTCCCCACTATCTCCTTTATCTTGTCATCCGTCAACTGACCCTCGCATATTTGTTGCTCTAACATAGGCTCTACTACTAATTCCACTGCATTAACAGCAATACCCAAGTTTAGATGCTCAAACTCAGCACATAACTCATTTGACATAGGCATTACTTGCACCTCGTTAGCATAGCTCTTTCTGCTAAGGGCATCTGCAACCACATTAGCTTTACCCGGATGATAGTGTACCTCCAAATCATAATCCTTAATCAACTGTAACCAGCGACGTTGTCTCAAGTTCAGATCTGATTGAGTAAAAATGTACTTCAAACTCTTATGATCAGTGTAAATATCGCTTTTATGTCCAATCAAATAATGCCTCCATATTTTCAAGGCATGCACCACTGCTGCTAACTCCAAGTCATGAGTAGGATAATTTAACTCATGCTTCCTCAACTGTCGAGATGCATATGCTACTACTTTGCCTTCCTGCATAAGCACACAACCAAGACCCAAACGAGATGCATCACAATAAATAGAAAAGCTCTTATTCAAATCTGGCAAAACTAACACCGGGGCTGTTGTCAATCTTTTCTTCAGCTCCTCAAAATTAACCTGACACTTATCAGACCACACAAATTTGGCATTCTTTTCCAACAGCGCCGTCATTGGGTTGGCAAGCTTAGAAAACCCTTTAATAAATCTTCTATAATATCCAGCCAATCCCAAGAAACTACGAATTTCTCCCACATCCGTTGGTGGTTTCCAATTCAATACATCTTTTACCTTGCTAGGATCCACTGATATTCCACCATTAGAGACCACATGACCCAGAAAAGCAACTTCCTTTAACCAAAACTCGCATTTGCTACGCTTAGCATAGAGCTTATGCTCTCTGAGCTTCTGTAGGACCAACCTCAAATGTTCCACATGTTCTTCCTTAGTCTTAGAGTATACCAGGATATCATCGATGAACACTACTACAAACTTATCAAGATACTCCATAAATACCTTATTCATCAAGTACATAAAGTATGCAGGAGCATTAGTCAAACCAAAGGACATTACTGTATACTCATACAAACCATATCGGGTGGTGAATGCTGTCTTTGGTATATCCGTGGCCCGAATTTTCAACTGATGATAGCCCGAGCGAAGATCAATCTTAGAAAACACACAAGCACCTCTCAACTGATCAAACAAGTCATCAATCCTTGGCAGCGGATACTTATTCTTGATAGTTACCTCGTTGAGTGACCGATAATCAACACACATCCGTTGAGAACCATCCTTCTTATCAACAAAGATCACAGGAGCTCCCCATGGTGATGAGCTAGGACGAATAAAACCTTTCTCTTGCAATTCTTTTATTTGTTTCTTAAGTTCTTCTAATTCGTTAACCCCCATTCTATATGGACGCTTAGCTATAGGTGCAGTTCCAGGCAATAATTCAATAATAAACTCAATGTCGTGGTCGGGTGGCATACCTGGCAAGTCGTCGGGGAACACATCCGGGAATTCATCCACAACTGGATCCTCTTGATTAGCATTATCATCAAGTCGATTTACTGTAGCTGTCTGCGGCTTCTGCACTACAATCTCCACACTAATGCGATCTCCCTTCGGTGTTGTCAGGGCTACTGCCTTTTCCTTACACTGAATCACTGCCTGATTTTGCTTCATCCAGTCTAATCCCAGAATAAGATCAATCCCAGCTGTTCTCAACACTATAGGACTCACTTTGAACTCTACCCCCCTTAAATTTAAACTAATAGGGAGGCATCGATAGGAAGCTTGCATACTACCCCCAGGCGAATTGACTAGTATAGGGTTTTTCATGGCACACAAAGGAATGCTATTTGTCTTAACAAATATTTGAGATATGAATGAATGCGAAGCTCCAGAATCAAAAAGAACAGTGGCAGGGATGGAGTGGACATCGAACGTACCGAGCATAACTTCAGATTCCGACATTGCAGTCTCCTCCGACAAGTGAGTCACCTTCCCGTAGTATGGTGGCTTCTGATTACTGTTTTTCTTCTGAGGAGTTTGCTGGTTGGCCTTCTCAGGACAGTTATAAGACAAGTGACCCTCCTTTGGCCTTCTCAAGACAGTTATAAGACAAGTGACCCTCCTTTCCATAACGGAAGCACTTGGTTGGAGTATTAGGAGCACTAGTCTTCATTGGGGTGTTGTTAGGGGTACTCTGTCGCTGATTCTGGTTCCCATTCTACTGTTGTGAGCGTTGATTGCCATTCTGCGACTGATAAGGAGGACGTTGCAGAAACTGATTACGTGGAGGAAGTTGACCACGATTCCATTGGTTGGGCGGATACCTCTGCTGAAAACCTTGTTGATAACCAGTACGTTGACGAGTGTTATTTCCAGATATCTGTCCCTGAAGTCTCTTTCTTTTAGCATCCATCTCCTCGCGCTTATTATCCACCACAATAGCGAGATTCACTAGAGTTTGATAATCTGGGTAAGCATTAGACATTAGCTGCAGTTGAAGACCATCATGTAGACCCTTCAAGAAAAGTCGCTGCTTATCAGCATCATTAGCCACCTCATTTGGCGCATAACGTGACAACTGAGCAAACTTGTCTCTATACTCTGCCACAGGCATAGATCCCTGTGTCAAATTGCGGAATTCTTCTGCCTTCAATGCTATCACCCCCTCTGGTATATGGTAGGACCTAAAACTCTCTATAAACTCCTGCCAAGTAATGGCGGGGGCATTGGCAGGACGGCCATACTGATATGAATCCCACCAGTCTTGAGCTGCTCCTTGAAGTTGTCCCGAAGCAAACAACACCTTCTGCTGATCATTACACTGAGCAATGTTGAGCTGCTTCTCTACTGCACGAAGCCAATCATCAGCTTCCAATGGATCTGAGGCATGTGTAAACACCGGGGGATGACCCTTCAAAAATTCCCCACGCTTATCTCGCGCAGGCGCTCCTCCAACTGGCTGATTTTGCTGATTGTTCACCAGAGCTTCCATTAGCTGTGTCTGTATGGCCAAAAGCTCATGAATAGTAGGTGTTGGTCCAACTCCACGACCACGGCCTCTACCTCGTCCTCTTCCAGACATCTGTTATCCAATATAGTATCAAATCTTAGAGATTACCACATAATAGACAATTCTAGAGATAGAGATTAGAATCTGAAAATTTTCTGGACACATCCTAATTTCAGCTGTTCGGTAAAACAAACCTATCTCGAGTTACAGATATCCAGTAGAAGTGTTCTTTATATGGTTGGAAAGCTTATGAAATTATCTACAACTTTTATTTAACTCATACTTCCAGATTCTGTCACGAAGTTACCCAAAAACAGAACACAACAGAAACTGTTTCTGACTTCCAGACTGCACAGTAACTTCATCTTGTAACGATTATAACTCATGATCCAGAATAGATAAAAAGTTGATTCCAGAGGCATTGGAAAGGTACGTGGGTCTAGATTCTCTCATAAAAAATTTCAGAATTTTTCGCTGATCAGTTAATTTTAAGCATAAAAGGAAAGACAGATCGCTCCAGAAAAGACAGAACAGAGAGAAAAGTTAACCCAACTAAATTATTTATTTATCACACTAAAACTTAATATTATATAATTTGGAACTTTTGTAGACAAGCCCACAATGCTCCAGCACTCATTACATAGAAAAACCAACTCAAACATAAGCACAATAATAACTCAACTAACCACACAAAGTTCACACCACACCACAAACTCAACTTAACTTGTCACTACTCGTACTATCGTATTATTACATAAATGGTATTCCAACTCCTAAGGACGGGCTTGGTGTTCATGATAATCATAGATCGGTTCCATGCCTTGGTCAATCCTTAAACCATCTATCACTTCTTGATACCTCTTGACGTCTTTTCCCAAAGCTTTAACCAGGGCTACCAACCGACGATTTGTCACCATCATGTCATGACCAAAATCCACCATGACCCGAGGAACTAAATCCAAATTCCCAGGGTTCGTCATTACCCATCCATACTCTGGGTCTCCATGGGGAAAATAGCGATATTGATCATCTTGCATAATCTCATAGCGAAGGTGACGAAGTCCCAAGCATGCTTCAAAGGCTGCATCTTCTATGCCATCTTCTATAGTGGCACGACGTCCACTATGGGAAAAACACCGGTCCAGCAAAAAGGTGCCCAACTCATTGTTCTTAACGAAGATACGCACACTGCACTTCCAATAAGTAGCTTCTAAAGGGTGCTTATGCTCCCAGCAGACATACTCAATTGCAGGATCCCAATCTGTGAAGTAGGCATTAAGTATGTCACCCAGTCGGTGGTGTGACGGAGTGTCATGGCTTGATTTGTGATGGATCCTTGTAATCCAGCCCATAGGAAGGGACGACACACCAATTTCAGCAGAACCACCTTGTGGAGGCGAAGGGGGCTGTCCTCCATTATTAGCAAGCTCAACATCTTCATCGTCACTCAAATAGATAACCTCCTCCTTAGGTTCAATTTCCTCTTGAGGCAAAACTGGTTCTGGCGCCTGTTCTGGTGTTGATGGCGGGGTTGGTGTAGTGTCTTCTAGTTCCTCCTGAAGCTCTTCGAGTTCCTCATGAAGCTCTTCGGGTTCCTCCTGAAGCTCTTCTGGTTCCTCCAAGGAACGGGGTGGATAGTAACCTCCAGTGGTGATACGGGCAGTCTTGCGGGCACGAGGCATCTACAGATTTTAGTCCAAGGGTAAGTTGAAATTAGAGGCAATATTTTCATAATAGAACGAGGCGAAAGAAGCATAATAATTTAGCAATTATCAAGAGTAAAGTGATAAGCATGAAATAAGTGAAGAAAAGAGAACTAAAACGACCATTGCTAACTAGGCTTGCGTCCTACAGTCAACATAGCTCCGATACCAATCTGTCACACCCATTTTTAAGGAACAAATGGAGTGCATATTCTTATGTGCGCCCAGAGATCAATCACACATAAGATGACAAATATAAATAGTATCATCACAAATGTTTATTACATAACGAATAGATTCACAGAGTCTTCACATAAATAAGCGGAAACATAGTATAAATATTGTGGTAGCTAGCTCCATAGCACAGGCACGTCAACTGGTTGACCACAAGTCTAGTAATCTTCAGGAAAGTAGTAGTAGTAATCACTATTCGCACTTTCGGGATTCCATCCTGTGGTGGGGGAATGCAAGGGTGAGCACAAAAGTACTCAACAAGTGTAACATGGGGTTCATGTAGCTCAAGTAGGATAGACACTGGTTCAACTGCATGTAGCTTTTAGTTGATCATGTTTTAAGCAATTGAGTAGCATCAAATAGGTAATATTCCCGAAATAAACATATGATCATGTAAAGAGAATAATGAATAGCAAAAACAAGTAAAATTAATAGTGATCTCTATTCCGTAAGGGTCCAAGGCCGCTCGTGTCCGTGAGCACGGCTGATATACCAGTTTTACACTCTGCAGAGGTTGTACACTTTCACTGTGAGTCGTGATCCCCAAAAGCCCGAGGTCATGACTCCCCATTGGACAATCAAGTTTCACTACGAAGTCTTTCCAAGGTTCGTCTAACAAGTTAGGGCCGCTAGGTTTCTGTGGCCTGCAAATGTAGAGCCCCCTTCCATATGGCACAATGACACGCAGCCTATACTCATAGGGACAGGAGCCTCACTACACCCAACCCGGAATACAACCCCTTTTGCACCATAAATGTAACCACTAACAAGCTAGAAAAGGTCCTCTTATATGACTAAAGCCAGAGTCATGTAGCCCTCACAGCTGTACTATAAGTCCCGGATGTTCGCTTACAGATAAGTCCTTACGGAGAGGAATCTAGAGATAACTCTAGCCCTCTTGTTCCCTGTTGCTAAAAAGCATCTTTTAGTGTTATTGCATATATCATTAGTCAAATTACAAGATCATTGTTTATGTAAGCACTAGCCACTACCCAATGCCAATAACCATAGGATTCAAGGAACAAGATCAATACTAAGGCATCCTTAACAAAGAGACACATGCAGCATGAATTAAGTGAATTAAAGTGAGTAGGTAACAAGGGTAATCCCATGCTATACTTGCCTTGATCTAGCTGATCCTGTTGATCCGACTCGTAAAAGTTCTCTTGATCACCAACAAACTGATCACCGTCTATTCTCGATTAGCACATCAACAACAATCATCCAAGGGCAATCATGCAAAGCAAACAAAGCTACAATTAGAACAGTACACCAACAGCAGTAAAATAAGATGAAAAGTTTTTAAAACAAATATACATCGCTCCAGGATCACACAGACGCGAAGTTCACGCAAATCGGAGCTAAAACGGAAAAGTTATGATTTAAACAAGATTTACTTTATTAAAGTAATAGATTAAATCTAACCTCGAATTTTAAAAGTGTAAAATCTACTATACAGTAGTACTAATAGGTAGAGTATGAAATTATGAACCTAACGCAACTTGAACGGATCAAATCGGTGTTAAAACGGAGATTTTATGACCTAAATAGATCTAGTGGCAATTCTGTAAATAGCTGAAAGCGTATTTTCATTTAAACCGACGAAATTTACGTTTTCAAAACAACAAAACGTAATTCAGCAAATACGCCTTGGACTGCGGGTTTAAAAATGAAGAAACAGAGGGGCTCTTATGCAAAATAGCCAGGCGAAGGGGTATCCTAAGATCTGAGCCGTTGGATTAGATTTAAACGGCCGAGATTTGACTGGGGAGAGAGAGAGAGGGGAATCCGGCCGGCAACAGTGACCGGCATGGTGGAGGCCATGGCCGGTGGCAAAATCACTCGCCGGCGCACACGGTTAGGGCCCTAGAGGCCATGTTCCGGCTCGAAAATAACACGGGGAAAAAGAGGAGCTCAAACCGAACTCACCAGAGGAGAAAAACGGGGTCGGGGATGAAGGTTTGACGACGGGCGGCTCCAATGGCGGCGGCGGACCTTCTCCAAGCTCGAGCGACGCCTATGCTGTTAACTCGCGGTCGGTGGCTCCGGATTAGGGCTAGGGAGGGGCGGTGCGGACGCAGCGACTATTTATGAGAGGCTAGGCGTGATCTCCAAGCAAGACACGGTCGGTTCGGCGTCGGACTCTTCCCAACGGTGACCGGCTCGGTCACGAGCAAGGGAGGAAGACGGCACCGACAAGCGGGCCCGAGCTGTCAGCCAAAGAAAAGAGAAAGAGGGGCGCGGCAGCGATTCGGCTAGATGGGCCTCGACGAGCTGGGCTCGGCCCACTACGCGCCGCTGGGTTCGGGTGAGGAAACCGACGGTCCAGCAAGGGAAGGAAGGAGAGGCTGAGCCTTTGGGCCGAATCCGAGGAAAGGTAAATTCTTATCCCTTTTTTTTCTAATATTTCAAATGCATTTTCAAATGATTTTTGAAATAATTTTCTTCTAAAAATAAAAACCAATCACCAAATAAAATATGCATGGGCATGTATGCACAAACACATATTGTAACCCTATATTTGATTTTATTTTAAACAAAATATCATTTGACTAGGTTAAAATGCTCACAAAATTGCGTAAGTAATTCAAATTCCCTATTTAAAAATATTCAAAAATTTAGGGTGTTACAATGCATTCAAAGTTCCCCTTCCAAAAAGTGCGTTGTAGGGATAATGGATGTCCACCACATCAAATGCAATTTGTTTTGTTCTTGCATTGTTTACTGTTCCAAATGATACAGGAAGAACTATTCTTCCTATTGAGTGAATTGGCTTCCCACCGAAGCCGTAGAGTGGGTGCTTAGCTCTTCCTAGGAGTTTGCGATCAATTTTCATGGCATCAATTGTTGTTGTGAATATAATGTCTGCAGAACTTTCACCATCAACTAGAATTTTTGAGACAGCCCATCCATCAATATTTGCTTCAACTACCATTGCATCCATGTGTGGATAGTCTTTCAATTGCAAATCTTTTTCTGAAAATGTGATTGGTAGATGAGACCATCTTGTCTTTTTGTATGGGCCTTCTGTTGAAATAGAGTTTACTCTTCGAAAGTAATTCTTCTTTTGATTGTTGTTTTCATGATCAATGCTATTTCCTCCGATGATTGTCATGATTCTTCCTTTGCTTGCCATTGAAGTTGATGGAGAGTTGTCTTGTTTGTTGTTTCCTTGTGGATTGTTGTTTGCCACAGAGGATTCAGGCTGTAATTGTTGAAAAATTGTTTGTTGTTGATTTTGCCTCCATTGGTTTGGATCATAAATTGCTACTGGTCCATAGCTATATGATGGTGATGGGCCTGGAATCCTTGCTTAAGAGTGTCCAAATTGAATTGGGTAATAGGAGTTTTGTTGGCCTTGAATCATATGGTTGATAGCTTTTGATTGGCTTGACATTTTGTTCTCTTCTTTTGTTTCTTCAATGTTTTTCTTTACTTTTGGACACATTTTTTATGTGTGTCCAGCCCCTTTGCTATGAATGATGCAATACATGTCTTCCGGTCTTAGGGGTGTTCTTCCTCTTCCTCGTCCTCCTCTTCCTCTTGCGTTGAAGCCACCTCTTTCGAATGTCCTTTTGATGTACTGACTGTTGTATTGATTTTGAGGTGGAAAATTGCTTTCAGTGGTTGAATTGCTGTTTTCAACTTGATTGACTTGGCTGAAGTGTCTTCGCTCATAGTTGTTTTGCTTTGGGGATGAAAATTGTTGTTTTTGTTTTGATTTCTGAAGTTGTTTTTTTCCTCGATTCTTTTTCTGTAATCTTCATCGGATTTGCAGTATTTTTGGATTTCCTTGTAAAGCTGAGCAAGCGAAGTTGGCTTTTCTCGAGTAAGGTGTGCTGCACATTGTCCTGCCCGAAGTCCCTTGATTGCTGCAATTATGACAACTTCGTCTGGGATATTTGTGATTTGAGATTTGATTTGAATGAATCTCTTGTAATATTGACTTAGAGGTTCTTTGGGTTGTTGCTTGCAGTTGAATAAATCCATGTCTGTGAGACCAGTTGGTTGAAATCCTTGGAAGTCAACAAGCATATTTGTTTTTAGTTGTTCCCATGAATGTATGAATTTTGCTTTTAGGGATGAATACCAGTGTTGTGCTGGACCTTTGACTGCCATGACAAGTGACTTTGCAAGTGTAGTTTCGTCCCCACCTCCAGCAATTACTGCGGCTTCAAAACTCATTAAGAACTGCCTTAGGTCTGATTCACCATCAAATGTTGGTATCATGTTGAATTTATACCCTATAGGCCATTGAGCTAGCTGCAAATTTGCTGACAGTGGGGAGCTTGTATCAATTGATATGAATGATTTTTTGTTATTTCTCTCTTGAGAGATTCTTGTTGCCGGGTGCAATTCTTCTTGATTTATAACTTCATAATTTGCATTTTGTAGTTGCTCGTTTAAATTGCGGAGGGTAGATTTGGCTTCTTCTATTCTTTGTTTGAGTGTCTTTTCTCGTGCTCTTGCGTGACATTCTTCAAGTTCTTTTTGTCTTCTTAAAACTTGTTCTTCAAGTTCTTTGAGTCTTTGTTCTTCAGCTTTGTCCGTTCTTGAAGAGTTTGCACCTTGGGAAACATCTTTTGTAAGACCTCGATCTTCGCCAAGTGGTGGTTCGTCTTCGGCTTCTCCGTTGACGGTCTTCTTGTTTTGTCTTGCCATTTGATTTCTTGTGGTCGCGAGGATCTTTAAATGCACACACAAACGGTGGGCGCCAGATGTTGGGTGAAAAGTTCAGGTCGGATGACACAATTCACACAATCATCAGAAATATTCCAGACAAGATAAAGTTGCGTGCAAAGTTGTATTTATTTCATGATCGTACCATACATGTCATAGGGGGTATTTATAGGGCCCTAGTCTTTGTATTTTACATAAAATGACTATTTTACCCCTGACCCAAATATTTACAACCCTTCATCTATGTAAGGGCGAAGTTTTCACGTTCAATCTTCTTTTCTTCAATGAACTTGTTCTCTTCAGATTATTTCTTGCTCTTCGTCTACTTCTCTGTCCAGCGAAGTTAATTTCTTGCTGATGAAGTCGATAGGCGAAGTTGAATTCTTGACGACGAAGTCGATAGGCGAAGTTGAATTCTTGACGACGAAGTCGATAGGCGAAGTTGAATTCTTGACGACGAAGTCGATAGGCGAAGTTGAATTCTTTACGACGAAGTCGAAATACATCCTTCGCTATACTTTTCCCTGTAAGTGAATTTCATTAGGATACTTTTATATTTTTCACACTCCAAAGTTTGGGCTTGAGTTTTTTGGACGAAGTTAATTTCCCCAATAGGGTCTAACACCTAACAATCAACAAGAACAACATTACTTAAGCTTATCACAAACCGAAGCATAATACAACACTACAGAGATCTGGACAGCAGATCTGTAATCTAGCCATAACTAGAGATCCAAAACTCCAATTGATATGATACAAGACAATCTGGAAAGCTTATAACATGCTCTACAATTCATTTTCAGACCTCAAGACTTGATTCCTAAGTTTACCTAGTTGAATTCCCAAAGTTCCAGAACTCTGCCTTCTCCAAACAGAGAGCAGCCATTTCTGGACAGTCACTTCAAACAACTGTAACTCCTAAACTACTAGGCTAAATGCCACCAATTTTTAACACAAGCTAGTTTAATAAGTTTACTACCACTTTGGTATTCACAAGATTCCCATAAAAGACCTTTTTCAAGGCCTAAACCCAAAAATGCTACCAGCTGTCCAGAAAACCTAGAAATGTGAAAATTAAATATTTACTCATGTGTCAAACTACCCCTATGACCAAACTAATGATACAACTAGGTCACATATGATATGAAACCACCAGAAAATAAGGTATGTTCACTCAAGTCATTCATTTTAATCCCTTTCTTAATTTAATTAATTAATTAAGTGGAAAATTAAACTTATATGCAAACTGCTCACAAAATTCTACAAATATTACAGGTGACTATATACCCTACTAGGAGGCAACTGTAAAAATGTGAGCCAAAGTTACTCATAGAAACTCCCTACATAAAATTCACAAGCCAGAAAGGCTGATTTTTGCATAATTAACAAATCATAATGAAAAGTGTCAAACAACAGAAACAATATTTTTCTTAGCAACCTTAGGGTACCAGGACACTCTTCATAAATTTTCATGAGCATTGCACATACAGAAAAATTATGAAAAGTCATTCAAGTATCTCCTAATATAAAATGACAACAACATAACTTGAATACTACTCAAGAAATAGCATCCAAATTTTTATCAGAGCTAGCTTAGACATGAAATATCACACCCACCAAATTTCATAATTTTTGGAGCAATAGAACTCAAGTTATTAAATTAACAAGTTTGCATGTATTTTTAAACACATTTCAAATATCTATTTATATCTTCCAGAATCTAAGCAGCACCTATACATTTGATATTTTTCTTAAATACTACACTTTACAAAGAACAAAACACAATTGAAATCACCTCATTTGGATCTATATTGCTTGAGATATTGAATTTACAATATAGCATGAAAATCTGTGAAATAAATAAAGAAAAACCAAAAATCAAAAACCCTAAAGATCTAGTGGGCCGGCTCAACCACGCGCGGCCCATTTACCCCGCGAGCGGCTTTACCCGGCCGACACGGCCCACCAGCGCGCGCGGCCCGCGATGGTTTTCCCGCCCGCGCCTGCTGATAGGTCGGGCCCACTAGCCAGAGGGACAGGGAGCAGGGGAGCGACGGTGCCGGCAGAGCTCACCGTCGGTGGGTCGGCTGGCGAAGCCGAGACCACCGTCATGCTCTCCGCGTGATCCCGAACCGAGTGAGGTGCTACGGTGACCCTAGAGGTGGCTAGGGGGTACCCGTGGCCGGTCAAGGCGGACAACAGGGTTCCGGTGGCGGTGCACCGGTGACGGCGAGGCCACAGTGCCCCATCTAAGCTCGGTACGAGCTTCACGAGGTTACCAGGGAGCTAATGGAGGGAAAAGGGGAGAATGGGAAGGGTCCTAGCTACCCCGACCACGGCGGCCATGTACTCCGGCAAGGTCCCGCTCATGGCCACGATGGCGGAATTGACCAATGCGGCCTCACCTTCGCTCAAACGGTCCAGGGAAGGAGTGGAGGAGGTAGAGGAAGGCACTGGGGTGCTTCTGACGAAAGGAATTGGGCTGGGGCGCGATGACGATGGCGCACGAGCGCAAAGAACCATGCGGTGGCGATGGCGCCTCGGTGCTCCGCCCTGGGCTTGGAGAGGGCGAGAGAGAGGCAGAGGCGGGAGTGAGGGCGAGTGCGGCGTCGGGGTGCTCAAGAGTCCCTCTCAGACCTGACCGGTGGGCCCACGGCCGGCGTACGGGTGCCACAGGGTGCCAACGCGGTGGTCATGGACTGAAGCCGGTCGGCCACTGAAGGCTTGCATTTCTCTAAATCGACGCCGACACGATGACTGACAATCCATTTTGTTCATCCCTTATCTCCCAAACCAGGCCGTTTTAGTGAAAATTGTAAACATAAAAGTTGTAGAGGGATGTGAGGTCTACAAGTTTGTCAATAGGATCTCGAGCTAGTTCAGTATGGTTTGTGAGTTACAAGCTTCCCAAGGTGGGCACTTTGAAACGGTTTCACTGTTTGACTTAGCAAATTTTTACTAAGTCCCAAAACAGCCACTACCACTGACTTTTGGGCCACTTTTGAGGGTGTTGTGGTCATTTTCATAAGATGGCCATATTGAGACTTTTGTTCCTTATGAAAGTCTCTACAACTTTGATAAAGGGTGCTCCTCCATGCAAGATCTCTAAGCTAGACTTTTTAAACAGTCAAACCAAAGCATTCTAGGGCTCAAAGCTTGGTCAACATCACCTAGGAGGGCATTTTGGTCATTTTGGTCAACATGAACATTGTTCCACTAATGATCCTAAGTGTGATTAAGGTACTATAGAACATAATTGACCATTGTACACTTTGGTTACACCCACTTCCAAATGTCACATAGGTTGGAACAAACAAAACAAGCATTTTAGCTAGATGTTGCCACACCATGTTGCATATATATGTTGCACTACTCACATTTCATAAGCTACCACTTTTGAAGCAAACTTAGTAAAGTATGTTGCACACCCTTATTACAAGCCAAACAATGCATAATGAATGAAATGATGCTCATGCTTATGAAATGCAGGTGCAATTTTGGAAGCCAAACACCTGGGGTGTTACAATAACCCCGACATCTTTCTTGTTATACCAGCGTACAAATCTTAGTTCTCTTAACTTGTCCTTTTGAATGCTAACAAGCTGACATGGGTGAAAACCACTAGACTACCACTTATGACAGATTTGGAGATGTCATCTTTATTTTTTAAGGCTATTCAAAAGGATGTATGGGTCTAAAAGCCACACCCCGCCTCTAGAAATTGATCTCAGAGAATCGGCTTAAGAGCATTATTTTCAGAGTGTTCTTCTTATAAATACAATTTTTAGAAACAACTTTCTTAAATGGGCACCTCAGAAAATAGCTATTTTTCACATTTGTTCTCTTAAGCGACAACATCTGAAGTTCATTTCTAGACGCAGTTGTTTAATAAGTAGACCACCTCTAAAAATAGTTGTTGCACACATAATTCCATATTTTTCATATAAGGTTAGGAAAAACACACTTTATATCAAAATTGCAGAGCTCGCAAAAAGACGTATAGTTCTCAACATTTTTATTTGATATCCTTTAGAGACCCAATTATTCATTATAAGGTCTCGGATTTTGAAATTATGTTTTTTTTATTTTGAAATGACATTTACAAAAAAAAATTACAGTTCTCACAAGATTAGTTGATCTTTTTTCCTTATAAGTTTTTTGGAGTACCAAATACATCATATATAGTTCATGAAGTTGAATCAAAAGAATGGCATCCCCTTTGTTTCAACAAATTAATTAATGTGTACGTGAGATGGCAAGGAGACTACAAGAAGACAATTTAACGGCTCTTCTACAAATCGATTTTCGGAGATAGTTAGAAGGGACAGTCAGACTGCCTCTGGAAATCATTTCCTAACATGTTACTTGCCCGCTTGTAAAAAGTACCCATCTTCAAATGCCTCTTGCCAAAGGCGAGCAACAAAACCACCTCTAAAAAGGACATTTGTAGTGGTGAAATTGTCCTGTTTTAAATAGAAAGTGTACAAAAATGTACTTTAACCATTTATTCTAATTTCTTAACAATGAATCATCAATTGCTATGAAATATGTATTAAAAGATAGAATCTGTTTGCATTACGTACTTTCATTCACTAAGTATGCATATAATTTGGTTAATAACTACAGTACTAATCAAAGACTCTGATGAATCTGTTTGCATTACGTACTTTCATTTTGCACCATAACTACAGTACTTCAAACTCTGATGTTTATTTCTAATAGGTACTACCTCCATTCTCTCTTTTATAAGGTGCACACGCATATGATTCAAACTTCACAATCTTTGATCAATAATTTCACTGACACTTCTTAATTATTATAACACAAACTTGATATGGTTAGATTTGTAATCAAATCTACTATCAAATTATCTAAGTCTATAAGTGCAAATAATATAAAATAAAATAAATTGAAAGAGAGTGGAGTGAGTGCCCACGACTAATAAAAAGAAAGAAAGGGAGACAATCCAATCGTGCGACATTAGCTTCGTGTAACCTCAGCGCCCTCCCTTGCGATCCCGTTCCTCGGCTGCGGTGGACATGGCGCGGCTTCCCTCTCTCGCCCGTGCGGTGGACCCAACTTCCCTCCAGCCATCGCGACTTTCCTCTGCGATCCCCTGCCGCTCACCCCGCAATCGCACAATCTCCTTTCATCTGCCTTCCCCCTGTGCTCCTCACGCGGTGGCTCAAAGCCGCCGGAGTTGCTGTGGTTGAGCGGGAAGGAGGACGGCGCTGTATCCACGTCCTCCTCGCCCCGCGAGCCCCATCCACGTCCTCCTGCCAGCAGTAAGGAGGACGGCGCCACCCGGATCCACGGGAACCCGGAAGTGACCGACGCAGCCCGGTTCTTCCCTCTTCCCGGCTGCTTCCCCTCCTGGGCGGCACCTGGATCTGCTCGCGACGGGCGCCATCCTCCGTCATCTCACTCGGCAGCAGCAGCAGCATCATCTCTGCTCGTAGAGTCAGGAAGAGCCTGGCGCCGCATCTCTGCTCGTGAACGGACCTACCATCCCTGTCTGCACGCTCGGCAACTGCAGCAACACTAGTGGTACGTGCTTCCCCTAGATATGCATTGGATTCCTTGCATTGGATTGGTTGGACAGTCTACAACTCCAGATCAGGCCGGCGGCAGCGGGTTCCTCCGCCAGTAGACTGAATTAGGGGTTGTTTGTTTTGTTCTCAAGTAGATAGTCCTGCACTTTGGATGTTGCTGCTGATGACTACTCACCACAGCGCTACTTCCATCATGGCAATAAGAAAAATTTGACACGCGCAGTGCAGGCCGTCAAAGCTTTTTTAGAACATTGCAACATTGTCTTTTAGCTAACGAGGGTACCAAAGCTATCTTTCTCTTTTTATTTTTTTCCAGTCTCAAACAAACCTATCTGATTCTGCAGCATACTTATGCTAATGGGTGGAATACTTTCCATGACAAACTAAGCATTTGGTTCCGATTACTCTTTTTGTGTCTCTTTTTCATATTTATTGTAGGAAAGTAACTGGTGGGAGGAACTTTTAGATGAGAATACTTATATGGAAGCAGATTACAGTGGCAAAATGACCTTGCTCCTTGATATCCTATCAAAAAGTTCTTGTTATGGACGCTGTTGGGATCGAGAGGAGAGAGTCGAGGGAGCGGCGGCGGAGCTACAGTACCCGCGCACTACAGTACCCGCGCGGGTACTGTTCACGTGAGAGAGACGGAACGGCGGCTAGGGCTGTGAGGGGCGCTGGGAACGCCGGCCGCGGGGCTTTGCCCACGGCCGGCAAGAGAGAAGGTTTTTCCTTCTACTCTCTTGCTTGATTAGATTGATACATCTGCTCTCCTTATATAGAGAGGATTTCTTGACTTACAAGCAAGGCTTACTTGACCCCTAAGCAAGCGACTAATTAACCCTAACGGGCTAAGGCCCAATAGGCCCTTGACTCTTCTAACACTACACCCCACCTGGACATGCAGCTCGTCCTCGAGCTGCAACTTAACGATGACACTAACGATGACTCCGCTAGACACAAATCTAACACCTAAAAACAAGCCTTTTATATCTCGGCTTATTTTATTAACCTGAAATAGACTACGACTCTTTATTTTTGACTCCTGAATATACGGCGGACACCCTCCGTGTGATGGACCTGCACGTGTGTAGCCACCTGGATCCCATGGAGCCCACCGGAACGAGAGGGGTGCATGGGTACAGCCACCTGGAATTAGTTGCGATAGCGACCAGCGGAGACGTCCTCGTGGCGGCCGGCGGTGGAATGCGGTGGCGCTAGGTAGTGCATCCCCGCCGGTGACAAGGAGGCCGCAGAGTTGGAGGTCGTTGCGCGCGGGAAAAACACCATGCTCGCGTCTGAAGACAGCAGTAGGTCGGCGCGGTTGCTGGTGGCCGTCCCACGGGGCGAGGTCGCGCTTCGCTGAGCTGAGGTCGACCGTCGCCAAGGTCGCCTCGTGCATAGGCTGACGCATCTCCTGCAGCCGCTGGCGCGCTAGGAGGCCGCGCGCCGCAGCCTGTAGCCGCACCACCGCAGAGCGGGCGAGCGCCCACTCGGGGATGGGGGACGGCGAGGTCGGCCACTGGATCATGTGGAGGGGAAGACCCGAGCTCAGCGGCGGACTAGCACCCGCGGCCGGCACGGCGATGGAGGGCGCGGGCAGCGCTGAGTGCGGCGGGGGTGGCGGGGGCAGCGACGAAACCGGCGGAGGCGGCTGCTGCGTGAGCCCCATCCACGCAGCCTGCAGGGCGATGATGCTGCGGCTCATCTGTGCCATGTTGGTGGACATCTCGGCAACCACGGCGGCGAGGGACTCCAGGGTCAGGGGAACGGCAGCAGAGGACCCCGCGGCGGCATCCGCCGGCGCGCCCACGGCAGCGGACAGGGTGATGTACGAGGACAACGTGAGCAGTGGCAGGGTGGTGGTGGGTGGGATCGGCGGCGCGGCGGCAGCAGTGGTGGAAGCCATGATCGGCGAGGCTCCGATACCAGATTGTTATGGACGCTGTTGGGATCGAGAGGAGAGAGTCGAGGGAGCGGCGGCGGAGCTACAGTACCCGCGCACTACAGTACCCGCGCGGGTACTGTTCACGTGAGAGAGACGGAACGGCGGCTAGGGCTGTGAGGGGCGCTGGGAACGCCGGCCGCGGGGCTTTGCCCACGGCCGGCAAGAGAGAAGGTTTTTCCTTCTAATCTCTTGCTTGATTAGATTGATACATCTGCTCTCCTTATATAGAGAGGATTTCTTGACTTACAAGCAAGGCTTACTTGACCCCTAAGCAAGCGACTAATTAACCCTAACGGGCTAAGGCCCAATAGGCCCTTGACTCTTCTAACAGTTCTGAATTAGGTGACAAAGTATTAGTGTTTAGCCAAAGTTTGACCACTCTGGATTTAGTGGAGTTTTATCTGGCAAAATTGCAAATCAATGGAAAAGAAGGCAAACATTGGAAGCGAGGGAAGGATTGGTACAGGCATGCTTCACACTTAAAAGTTTCCCTTTGTTCACAAAAACTTTGCAGCTACTGGTGTGGTAGTTCCATGAGTATCTGTTTTCTTTTGGTTTCTTGTACTTCGTATATATCTATATGCTCATGAGATAAACTGTCCATTACCTACTGCCTCAACAAGATCCTGGACCTATTGCTTTATATGCATGTGTTTCCACGACCTTCCCATAGTATGATGTCTATTCCTGTAAACTAAAAAACTAGGCTGGGCTGTGAGCCTGTAAAGTTGTATTTCTTCCCAATTCATTTGGGAATGAAGCCATTGTGAAACCTGAGAATATCTGCATTTTGGTAGTTCCTAGACGTTGGTATCACTTTAGTGCCATCTACAATGTTTTGCTCAGGAGTGTTTGGAATTATTGATATCAACTCATGCTAGAACCTTGGGTATCAACCTTCATGCTGCAAATCGTGTGGTTCTTCTGGATGGATCATGGAATCCAACACATGATCTGCAAGCCATTTATCAGGTTTGGAGGCAAGAACTTGTCACGTGGGATGCTCATTAATTGCACTTGAATATTGTTATTTATTTTTTTTTTGTGTGGGGATGTTATTTCTTGGTATGGCCAGACCAAACATGTGTATGCCTATCGCCTAATGGCACATTGAACAATGGAAGAGAAAATATATAAGCGCCAGGTAATTTTGCATTTTTCTTCTTCTGGTTTTGAGTTCTCAGTTTTAGTTATCCAAGTCTTCTTCTAGTTTTGAGCTCCATCCTTGTTTGAAATCAATTCATGTTGAGTATTAATAGGTGACAAAAGAAGGCCTTGCAGAAAGGGTAGTGGATAGACAGCAAGTTTCAAGAACCATCTCCAAAGAAGAGATGTTGCATCTTTTTGAATTTGGCGAAGAGGAATTAATGGAACAGAATGAGAATGGTTCTACCATAATTGAGAAGCCATCCACTTCTGACACTATTAAAACCTCTGAGCCTGTACCGGTCGACAGTCTCATGCTGAGCCTACTCAGTGAGCAAACTCGGTAATTCTCATCCTATTACTTATGAATACTTAGACCCTGTTTGGATGCTCAGTACTTAAAAATATGGTACTAAGAAACTGTAGTTTTAGAACCTGTAGATGTGCAAAACTATGGTTTAGAAAAAAGAGGTCTAGAGTGGAGTTTTTGAAACTCGCAATACTGTGTATGGTTTTCAAAACCATAAATTTTGTTGCATCCAAACACATGCTCGAATTCCAAAGTACTGCAAAAATACTATGCATCCAAGGTCCAAACAGGGCTACTTGCTAATCCTATAAGGATTTTAATTTATACCTAATCAGATGTCTCACACATTGCAGATTTCCTTACTTTATTGCCTGGCAGACTATATGTCACAATTGTACTAAGTAGCTGCTTGTTGGTTAACATCTGTTTGGAATTTACAGGTGGATTTCAGGTTACCATGAACATGAAGCTCTCCTCCAAGAAAAATGAAGAAGAAAAGCTTACAAAGGAGGAGCAGGATATGGCTGTCAGAGTGGGAGTCATTGAGGAAAGCTGCAGCTGATCCCGAGAGAAAATCAAACATGAGCACAGTTCCAACATATCCTAATCCTGTTCGGCCACTTAAGCCTGCTTCAAGAAGCTGGCAACTGCAGCAAACCTAAGGTTAACTCAAATAATCAAAAGAAGTGCAACAACTTAACCCACTTGCCTTGTGGAATGCTGATGAACTCTTGATTTCTTTGGATTATGAATTTTTTCTATCAACTGTGAGTAGTATTAAGTTTGATGAGAAAATTTGTGACATTCTGGTGTGCAACCAGTCAGGCAGGATAACAAGCAAACGAGGATTAGTCTGTTGGAGCTTCCTACACTAAATACTGGAATCGTTTCCACAAAGCAGCATGTATTTTCATCGATTGTTCACTTTTCCTTTAACTTTGTGTAAGATGGAAATGTTTTTTTGTAGAATATAATAGCTATCATGTGGTATGATCAGTTCAGTTTGGCAGCATTTATGAGTTCTGATTTTGCGATTTTGGGTGTACGTGAGGGCTCCCAAAAAGGATGTAAGCTCTCTGTCCTACCTATGTGGAAATGTTCAGAGTCCCTAGCATGTTAAAATCGTGATCCTAAATTCAAATTTTAACAGCTATGATCCTTGTGAATCTATGTGTTACATATAATTTGCATCAGTCATCAAAAGTTGGAATTTCTCAATAATTCTTGCTAATCCTTGTGAATCTATGTGTTACATATAATTTGCATCAAGATAAAATAAATATTTTTTCAAGTTCTAATTGCATGGATTTCTATTTGCAGCATACTGTTTTCATATTTCTCACACATAGATGACACAATGAGCTGATGAATGAATTTAGAAGCTGCACTTGGGCCTTTGTCTGCACACAGTGAGGATTACTACACCGTATCATGCCTAAAAAGACACAAGCCCGTAATTGTTGCCAAGTTAAGAAAAATGTTGGAGGAAAGGTTCAAGTGGAGGGAAGCTTACATGCCAGAAGAAGATATTCGTAAGCTACATTTTTTTGTCTTGGCATATATTCCTCAAGTTGTTTTGATCTCTGAATCCTTTTATCAAATGCCCATTTGATGGTAAAGCTACTACCGATACAACTAGAAAGATTTGTCCTATCCAAATGGCATGTACTACTATACTGTGTTCTGCATTCCATAGGCTGTAGAATTGGTTCTGGACGTAAAAATTGATATTTGATTATTAACTCCAGTCATGTTCGATTGTGATGGCATATTCAAGTACTATGGTGATGGATGAAACTTCAGTTGAGCATTACAACTTCTACAAATATGTTTGATTTATTTCAACTTTGAAAATTACAAGGAAATTTGAAACATGACTACATCTTGTTCATTGAGTTGATTGTGGCATCAGTTGTGACCTTTGACTATTTATAATCTTTGAATGTATATGTTGATTGATAATAGATATTAAGTGGTCTAGAAAGGGCATAAAACTTACTGGCGCCATTCTAGAATGTCAAATCTTGTAATGTGCTATAAGAGCTATTATTGCAGGCATGTTTTTGAGGCACGTGGTTTCTATTTTTGCTACCTTTGGGGAAGGTTGGAAGTCTGCAAATAGAACAAATGGAGGAGGCAGGTGTAGTGGTGGGCAGCAAGCTGGCAAAACTACCCTTGGCTTTGGCCATAGGCAATGTTGGATGGCCTGGATGCTGGTGCGGTAAGTGAGTTAAGGGAGCTGGACATCAAAACGTTGTGCACATCAGTTTGAATGAACATCAGTTTGAAGCATTGTGTTTTTAGATACAATACAATACACGTTCATATTTATATTATTGTTGTATTATTTTTTCGCGTTGCAACGCATGGGCATTTACCTATTTACATATATACTTGAACCTGTGTACAAGATGGTATGGAGATACGGCGGAACTTATTTATGGATTTATTGGCGCACGAAAGAAATTGATATCAGAGATTTCTTCCCGCCGATATAAAACATTATCTAGCCTCATCACAGAAAGGTCTATACAGTAGGTTTTGTGTGTCTGTGACGCCACGCTCTCTGTGACTGTGCTAGTTTCACAAACTTTATTTTTTTATTAAATGTCACTTTAACATTGGTATTTAATTTTTACAGTATTGTTATCTTATCGTGCGATCCGTGTATTTTTAGTACAAAATGTTAGCTATCCCGTAGCAACGTACGAGCACGCTAACTAGTAAAAACAAAAATGGTGGAAGTAACTTTCGTTTCTGCTTTAATGAGCTAAAAAATTATTGAAGTATAGTGATACAGTGATGTTAGATTTGAGGAAAAATGCAATATGCAAACATATTGTTTGCATGGCTAAAAAACAAGGGCTCGTTTGGTTGGAGACCAAAGCTTGCCGTGCCAAAGATTGGTCATGCCACAGTTTCTTCGGCAGTTGTTTGGTTCACTGCCAGAACTACGGCATGTCGAACTTTTCTAGCACCCTACCCTATATGTCATAGACTTATTTCCGTGCCAAAACTTGCCATAACTTTGGCTTCGATTTTATTCGTCACACTTTCTGTGACAGCCACAGTTTACCAAAGGTTAGGCGTGGCAAGTTTTGGTCACTAACCAAACAGGACCCAAATCTTGTTCATGACGGCATGACGTGCCTGCCAATTATTAGGACCAAATGAAGCACCTAACACGTGCCAGGTCATAGATTGTGATGGAATGGAGTGTAAGTTCAGAGATCGACATGCATGCTTGCATGTGGTCACGATGCTCCTACATGTCACACTCTTTATTAATTCCTTGTCTCTGACACAAAGCTAGCTTCGATTAGGCTGCCTTTTGATTGACACTTGGAGCAGGCCGGTTAATTAGTTGGTTAGCTTGGCCGTGCAGGGAGCGAGCTGAGGAAGAAAGCACGGGGTTCATTAGGTAGAGTTGATGTTGTTGGCAACGAAAAACACGGGCAATGTGGTGCTGTTGGGATTATATTTGAGAATGAAAAGACCTGGAAGCTAGCACTAGTCCATGCAGTACATAGTACTTATATTGTAGCGGTGGAGATAATAATAAGATTTCCGATCGTCTCACCTGGCAGCAGGTGCAGATCAATGGTCTTAATCCAATGATGCAACCATCACTTCTCAGACGTGCTGCACGCTCTGCCATCACCTGCTGAGTGCTGGTTAACAAGTCCGATCCTACTACGAGTCGTCTCTCTCTCAGTTTGTACGCTTGGCTGATCTAACTGGCTGAAAGCACTGCTGATTGGTTTTTTGTGAGAAAAAAATACTGCTGACTGGCTGACTAATCTGACTGATAATCTCAAGCAACAGTGTAACACCCTAAAATTTTGAAAAGAAGAAAAATAGGAGAAATATGATTTTTATATATTTTTGTGAGCATGCAAATTTAGAATGATAATAATTTTTATAAATTTAAAATCAAATATAAGGGTAGAAACATGATTGAGCATTCAAGCTGCTGTATTTGAAATTTTGTATTGAGTGGTTTAAATCAAATTCAAATTGGATTTAAATTTTTTTTGAAAAATGGCTTTGAAAAATTAGAAAAGAAAAAGAAAAGAAATTCTTTCTGCTATCGGGCCGCTTCTTCCACCGCAGCCCACCGCCTCGGCCTGCTCTCCCCGCGCGCGGCCCGCCTTCCCCCGCTCCTCGCTTGTTTCTCGGGCCGAGCCGGGTGAACCGCGGCCGCCGGCCCAGCAACCGCGGCCGCCGGCCCAAGTCGCGCGCGCTGCGTTTCCCTTCCCGGCGCGTCGCTGACACCGCGGCCCCACCGGTCAGACCATCTTCTTCCCCAAGCCGCCACCGGAATCTCTCTTTCCTTTCTTACCGTCGGTGAATCCTTCTCCAAATCCTCCTCCTTCCTTACTTAGCGCCGCCTTTGGGCTATAAAAGCCGAGCCCCCGCACTCCTCCGCCCCCATCCTACCCTTTAGGAGCTGCTGTAGCCTTGAGAACATCGCCACCGCAAGCTCACACCCTACCTCGCCACCACCGTCCGCCATCTCAAGCCGCGCGTCTTCCTTGCTGCATCCTCGGCCTCGGGTTTGCCCTAGGTGAGATCGCGTTAAAGCTATCTACCCGTAGGTGCTATCCGTTCGCATTTTCGTCCACTGTAGCGCAAGATGGGCTACTCCGGCCATGGCGCCGCCGAGGAAGGGTCGCCATCAGGATGAATCCGGCCGGAGCGCCGCCGGCCTCACCCCTGATCCAATCTGGATCGTCCGTTTTAAATCGGACGGATGTTACTTGTTGGTACCGGTTTGGTTGTAATCTTGCTAAAGAGACTCTGCTCTTTTCTAGTTTAGAACCCGTGGTCCTAAACGTAAAAAATCTGAATTCGTTTTGATCTGTTGAAAGCGTATTTCGTCTCGGTAAATGAAAAATACGTTTTCTGATATTTACAGTTTTGCCACTAAACTTGTTTTAGTCGTAGAATCTCCGTTTTAACTCCGATTTGATCCATTCAAATTGCGTTAGATCCATATTTGCGAGCTCTACATGATGATAGAACTGTACAGTAGGTTTGAGTTAATTTATTTTTGAGTTTTTATTAAAGTATTTATTTTTCTATAGGAAATCTTTGTAAATTCATAACTTCGTCGTTCTAGCTCCGTTTTTCGTGATCTTCGCGTCTGTGTGATCCTAGCGAGTTGTAGATTCGTTTTAAAAACTTTTTATATTATTTTCTTACTGTTGGTGTACTGTTCTAATTATAGTCTTGTTTGTTTATGCATGATTGTCTCTGGATGTATGTTGTTGCTGTTGTTAATCGAGTATAGACGGTGAACAATTCGTTGGAGATCATGAGCCTTTCTACGAGCAAGATCTTCAGGACCAGTTTGAGCAAGGCAAGTATAGCATGGGATTATCCTTGTTGTCCTACTCACATTATGCAAATAATATCATTATGCATCTATTCCCTTGTTAAGGATGACTTAGTGATTGATTCTACACCTTGATACCTATTATATTGCATTGAGTAGTATGGCTAGTGCTTAAACATGGACTATGATCATGTAAATTGATTAATGGAATATGCAACAAACATTAAAAGATGATTTTGATTAATGTTTAAAGGGGATTAGAGCATGGGGGTTACTTTTGATGCTCTAATTACTCTCCATAAGGACTCATCTATAAGCGAACATCCGGGATTTACAGTACAACTATGGGGGCTATATGGCTCTAGCTTTAGTCATATAGAAGGACCTTTTCTAGCTTGTTAGTGGTAACCTTTTTGGCGTAAGAATGGCTTGACGAATCGGGTATAGTGCGGCCTCTGTCCTTATGTGTATAGGCTGTGGGTTATTGTGCCATTTGGAAGGGGGGCTCTACATCTGTTTGCCGAGTGAATCTAATGGCCCTAACTTGTTAGACGAACCTTCGAAAGACTTTATAGTGTTTTCCCTGCCTGCTCACCTTGGTAGTGTTTTGGGAGTAATTAATCTGGGCATATGGGCAACACGACTCACAGTAAAAGTGTACAACCTCTGTAGAGTGTAAAACTGTTATAACAGCCGTGCTCACGGTCACGAGTGGCCTTGGACCCTTATGGAATAGTTGATAATTATTAATGGTTATGTTTTTGCTATTCATCAATCATTTCACATGGATCATATGTTTACTGTTTACATTGAGACATCTTGATGTTATTGATATGCTAAAATTATGCTAACTAAAAGCTACATGTTGATAAACCAATATTATGCCTTTGAGCCTCATGAACCCCATGTTACACTTGTTGAGTACGAGATGTACTTATGCTTGTTTATTTTTCTTACTTGGATAAAAATCATGGATGGGTAACAGATGGTGCTAGTAGTGACTACTACGCCTACTTCCCTGAAGATTACTAGACTTGCAGTCAACCAGTCAATGTGCCTGTGATTGGAGCTACCACGAGAGTTTTTTATTTTACTTCCGCTACATTTGTGTTAAGACTATGTGTTAAATATCGTGATGTAATAACATTTGTGATGATACTTCCATTATAATTTGTTAACTTATGTGTGATTGATCTCTGGGCACACATAAGAGTATGCATTCCAATTGGTCTTTAAATGGGTGTGACAAATTGGTATCAGAGCTCTTGTTGACTGTAGAACGCAAGCCTAGCTAGAAATGGTCGATTTAGATCATCTTTACACTATTTTTATGCTCACTATATTGCTCTTGTTATTTGATAAATTTTTATGCTTCTTATGTCTCATTCTATTACGAAATTTTGCCTCTATTCTAACTACATCTAAAAATTCTGTAGATGGCTCGTGACCGTAAGACTGCCCGCATCAGCTCTAGAGGATACTACCCACCTCGTGCCTTGCTTGCACCTGAAGAGTCACAAGAGCAAGAACCCCAGGAACAGGAGCAGGCCCCTGAAGCACCAATCCAAGCACCAGCAACTCCCCAGGAAGAGCCCGAGCCTGAAGAAGATCCAGAGATCATTGAGATTGAAGATGATAAAGAGGAAGCTAATGGAGGAGGGCAACCCCCGTCTCCACCAAATCATGAAGCTGTTGGAGATATGCCACCTCCTACAATGGGGTGGACTGTAAGGATCTACCATAGGAATGGAGGGAATGTTGTCTCTCATCTTCACCTTGTGGGGATGTTCACTGCCTACTTCGCTGATTGGCACCCAGCTGTGGAGTACGTCTGCTGAGAGTACACTCATCCACTCGAGGACACGTACTGGAAGGTGAGGGCGAGCATTTTTGCACATAAACAAGAAAGGGGGGCGTACCAGCTGGACATGATGTTTTCTCATGTGGGTCATCGAGCTACTATAGAGGATAGCATTGAAGATGCTGCTTTTGAAGCATGTATGGGCCTCCGCTATCTTCGCTTTAACGGTATGAAGCATGACATTCATCGCTACTTCCCTCGTGCACACCCCGACCTTGGATGGGCTATGACGGATCCAGTGCAGCTAGAGCCACTACCTCGAGTGATGGTGAACCTTGTCTATGATATGATGGATAGGAAGCTACAGTTAGAGGAGATGGTGAAGGCACAAGGGAAGACCATCAAGAGGTGCCAAGCAACCATTGATGAACTCCGAGCAAACCAAGGCATGGCCAAGATCTATGAGACATTAGAGCATGAGCCACTTCCTTAGGAAGTAGGAGTCCTTTATGTAATAAAAACGTTCTTAGTAACGTCAGTTGAGTCATCGAGTCTGTCGTGTGGTTTGAACTTTGGTGTGCTAGTTACTTTATTATTATGCTTATGTGTGAGTTAGATCTTTGTTACGAGTGTTGGGGCTTGTAGGCATGTCTACAAGTTCCATTTTTAAGAATAATAAGTTTATTAGTCAAGGGAATAATAGTTGGGTTTGGTATTATCACGTTTCTGTCCTTGCTGTTTTCTGGAGCAGTCTACAATGTTTCTGCTATGATTCAAAAACGGTTTGTGCAATATTTATGAAATTATGAGAGAAACTAGACTTAAGCATCTATCAAATGCCACTGGAATCACCTTTTTATCTGATCTGGTTCGAGAGATATAATTTTCACAAGTTAAAGTTTCTGCACAGTCTGGAATCTGGAACAGTTTCTGTTACGTCTTATTTTTCATAAATTTAACGACAGAATCTGATCTTGAGGTCTGAATAAAAGTTGTGGATAACTTCATAAGCTTTCCAACCATATAAAGCATTCCTCTTTTGGACTTCTGTAGCTCGAGATATCATTAAAATACTGAACTATCGATATTGCTACTCGTCCAGAAAACCTTCAGATCTCATTCTTTATCTTATAAGTGGTTGATAACATGGAATTCTTAAAGTTTGCATATTTATGGATGGCAGATGGCCGGAAGAGGAAGAGGCAGGGGTCGTGGAAATATTCCCCCAAATCCACCACCACCACCACCAACTATTGAGCAACTGTTGGCAGTGCAGACGCAGCTGATGCAACAACTTGTACAGAATCAGCAAAATCAGCCAGTTGCTGGGGCTCAACCACGTGATAAGCGTGGTGAATTTTTGAAGCGTCGTCCCCCAGTGTTTACACATGCTGCTGATCCTTTGGAAGCCAATGATTGGCTTCGTGCTGTGGAGAAGCAACTCAATATTGCACAATGTGATGACCGACAGAAGGTGTTGTTTGCTTCTGGACAACTCCAGGGAGAAGCTCAGGATTAGTGGGAGTCATATGAGTATGGTCGCCCCGCCATTGCTCCCGCAGTCACCTGGCAGGAGTTTAGAGAGAACTTCAGGGCTTACCATATACCTGAAGGGATGATAGAATTGAAGGCGGAGGAATTCAGGAATCTGACCCAAGGGTCAATGTCTGTAGCTGAGTACCATGACAAGTTTACTCAATTGTCACGATATGCTCCACATGAAGTAGCTAATGACAATGATAAGCAGCGTCGCTTCCTGAAGGGATTATATGATGGACTACAGTTGCAGTTGATGTCCAATACCTATCCTAACTTTCAGACGCTTGTGAACCGTGCTATCGTGGTGGATAACAAACGCAAGGAGATGGATGCTAAGAGGAAAAGGTTACAGGGACAAGCCTCTGGTAGCAACACTCGTCCACGTACTGCCTTTCAGCAGAATAATCAACAAAGGCCTCCTTCTGGTCAGTGGAATCGTGGTTAGGTCCCTTTTCGCGGTCAGTTCCCGCAACGTCCCCCATTCCAGCTGCAGAATAGCAACCAACGTCCTCCGCAACAGAGTGGGAATCAAGCACAGCATCAGGGTCCTTCCAATAATACTCCCACGAAGACTAGTGCTCCTAGTACCCCCAACAGGTGTTTCCGATGTGGAAAAGAAGGTCACTTGTCCTACAATTGCCCTAAGAAGCCCAACCAGCAGACTCCCTACAGACAGAGCAGCCACCAGAAGCCAGCACTTAACACCGGAAGGGTGAATCACTTGTCCTAGGAGACCGCAGTGGAGGAGCCAGAAGTTATGCTTGGTACGTTCGATGTCCACTCCACTCCCGCCACTGTTCTTTTTGATTCTGGAGCATCACATTCTTTCATATCACAATCATTTGTTAGAATACATAGAATTCATTTGTGTGCCATGAAGAACCCTATATTAGTAAACTCACCTGGTGGAAGCATGCCAGCATCTTATCACTGTCTTCCGATTAGTATCAATTTAAGGAGGTAGAGTTTACAGTAAGTCCTATAGTATTGAGAACAGCTGGGATTGATCTTATATTGGGAATGTATTGGATGATGCAACAACAAGCAGAGATTCAGTGCAAGGGTAAATAAGTTGTACTGACAACGCCAAAGGGGGATAGAATCAAGGTTGAGGTAAAAGTATAGAAACAGAAGACCGCTACAGTGAACCAGCTTAATGACAGTGCCAACCAGGAAGACCCGGTTGTAGAGGAGTTTCCCGATGTGTTTCCTGAGAAATTGCCAGGTATGCCACCAGACCGTGACATTGAATTTATTATTGAATTATTACCTGGAACTGCACCCATAGCTAAGCGTCCATATAGAATGGGAGTAAATGAATTAGAAGAACTTAAGAAACAAATTAAGGAGTTGCAGGATAAGGGTTTTATTCGTCCTAGTTCTTCACCGTGGGGAGCACCAGTGATTTTGTGGACAAGAAAGATGGTTCTCAGAGGATGTGTGTAGATTATCGGTCTCTCAATGAGGTTACTATCAAGAATAAGTACCCATTGCCTAGAATTGATGACCTGTTTGATCAGTTGAGAGGAGCTTGTGTATTCTCCAAGATTGATCTTCGCTCTGGATATCATCAATTGAAGATTCGTGCCAGGGATATACCAAAGACAGCTTTTACCACACGGTATGGTTTATATGAGTATACAGTGATGTCTTTTGGTCTGACTAATGCCCCTGCATACTTCATGTACTTAATGAATAAGGTGTTCATAGAATATCTGGACAAGTTTGTAGTGGTATTCATTGATGATATTTTGGTATTCTCCAAGACTGGGGAAGAACATGCTGAACATTTGAGGTTGGTCTTGCAAAAGCTCAGAGAACACCAACTATATGCCAAGAGGAGTAAGTGTGAGTTTTGGTTGAAGGAAGTTTCTTTTCTGGGACATATTGTCTCAAATGGAGGAATATCAGTAGATCCTGGCAAGGTGAAAGATGTATTGAACTGGAAGCCACCTATCAATGTAAGTGAGATCCATAGTTTCTTAGGATTGGCTGGCTATTATAAGAGATTTATAGAGAGATTTTCCAAGCTTGCAAAACTAATGACTGTATTATTGGAGAAGAATGTCAAGTTTGTGTGGTCTGAGAAGTGCTAGGCTAATTTTGAGGAATTGAAGAAAAGATTGACTACTGCACCAGTCTTAGTTTTGCCAGATCTGAATAAACCCTTCTCTATCTACTGTGATGCATCTCGATTAGGATTGGGATGTGTTCTTATGCAAGAGGATAGAGCTGTGGCATATGCATCGAGACAGTTGAGGAAGCATGAGTTGAATTACCCTACTCATGATTTGGAATTAGCTGCAGTGGTTTATGCATTAAAGATATGGAGACATTATTTGATTGGACACAAGAGTGATATATACACTGATCACAAGAGTCTAAAGTATATCTTCACTCAAACAGATCTGAACTTGAGACAGCGTAGATAGTTGGAGTTGATAAAGGACTATGATCTAGAGGTGCATTATCACCTAGGAAAGGTCAATGTTGTTGCTGATGCTCTTAGTAGGAAAAGCTACGCTAATGAAATACAAGTAATGCCTATGCCAAAAGAGTTGTGTGCTGAATGTAAGCATCTGAACTTAGGGTTTACTACCAATGCAGTGGAATTAGTACTAGAGCCTACTTTGGAGCAAGAAATCCGCAAGGGTCAGCTGAAAGATGAAAAGTTGAGAGAGATAGCTAAAAACATAGCGAAAGTTAAATCTCCAGGATTCCGTAAGGATGATAATGGTACGCTATGGTTTAGAAAAAGGTTGTGTGTGCCTGAGGATAAGGATATCAGAAGTGCAATTCTGCGTGAAGCTCATGAGTCAGCTTATTCCATACATCCGGGGAGTACTAAGATGTATTTGGATCTGAAAGAGAAATATTGGTGGTATGGTTTAAAGAGAGACGTTGCTGAATATGTTGCTTTGTGTGACACTTGTCAAAGGGTGAAAGCTGAACATCAGAGACCTGCAGGATTGTTACAGCCTATGCAGATACCCGAGTGGAAATGGGAAGAGGTTGGTATGGATTTTTATAGTTGGGTTGCCATGGACTCAAAGAGGATATGATTCAATTTGGGTGATAGTGGATCGTCTGACTAAGGTTGCTCATTTTCTGCCAGTGAGGACTACATATAGTAGTGCGAAGTTGGCAGAGTTGTATATGGAAAGAATAGTGAGTCTACATGGTGTTCCTAAGAAGATTGTGTCTGATCGAGGTACTCAGTTTACATCTCATTATTGGCAAAAGATACATGAATCACTGGGAACCAAACTAAATTTTAGTACAGCTTACCATCCATAGACAGATGGTCAAACAGAGAGAATTAATCAGATATTGGAAGATATGTTGAGAGCTTGTGCTTTACAGTATGGTACTAGCTGGGATAAGAGCTTGCCTTATGCAGAGTTCTCTTATAACAATAGTTATCAGAAGAGTCTTCAGATGGCACCGTTTGAGGCTCTGTATGGATGAAAGTGTAGAACCCCGTTGTTCTAGAATCAGACAGGGGAGAGTCAAGTGTTTGGGCCTGATGTACTTAAGGATGCTGAAAAGAAAGTAAGAATAATTAGAGATAATCTAAAAATAGCACAGTCCCGACAGAAAAGTTATGCTGATACTCGTAGAAGAGAGTTGACTTTTGAGGTAGGGGATTATGTTTATTTGAAGGTATCACCCATGAGGAGTGTGAAGAGGTTCAACATGAAAGGTAAATTGGCACCAAGATATATTGGACCTTTCAAGATCATAGAGAGACGTGGTGAAGTGGCATATCAGTTGAAATTACCTGAGAGTTTGGCAGGTGTACATGATGTGTTCCATGTGTCTCAACTGAAGAAATGTTTGCGAGTACCAGAGGAACAGATTCCATTAGAGGAGCTCACTGTTAAGGAGGATCTTACATATGAAGAGTTTTCGGTTAAAATTTTAGAGACTGCTGACAGAGTCACAAGAAGTCGAACAATCAAAATGTGTAAGGTACAGTGGAATCGGTACACTGCAGAAGAGGCTACTTGGGAACGAGAAGAGGTTCTGAGGAAAGCCTACCCGTAATTGTTTGAGTAAGCATCGGTCGAATCTCGGGACGAGATTCATCTTAAGGGGGTACAATTGTAACACCATAAAATTTTGAAAAGAAGATAAATAGGAGAAATATGATTTTTATATATTTTTGTGAGCATAAAAATTTAGAATGATAATAATTTTTATAAATTTAAAATCAAATATAAGGGTAGAAATATGATTGAGCATTCATGCTGCTGCATTTGAAATTTTGTATTGAGTGGTTTAAATCAAATTCAAATTGGATTTAAAAATCTTTTGAAAATGGCTTTGAAAATTAGAAAAAGAAAAAGAAAAGGAATTCTTTCTGCTATCGGGCCGCTTCTTCCACCGCAGCCCACCGCCTCGGCCTGCTCTCCCCGCGAGCGGCCCGCCTTCCCCCGTTCCTCGCTTGTTTCTCGGGCCAAGCCGGGTGAGCCGGCTGCTGGCCCAGCAACCGCGGCCGCCGGCCCAAGTCGCGCGCGCTGCGTTTCCCTTCTCGGCGTGTCGCTGACACCGCGGCCCCACCGGTCAGACCATCTTCTTCCCCAAGCCGCCGCCGGAATCTCTCTTTCCTTTCTTACCATCGGCGAATCCTTCTCCAAATCCTCCTCCTTCCTTACTTAGCGCCGCCGTTGGGCTATAAAAGCCGAGCCCCCGAACCCCTCCGCCCCCATCCTACCCTTTAGGAGTTGCTGTAGCCTTGAGAACATCGCCACCGCAAGCTCACACCCTACCTCACCGCCACCGTCTGCCATCTCAAGCCGCGCGTCTTCCTTGCTGCGTCCTCGGCCTCAGGTTTGCCCTAGGTGAGATCGCGTTGAAGCTATCTACCCGTAGGTGCTATCCGTTCGCGTTTTCGTCCACTGTAGCGCAAGATGGGCTACTCCGGCCATGGCGCCACCGAGGAAGGGTCGCCGTCGGGATGAATCCGGCCAGAGCGCCGCCGGCCTCACCCCCGATCCAATCTGGATCGTCTGTTTTAAATCGGACGGATGTTACTTGTTGATACCGGTTCGGTTGTAATCTTGCTAAAGAGACCCTGCTCTTTTCTAGTTTAGAACCCACGGTCCTAAACGTAAAAATCTGAATTCGTTTTGATCTGTTGAAAGCTTATTTCGTCTCAGTAAATGAAAAATACGTTTTCTGATATTTACAGTTTTGCCACTAAACTTGTTTTAGTCGTAGAATCTCCGTTTTAACTCTGATTTGATCCATTCAAATTGCGTTAGATCCATATTTGCGAGCTCTACATGATGATAGAACTGTACAGTAGGTTTGAGTTAATTTATTTTTGAGTTTTTATAAAAGTATTTATTTTTCTATAGGAAATCTTCGTAAATTCATAACTTCGTCGTTCTAGCTCCGTTTTTCGTGATCTTCGCGTCTGTGTGATCCTAGCGAGTTGTAGATTCGTTTTAAAAACTTTTTATATTATTTTCTTACTGTTGGTGTACTGTTCTAATTATAGTCTTGTTTGTTTATGCATGATTGCCTCTGGATATATATTGTTGCTGTTGTTGATCGAGTATAGACGGTGAGCAATTCGTTGGAGATCAAGAGCCTTTCTACGAGCAAGATCTTCAGGACCAGTTTGAGCAAGGCAAGTATAGCATGGGATTATCCTTGTTGTCCTACTCACATTATGCAAATAATATCATTATGCATCTATTCCCTTGTTAAGGATGACTTAGTGATTGATCCTACACCTTGATACTTATTATATTGCATTGAGTAGTATGGCTAGTGCTTAAACATGGACTATGATAATGTAAATTGATTAATGGAATATGCAACAAACATTAAAAGATGATTTTGATTAATGTTTAAAGGGGATTAGAGCATGGGTTACTTTTGATGCTCTAATTACTCTCCATAAGGACTCATCTATAAGCGAACATCCGGGATTTACAGTACAACTGTGGGGGCTATATGGCTCTGACTTTAGTCATATAGAAGGACCTTTTCTAGCTTGTTAGTGGTAACCTTTTTGGCGTAAGAATGGCTTGATGAATCGGGTATAGTACGGCCTCTGTCCTTATGTGTATAGGCTGCGGGTTATTGTGCCATTTGGAAAGGGGGCTCTACATCTGTTTGCCGAGTGAATCTAATGGCCCTAACTCGTTAGACGAACCTTCGAAAGACTTTATAGTGTTTTCTCTGCCTGCTCACCTTGGTAGTGTTTTGGGAGTAATTAACCCGGACATATGGGCAACACGACTCACAGTGAAAGTGTACAACCTCTGCAGAGTGTAAAACCGTTATAACAGCCGTGCTCACGATCATGTGTAGCCTTGGACCCTTATGGAATAGTTGATAATTATTAATGGTTATATTTTTGCTATTCATCAATCATTTCACATGGATTATATGTTTATTGTTTACATTGAGACATCTTGATGTTATTGATATGCTATAATTATGCTAACTAAAAGCTACATGCTGATAAACCAATATTATGCTTTTGAGCCTCATGAACCCCATGTTACACTTGTTGAGTACGAGATGTATTTACGCTTGTTTATTTTTTTTACTTGATAAAAATTCCGGATGGGTAAGAGATGGTGCTAATAGTGACTACTATGCCTACTTCCCTGAAGATTACTAGACTTGCAGTCAACCAGTCAATGTGCCTGTGATTGGAGCTACCACGAGAGTTTATTATTTTACTTCCGCTATATTTGTGTTAAAACTATGTGTTAAATATCGTGATGTAATAACATTTATGATGATACTTCCGTTATAATTTGTTAACTTATGTATGATTGATCTCTAGGCATACATAAAAGTATGCATTCTATTTGGTCTTTAAATGGGTGTAACAAACAGGCTGAGAATCTAAGCGAACAGTCTCTCTCTAACCATCAATTTCCGTCGAACAGTCATCACAATCACAACTCACGAGGGATCTAAGCTGAGGATTTCCAACAAGATACGCTGAAATGCAAACAGAAATCCAGCGGTTGATGGACCTGGACGCCGAGGCCGGTCAGCACACCACGGCCCAAACAAAGTTAATGTGCGTGTCACCCCCAAGAGTCTGCAGCGGCTGGTAAAGAAAGGCCGACAGTTGGGCTGGAGAGGCGAGAGCCCGGATGCGTCAATGTAAAGAAAAGAAAAAGGTGTATATTACCTCCCTCAACTTTTGAGAAAATCTGTTTTTTTCTCTCTAAACTTTAAAACTAAGTAAATCATCTTTCTAAACTTTTAAAACTGTTCATTTTCCTTCCCTCACCAATTATAAGCGGTTTTAGTAGCATGCAAGATGATGGCAAGCAAGCAAGCAAACTAGCCATGCAAAGCCACCGTAGTTTGTATGTACTCGTACACAGTGGCGGATGCAGGATGAGAATCAAGGAGGGCTAAAACAATAGAGATGTTGATTTGTATGAAGATTTAACGATGATTTAAGATTTTTACTATAGTATTTTTAGTGATAAATCAAGTCATTAGGGGGGCTGGAGCCCACCCAGCCCCCTGTAGATCCGCCACTGCTCGTACATTCATGAGTGATCCACATCGGAGAATTGGACGTACTGCTCTGGGTCACACGACCGGATACATACCGACAAGGAAGATTCTACCAGCTCGATCGAAGCACCCCGTCTGATTGCTTACATTAATAAGTGAATCGGTCGAAACTTGCTGTCGAGCTGTTAAAGCCAACTCTAGCAAGCTCTGGAGCTGTTCGTGCACATGCATGTGCAACACTGGCTACAGCTCGACAAGCTAATCACGATAGCAACGTACACCTACCGTTAGTCCCATCCTAACCCCCCTTTCCTCCCGGTTTTTAGAACCGGGACTACGGAAATACTCCTATACTCCTAGTTTTAGAACCGCTATAGAATCAGAACTAAAGGTCTCGATTTTTAGTCCTGGTTTCTACCACCAGGCCTAAAGGTGTTTATTAGGTAAAAAAGGGGCTAAAGGTGTTTATTGGGTAAAAAAAGATACATCTGTGGAGATTCGAACCCAAGACCTCCCACTTCAGCCCTTGCACGCGTTGCCATCTCAACTCCCACCACACATCTAACTTAGATAAGATACGCTCTCCTTTTAAATTCACTCTGGGGACATCTTTAGTCCTGGTTTGAGACACAAACCGGGACTAAAGGTACCTTTAGTCCGGGTTCGTGTCTCAAACCAGGACTAAAAGTTTCTCGCACTGACATGCCTCGGTAAACCGGGACTAAAGGTCCAGTTATCTTTTTAGTCCTGGTCTGGGTTATCAACCGGGACTAAATATTTTTTTTATCCCGAGCACAGATTTTACCGAGACTATTGCAAATTTTAGACATCAACCAAAGGTCTGTTCTCTAAGTAGTGGTACGCTGCTCACAAGCAAGTTGTGAAGTTCAACAAGGTCGTGTGTTGACATGTACATACCCAGTCCTCATACGTACAGAGAGACTCGCATATCAGGCAGAGGCCACAAGCAGAGTCGTTCTGTTCTGTTACATCGACTATCGCCAACAACTTTGCCGCAATGCTCGATGACTCTTTCGAGTACTCGGACCTGACGCACCGGTTAGGATGGGTTCCGAGTGCCTCCACCTCTTGGTGTTTTTACAATTACACATCTGATTCCGACCCTCGGGGGCTGGCTGTTGCGGCTACTTGAACAGCGACTCGAAGTACTCCTACGGCTCCACCAGTTTTCAGTCTCGGGGGCTGGTGAAAGTCCCTAGTTTGGTTTTGGCTAATTGATGAAACCTAGGACTAACCTTTGTATCTAAGTGGATGATTTAGATATAGGTGGTCATTGAATATGAGACATGACATTGACTCATGTGACCAAGATGGTGAAGACCAAGATAAGGCTTGGCTCGATGAACCGGTTGTGAAGGTGAAGGGCAAGTCGAGGCTTCGAAGCGAAGGACCATGCGATGGTGAAGCTTGAGCAAGACTTGGCGCCGACGGACCGATGCAACGGTGAAGAGTAAGTGAAGTCAAGGTCGATGGATCAAGATGGTCATGTGATGATATGAAGTGGATCATATCATTTGGAGAAACAAAATGGGCTCAAGGCAAAGGTATAACCATAGGGCCATTTTGTTTTACACTCAAGACACCATAGAGGGTGTGAGTGGTTTAGGATCGATAGCCGAACTATTAAGAGGAGAAGTCTTATCGGTTATTCGACGCATGGGTGCCACTAGGTGAATTCATGAAGTGCATTGCATGTAGGGCCTAGTGAGCTAACTGGAAAACCTTTGAAAATGATTGAGAAAAAGCTAACACACAAGCACATGGAGATGTACACTTGATGGTGTTGGCACATTTGCAAAGGTGGCGTTGGTCGCGCTGTGGTTTGCGGGAAGAGAGGGGTTTGGGTTCCTCTCTCCCTCCCGCCGAGCGTGCGAGCGCGGGATTCAGGCGATTTCGGGGAAATGAAATGCCTATTTTCCACTACGCCGGAAGTCGGAAAAGAAACGGAGGCGAACGCGGTCACAGAGGTGACCGGACGCTGCACCGGACGCTGCACCGGACGCGGTCAGTTTCGACCGGCGCGTCCGGTCAGTACAGCGTCAGGGTCTGGCGCGCGAGCTAGGGTTTGACACCGGCGCGTCCGGTGACCCACGGGACCGGCGCGTCCGGTCTGGCGATCAGCGAGTCACGAAGTCTTCGGACGCGGTGCGCGTCCGGTCCCTCACCATCGGACGCGTCCGGTGGTCCAGGGAGCTTACTGGACTCGCACCGGACGCGGGTACTGTGGCGTCCGGTGGTTGCGAGGAGCGCGTCCGGTGATGTCTTCGCGGGCGCGGGTGCTGTGCGCACCGGCGCGTCCGGTGGTTCGCAGCAGCGCGTCCGGTCGCTCGTTTGACCGTTGGCGCGCAGTGACCGTTGGAGGATCTAACGGACGAATTTGAAATCTGAGGGACACCGGACGCGGTTGAGCGCGTCCGGTCTGTTACGACCGGCGCGTCCGGTGGTCCCGCGAAAATCGTGAGTGGAGTTGCAACGGCTCTATTTGGATGGGATGCTTATAAATACTTGTTGGCCGGCCCTTTGGGAGGTCTCTTGGCATTTCTAACACTCTTGTGCATCCTTTGAGCTAGAGCTACTCCTCCCACTCATCTCTCTTGCTTGATTGCAAATCAAAAGTGAGATTGAGTGATCCCAAAGTGCATTGCATAGCTTGAGGGCATCTAGTGGCACTTGTGGGTGGTTTAGCCGGTGGATTTCTTGTTACTCTTGGAGAGTACCGCTCCTAGCCGGCTTGGAGATTGTTGGAGGCGTTGGCAAGAGAAGGTGATTGTTCTTGGCCACCTCCGGTTGATTGTGAGAGGTTCTTGTGCTTTCCTCGGCGGGACGCCAAAAGCAACTCTAGTGAAATCCGCGTGTCATTGAGTTACCTCACTTGAGAGTGGTGTCTTGCGGTGCCTTGCGGGGCGTGCCTTGAGGGGCAAGTGACTTGAGGGTCACACCGAGGAACCATCTAAGTGTTGGTCGACACAACCGGTGACGTAGCTTGTCGGTGCACAAGTGAACACCGGGTGAACAAATATTGTGTCTCTTGTCTCCCGGTGATTGGTCTTCATATTGAGTTGTTGTCAATATTGATTGAGTGTATATCATCTTGATGATTGGCAACATCTTCACTTCACCGTCGGTATAATAATCACAATCCTCTCTCTTGCATTTACATTCACTAGTTTATCTTGTGTAGCTCTAGTAGTGGCTTTGCTAGTAGTGTTAGCTTGTTCTCTAGTGTAACCTTAGTGACATAGCTCTTGAGTGAACTAGAGATCTTAATCTACTAGACTTGTGGATAGGAGGCTTGCATCACAAACTTTGGCTAAGCAAAACTCGCTTTACGCCATTTGTTATTCTAACAAGTTTGCTTAGTTGTTCTTGTAGAATTTTAATAGGCTATTCACCCCCCCTCTAGCCATCTAGGACCTTACAAGTGGTATCGGAGCCGTGGTCACCGTTTTAATCAAGGCTTAACATCCTTCGGTGTGAAAAATGGCTCAAATTGTGTTCAATCATGTTGGGGGCAAGCCACCGTTCTTTGATGGTGTTAGTTCTTTTGCTCATTGGAAGAGAAAGATGACAATGTACCTTGGTTCTATTCATGAGAGAGTATTGCAAGTCACCGAGAATGATTTTGCTATCATTGATCCCGATCATCTCACCGATGAAGATAGAGCAAATAGAACATGCAATAGAATGGCTCTCAATACACTTTACAATGGCATTGACACAAAAGTATTTGAGGGCATCAAGGATTTAGATTTGGCAAATGAAGTATGGACAAGGTTGAGTGAAACATATGAGGGCACTAAGGTTGTGAAGAGTGCCAAGCTATATGGGCTCAAGAGTGAGTTTGAGAACTTCAAGAAAAAGGATGATGAAACAATCATTGAAATGTTTCATAGATTGCAAGTGATAGTCAATGATCTCAAGAGCTTAGGGCACAAGACTCAAGATCAAGATTTTTGTCACAAGTTCTTATTGAGCTTACCTAGAAGATTCAAGATGTTGATCATGATGTTGCAAAGAGATGGGCTTGAAGCAATGAAGCCCAATGATTTGCTTGGTGAAGTATTGACTTATGACAAATATGATCAAGATGTTGATGACAAAGAGAAGGTGGAAGATGAGAATAAAAAGAAGACCGTGGCATTCAATGCCACCTCCTCCAAGGGCAAAGCTACCATCATTGAAGAAGAAGAAGATGACAATGAAGATGGGGAATTTGAAATTGATGATGAGGCACTTGCTCTTGTAGTCAAGAAGATGGGTCACATGTTCATCAAGAGAAGAGGCTTTAAAAAGAGAAATGACAACTTCAAAAGAAATGAGCAACAAAGAAAGTGCTTCAATTGTGATAGCACCGAGCACCTTCAAGCGGAATGTCCTTATGATAAAAAGAAGAACAAAAGGGACAAGTTTGAGAAGAAGAAGAGAGAGGCCAAGATGACATTCAAGAAAGGCAAAAATGGTGCCTATGTAATCACTTGGGAAAGTGAAGATAATGAAGAAGAAGAAGAAGAATCATCCAACAAGGCTTTTGCTTCCATTGCTATCAACAAGAAGCCATCACTATTTGATTCATCCTCTTCATGCTTCATGGCTAAAGAAGCTAAGGTATTATATGATGAGAGTGATGATGAAAGTGAAATGGAATATGCTCATAATAGTGATAATGATAATGATAATGAAAATGATGATGATGAACCAACTAAAGAACAACTATATGACTTGATGCAACAAACTAGAGACATAGCCATTGCCAAGGACAAAGAGTGTAAGAAGCTTTCAATGAAAGTAGCAATACTTGAGAAAGTTCTTAGTGAGCTTAAGACCACTCATGAGAGTCTAGTGGAAGACCATGAGGATCTTGATAAGGCTCATTCCAAGCTTGAAAAAGCTCACTCATTGTTACTTGAGCAACAAGCAAAGAAGGGGGTTGTTGTATCATGTGATATAGGTGTTACATGTGATATAATTGATGAATCCTTTAATGAACCTATCATCATGTCAAATGCTAACCCTTCTTGTAGCTCTTCATCCACCACCACTAACTCTACCTCCACTACTAGTGATGGTTTCACTTGTGATGCCTCACTAATGGTTGAGAATGAGACTCTCAAGAGAGAGGTGGATGAGCTCACTCACGCCCTAGGCAAGGCCTATGGTGGTGAGGCCCGCTTGCTTAAGTGCTTGGGTAGCCAAAGGTTCTCTCTTAACAAAGAGGGATTGGGCTACAACCCCAAGAAAGGCAAGTCGGCCTTTGCAACTCCAAAGCCTAGCTTTGTGAAGGGCAATGGTCGGTTTTGCAATAGATGCAAGCAAGTTGGGCACCTAGAGCATAATTGCAATAAAAGGAACCAAAGCAAGAACCTTGTTAATGCTATACCTTTTGATTCTTGCTATGTGCTTACCAAGGGTGTGAAGGGTGTGCAAGCTAAGTTTGTTGGTACACCAATTGTGGGCCCAAAGAAGAAGGCTATTTGGGTACCAAAGAGCTTAGTTACTAACCTACAAGGACCCAAACAAAAGTGGGTACCTAAACTTCATTGATTTGCTTGTAGGTCAATTACAAAGCCGGAGGAAGGCATTGGATTATTGATAGTGGGTGCACTCAACACATGACCGGTACATCAAGAATGTTTGACTCAATCAATGACAATGATAGTGGTGTTGATTCTATCACATTTGGCAATAACAAGAAAGGCAAGGTTATTGGTTTGGGCAAGATTGCAATATCAAATGACATGAGTATCTCCAATGTGTTACTAGTTGAAAGCTTGGATTTCAATCTTCTATCCGTGGCACAAATATGTGATCTAGGCTACAAATGCATCTTTGGGGTTGATGATGTGGAAGTTATTAGTGTGGATGGTTCAAATGTGGCATTTAAGGGCTTTAGATATGAGAATCTCTACCTAGTTGACTTCAATGCTAGAGAAACTTCTTTGACAACTTGCTTAGTCTCCAAATCAAGCATGGATTGGCTTTGGCATAGAAGGCTTGGTCATGTTGGCATGAAACAATTGAAGAAGCTTACAACTCACAATCTTGTCAATGGTTTGAAAGATGTTGAATTTGAGAAGAATAAGCTTTGTAGTGCATGTCAAGCCGGGAAGCAAGTTGGAAGCTCACATCCAAAGAAGAGTACAATGAGCACATGCAAAGCATTTGAGTTGATGCATATGGATCTATTTGGACCAACAACATATACAAGCATAGGCGGCAACAAGTATGGCTTTGTCATAGTGGATGACTTCACAAGATTCACATGGGTATTCTTTCTTAGTGACAAAAGTGAAGTGTTTGACACCTTCAAGACATTTCTCACTAGAGTTCACAATGAGTTTGAGATTAGAATCAAGAAAGTGAGAAGTGACAATGGAAGTGAGTTCAAGAATACAAGAATTGAAGAACTTTGTGATCATTATGGTATTGGACATCAATTCTCGGCCAAGTACACTCCACAATCAAATGGTCTAGTTGAGAGGAAGAATAGAACATTGCTTGATATGGCTAGATCAATGCTTCATGAGTACAATGTGAGTCAATCATTTTGGGATGAAGCAATCAATACCGCTTGCTACTACATCAATAGACTATATTGTCATCCATTGCTAGAGAAGACCCCATATGAGCTACTTCATGGGAGAAAGCCCAATATTTCTTACTTTAGGGTGTTTGGTTGCAAATGCTATATCTTGAAGAAAGGCACTAGATTGGGAAAGTTTGACAAGAGATGTGATGAGGGATTCCTACTTGGTTATTCAACTACAAGCAAAGCTTATAGAGTTTAGAACAATTCAAGTGGCATTCTAGAAGAAGTCCATGATGTGCAATTTGATGAAACCAATGGGTCACAAGATGAAGAAGAAAATCTAGATGATATTGGTGGAACTCTATTAGTGGAAGCAATGAAGAACATGGACATTGGGGACATTAGAGCAAAGCAAGTAATTGATATTCAAGATGATGATAAAGATCAAGTGCTCAATTCACCATTCAAGCTAGTTAGTGACTCTCAAGTGCAAGATCATGGTGCTAGTTCTTCTCATCAAGATACATCAAGTGATCAACCAAGCTCAAGCAATCAAATGCAAGTACTCCAACCACAACATATTGCAAGAGATCACCCAATTGATAGTGTTATTGGTGATATTAGAAGTGGTGTGCAAACAAGATCAAGATTGGCTATGTTTTGTGAGCATGCATCATTTGTGTCAACCATAGAACCAAAGAAGATAGAAGAAGCTTTGAGGGATGCCGATTGGATCATGGCTATGCAAGAAGAGCTTAATAATTTCACAAGAAATGATGTTTGGGAGTTGGTAGAAAGGCCAAATGACTACAATGTGATTGGAACCAAGTGGGTGTTCAAAAACAAGCAAGATCAAGATGGCATTGTAGTGAGAAACAAAGCAAGGCTAGTTGCTCAAGGTTACACTCAAGTAGAAGGTCTTGACTATGATGAAACATATGCTCCCGTGGCAAGATTGGAGGCAATAAGGATTCTATTGGCTTATGCTTGTGCACACAACATCAAACTATATCAAATGGATGTCAAAAGTGCATTTCTCAATGGGATCATCAATGAGTTAGTCTTTGTTGAGCAACCTCCCGGATTTGAAGATGACAAGAAACCCAACCATGTGTACAAGTTGAAGAAGGCTTTATATGGCTTAAAGCAAGCACCTAGAGCATGGTATGAGAGGCTAAGGGATTTCCTTCTCTCTAAGGGATTCAAGATGGGCAAGGTTGATACAACTCTATTCACCAAGAAGATTGGAAATGATCTATTCATAGTGCAAATATATGTTGATGACATCATCTTTGGATCAACCAATCAAGCTTATTGTGAAGAATTTGGTGCTATGATGGCCAAAGAGTTTGAAATGTCTATGATTGGTGAACTTAGCTACTTCCTTGGTCTTCAAGTAAAGCAATTGAAGAATGGGACATTTGTGAGTCAAGGGAAATACATAAGGGACATGTTGAAGAAGTTTGGAATGCAAGATGCAAAGCCAATTTCAACTCCAATGGGTACAAATGGCAATTTGGATAGTGATCTTGATGGCAATATGGTGAATCAAAAGGAATATCGGTCTTTGATTGGAAGTCTACTCTATGTCACCGCATCAAGGCCGGATGTCATGTTTAGTGTTTGCATGTGTGCTAGATATCAAGCCTCACCTAGAGAGAGTCATCTCACGGCCGCAAAGAGAATATTGAGGTACTTGAAGCAAACAAGAGATGTTGGACTATGGTATCCCAAGGGGTCAAAGTTTGAATTGATTGGATATTCGGACTCCGACTATGGGGGTTGCAAGATCAATAGAAAGAGCACAAGTGGCACATGTCAATTACTTGGAAGATCACTTGTGTCATGGTCCTCAAAGAAACAAAATAGTGTGGCAATCTCTACCGCCGAAGCCGAATATGTGAGTGCGGGGAGTTGTTGTGCACAATTGCTATGGATGAAATCAACTTTGAAGGATTATGGACTCAACTTCAAGAATGTGCCATTGCTATGTGATAATGAGAGTGCAATCAAGATGATACAAAACCCGGTTCAACATGGAAGAACAAAGCATATTGACATAAGACATCATTTCATTAGAGATCATCAACAAAAGGGAGATATTGCCATTGAAAGTGTTGGCACCAATGATCAACTTGCCGATATTCTCACTAAGCCACTTGATGAAAAGAGGTTTTGCAAGCTAAGGAATGAATTGAACATTCTTGATTTCTCAAACATGAGTTGAATGCACCCCACTCACTTATTGACATGCCTCTCCTTCGACATTGCAAGGTAAAGTTGATTGACATGTCATTCATCCTATGCTAAGGACTTGCTAGAGCATGTAGACATAATAAGTGGTATGCATGAGCATTCATGTTAAATCAAATGAATTTGATGGATATATGTTACCACTATTGCCTCTATGTTTGATTTGATCTAGTGGTGGCATATGACATGTTTGTGAGCTTGCAAACCTAGTGTTGAATCTAGAAGATTTGCTATAAGTGTTTAATTCAACATAGGCAAGATAACCCTTATTATGAGGTGTGAAGAAGCTTGTCTTTGGTTCAAATCGAATTAAATATCTTTGGCAAGTGTTCTAGGTTGAACCAAAATTGATGAATTTTAACCTACTCCATCTAACATTTTTCTTCTCTCCACAATTTGATCCCATTTTTGGGTAAGTTGTTGACAAAGGGGGAGAGAAAAAGATGATTCAACATGATAAAGGGATAAATAAAATTTTTGATGCACACAAGTAGGGGGAGCAAGCTCATAAACAAAGTTGTTGCATTTGTTTGTGCATTCTCATATGACTTGCTCATTGCACATGTATTTAAACTTAATATACATGCTTGTGTGGTGCAATGCTAGTATAGAACTTGGATGATGAAATGATCTACTAGCATGCATAGGAATAGTTTTACATATGGTATCTAGACTTGCCTAAAGCTTTACAAGTGGTCCAAGAACCTTTACATATAATGTTGATCTCACGGGGTTCTTGAGTTTTGATGGTTGTCTAGTTACTTGTTGATGCTAAGGATGGTGTAAAAGGCAACTCCGATTGGTATCACGCTTCAAAGGTCCATTTCTTACACCTTAGCATCCTTTTGGTAGAATTACTCTCCCAACACTTCTATCCATGCATATGTGCAAAGCTTTCTATCCAAACTCTATGCACATATGTAGGGGGAGCTAATGCTACCAAAACCGAGCTTGTGATAATTGTCCAAACTTTACTTATGAGCAAAATGATTGGACAAGTATGACAAGTTCAAAACTTTTATTATCAAAATCATCTTTGTGAGGGTTGTCATCAATTACCAAAAAGGGGGAGATTGAAAGTCCCTAGTTTGGTTTTGGCTAATTGATGAAACCTAGGACTAACCTTTGTATCTAAGTGGATGATTTAGATATAGGTGGTCATTGAATATGAGACATGACATTGACTCATGTGACCAAGATGGTGAAGACCAAGATAAGGCTTGGCTCGATGAACCGGTTGTGAAGGTGAAGGGCAAGTCGAGGCTTCGAAGCGAAGGACCATGCGATGGTGAAGCTTGAGCAAGACTTGGCGCCGACGGACCGATGCAACGGTGAAGAGTAAGTGAAGTCAAGGTCGATGGATCAAGATGGTCATGTGATGATATGAAGTGGATCATATCATTTGGAGAAACAAAATGGGCTCAAGGCAAAGGTATAACCATAGGGCCATTTTGTTTTACACTCAAGACACCATAGAGGGTGTGAGTGGTTTAGGATCGATAGCCGAACTATTAAGAGGAGAAGTCTTATCGGTTATTCGACGCATGGGTGCCACTAGGTGAATTCATGAAGTGCATTGCATGTAGGGCCTAGTGAGCTAACTGGAAAACCTTTGAAAATGATTGAGAAAAAGCTAACACACAAGCACATGGAGATGTACACTTGATGGTGTTGGCACATTTGCAAAGGTGGCGTTGGTCGCGCTGTGGTTTGCGGGAAGAGAGGGGTTTGGGTTCCTCTCTCCCTCCCGCCGAGCGTGCGAGCGCGGGATTCAGGCGATTTCGGGGAAATGAAATGCCTATTTTCCACTACGCCGGAAGTCGGAAAAGAAACGGAGGCGAACGCGGTCACAGAGGTGACCGGACGCTGCACCGGACGCTGCACCGGACGCGGTCAGTTTCGACCGGCGCGTCCGGTCAGTACAGCGTCAGGGTCTGGCGCGCGAGCTAGGGTTTGACACCGGCGCGTCCGGTGACCCACGGGACCGGCGCGTCCGGTCTGGCGATCAGCGAGTCACGAAGTCTTCGGACGCGGTGCGCGTCCGGTCCCTCACCATCGGACGCGTCCGGTGGTCCAGGGAGCTTACTGGACTCGCACCGGACGCGGGTACTGTGGCGTCCGGTGGTTGCGAGGAGCGCGTCCGGTGATGTCTTCGCGGGCGCGGGTGCTGTGCGCACCGGCGCGTCCGGTGGTTCGCAGCAGCGCGTCCGGTCGCTCGTTTGACCGTTGGCGCGCAGTGACCGTTGGAGGATCTAACGGACGAATTTGAAATCTGAGGGACACCGGACGCGGTTGAGCGCGTCCGGTCTGTTACGACCGGCGCGTCCGGTGGTCCCGCGAAAATCGTGAGTGGAGTTGCAACGGCTCTATTTGGATGGGATGCTTATAAATACTTGTTGGCCGGCCCTTTGGGAGGTCTCTTGGCATTTCTAACACTCTTGTGCATCCTTTGAGCTAGAGCTACTCCTCCCACTCATCTCTCTTGCTTGATTGCAAATCAAAAGTGAGATTGAGTGATCCCAAAGTGCATTGCATAGCTTGAGGGCATCTAGTGGCACTTGTGGGTGGTTTAGCCGGTGGATTTCTTGTTACTCTTGGAGAGTACCGCTCCTAGCCGGCTTGGAGATTGTTGGAGGCGTTGGCAAGAGAAGGTGATTGTTCTTGGCCACCTCCGGTTGATTGTGAGAGGTTCTTGTGCTTTCCTCGGCGGGACGCCAAAAGCAACTCTAGTGAAATCCGCGTGTCATTGAGTTACCTCACTTGAGAGTGGTGTCTTGCGGTGCCTTGCGGGGCGTGCCTTGAGGGGCAAGTGACTTGAGGGTCACACCGAGGAACCATCTAAGTGTTGGTCGACACAACCGGTGACGTAGCTTGTCGGTGCACAAGTGAACACCGGGTGAACAAATATTGTGTCTCTTGTCTCCCGGTGATTGGTCTTCATATTGAGTTGTTGTCAATATTGATTGAGTGTATATCATCTTGATGATTGGCAACATCTTCACTTCACCGTCGGTATAATAATCACAATCCTCTCTCTTGCATTTACATTCACTAGTTTATCTTGTGTAGCTCTAGTAGTGGCTTTGCTAGTAGTGTTAGCTTGTTCTCTAGTGTAACCTTAGTGACATAGCTCTTGAGTGAACTAGAGATCTTAATCTACTAGACTTGTGGATAGGAGGCTTGCATCACAAACTTTGGCTAAGCAAAACTCGCTTTACGCCATTTGTTATTCTAACAAGTTTGCTTAGTTGTTCTTGTAGAATTTTAATAGGCTATTCACCCCCCCCCTCTAGCCATCTAGGACCTTACAGCTGGGCGTCAAAACTGTTCAGGCATGCTCCGGAAGCCTAGTCAGTCAAGATTCAAACAGCATAGACAGTTTTTTTAATTTTAATCCCTTTGTAATGAAAATTGTAAAAAAACCGCCCTGGAAAATATATTGCACCCCATAGCCCCTTTGCGTCGCGCCAAACCTACTGGCGCGATCAAAGCACTTAGTCGCGCCATAAGGTTTGGCGCGACTGGCTTTCCACCCTGGCAGGGACGGTTGACCATGGCTTGCGTGGAGGCTGCGGGGCCCACCCCGTCGCGCCACATGCGTCGGCGCGACTGGAGGAATTAGGGTTTTCACTGGGCCGGCCCATTATCGGTTTTCTCGGCTGGGCCCACCTCGTCGCGCCAAAGATCTTGGCGCGACGTTTGAAATAATGTAGGCGCGCCCCGACCCGTTTCCCCTCTCTCTCTCTCTCCTTTCTCTATCGCGCCCGCGACCTGGACTTCAGAGGCGACGCCGCCGCCAGCAGCTCGCCGCCGCGTCCTGGGGCCGCCGCCGGCCAGCCACACCACCTCCCCCGCCCTCTATCTCCCCTGCGCCTCCCCAAATCCCGCCGCCACCTCGCTTCCAGGTCGCGGAGCCTCGCCGTCTGGGTGGGTGGCCGGGCGCGCCGCCCCCTCGTCGGCTCTAGGCGCGGCCTCGCCGGTGAGGCCCGGCGGCGGCGGCTCCTTCCCCACCATCCTCTGCCGTGACTACAACGAAGTCGGCAAGGTACATTCGTATCTTCTTCCCCTTGATTTTATTCTATTTTATCATTTGTGATTATTGCTAGGGTTTGGATGAATTGGGTTCAATGCTGGACGATTGAATCGTTTGTTGATTTGATTTGATGCGTACAATCGGTAGATGTATTAGTGTTCCCGTGAATTTGTCGTAAACTATGTGTTGCATGTGTGTAGGTAGTTGATGCATGGAGGATTTAGTTAGGTTGGTTTGTTGCCTTGGTATGAACGGTATATGTGTAGTATCATATATTTGGTCCAATTAGGTTCATTTTGAGGACCCTATTTGAATTAGGGTCAAATTTGGTATACATTGTCTATGTATATATATTGTTATACTTAGGTAAATTATATTTGGTTTGTTTCTTTTACCTATGCGTTGTCGATATATATTGTGTATATACATTATCTATATATATGGTGTCAACACTTATTGTGTATATATATTGTTTTAGCTTGGCCTATATATATTGTTTTAGCTAGGTCTATATTATGTTGGTTCGTTTTACCAAGGCGTTGTCTATATATATTGTTTATATATATCGTGGTATGGTAATGCATAAATTAGGTTACCAATCCTTTCCTTCCATTTGGTGTTGATGTTTGCATTCCTATTTTGTAGATGGAAAGGTTAGTTTGTTTATATTATGGTGGCAAAGTAAGAGAAAATGGAGAGTTTGAATGCATGAAAAAAGAAGTTTAGTTCTTTAGTGGACCTCCAACTTTTGTTGCATTGGTCAGCAAGTGCCGTGAAAAATTTGGGTGGCCACTAAGTATGAGAGGGAGATTTGACTGCGGGAAGGAACGGTCACATTATCTCCTGATGCCACTCTCTTGTGAGGATGAATGGAAGGACTATGTAGACGTTGTGAAGAGTAGCAACGTTAGGTGCTTGGAAGTTGTGGTGGAGAAGGGATCTAGGCCTCCGGTTGTGCCTGTGGATGTTAGTGTTGGTGTGGAGGTCATTGAAAACCTTACCGAAGAAGAAGAGTTGCAACCAAGTCCAGTTAGAGAAGTTGATAGATTGAGTGACCTCGGTGGCATTGGTGATGAATTCGATGAAGAAGGGTATTATGATGAAGATGCAATGTATGACAGTATATCTGAAGGATCGGAGGATGATGGTGTTGCTGTTGCTGAAGAGGTGGAAGATGATCTCACTTCATACGACGACATGTCGGATGATTTGTCGGATGATTTGTTGAAGGGTGAGGAGCATCGGTCGGAGCCTAGTAGTGAGGACGAAACCGAATGTCGTGATGCAGGGTTTCAGGAGTCCTTACGAGCCCGAGTGGACGGCTCATTGAGAATGGAGTTGAATGACGCCGAACGAAGGATGTTGATGGCCGTCCATGTTGAGGTACCTTCGGTTCCAAACTGCATGGACATTAGTATGGTGGACGAGGCAGTTTGCGACACTGGATTGTCGATGTTGGAAGATGAGGTGCCAGAGAGTGAGGATATGGAGATTAAGACGGGAATGGTGTTTGACACGCTGGAGCATGTGAAGTATTTTCTGCAGGACTACGCCGTGAGGGTTCACAGGCCTTACCATGTCACTCATTGCGATAAGGCGAAGCGGTACACGGTCCTGTGCAAGTCTAGGTGTGGTTGGGGAGTGTGGGTTCGAAAGTTGAGCAACGAGAAATGGAGGATTCGGAATGTTAAGCAACCTCACACATGTCGGTCTTTGAAGGTAAAGAAAGTGCATCCACAGAACACAGCCCGTTACCTCGGCCGTCGTATTGTTGCCGTTGTTAGGGCTGATAGCGACACATCTGTTTCATCGCTCATCGAGACCATACGAGGCTTCACTAGCTATAGAGTGAAGTACTCAAAGGCATGGCGGGCAAAGCAACACGCTATGCAGTTGTTGTGGGGTGATTGGAAGGAGGCGTACAACCAAGTGCCTAGGATTCTAAGTGCCATGAAACACTTCAATCCTGGCCTTAGATGGTATCCTCATGTCGGCCGCGTAGTGGATGACGTCGACGGGATTCCCAAGGCAACTCTGCAGAGGGTGTTTTGGTGTTTTCCACAGTCATGTGAGGCGTTCAAACATTATCGTCCCTTAGTCCTTGTCGATGGCACATTTCTTACAGGCAAGTACTGGGGTGTGTTGATGATTGTAGTTGGAGTTGACCCGGACAATCAGATTGTCCCATTAGCGTTTGCTTTGGCCGAGGGTGAGAATGATGATAGCTGGTGCTGGTTCTTGAAGCATGTGCGGCAGAATGTCATCTGTACCTCTCGCAGGATTTGCATGATCTCAGACCGACATCACGGTTTGCTTAAAGCTGCGAGAGAGGAAGTAGATGGATGGCCTCCACTTGAGCATCGGTGGTGCATGAGGCACTTCACTGCCAACATATGGCGTCGGCAGAAGAAAAAGGAAGTTGTGCAGAAGTTAAAGTCTGTTTGTTGTTGTCGAACCAAGGAGAAGTTTGACAACAAACTTGACGAGTTGGATAAGCTCCTCAATGATACGGCCCATAATTGGTTAAAGGATCAGATGTCACAGAGGGAGAAGTGGGCTCTAGCATTTGACACCGGTGGGCTTAGGTACGGCGTCATGACCACCAATTGTTCGGAATCGTTCAACAAAGTGTTCAAAGGCATCCGTGCAGTTCCTGTGTCAGGCATTGTGGAGTACTCCTTTAGGAAGTGCAATGAGTACTTTGTGAATCGATGGAACAAAGCGAATCGGTCCAAAGAAACATGGGGGAAAGCCGGTAGGAAGCACTTAGAGATTGCGGATATGATATCTAACAACCAAGTCGGCGATTCGTATGGACCATCAAGGCTAGTATACAATATATACTCAACTGGAGGCACTACTCCGGGTGGCGAGAAGTATGGTAGCAGGAATTACAAGGTGGACCTTGAGAAGGTCGAATGCTCCTGTAACATTCCTCAGCTCTATCATGCCCCCTGCTCTCATGTCATCACGGCTTGCACATATAGGGGAATAGACCATGAAAACCACAAGTTCATGTCTCCATTTTATCTCATGTCAAACACTCTCAAAGTGTGGGAGTGTAGCTTTGAGCCGTACCTAGATCCGACACAATGGCCACCGTACCTTGGGTTGGATTATGTTCCGGAGCCCGATCTTTTAAGGACAAAGAAGGGTAGGAGGAAGAAAAAGCGGCTTCGAGGAGTTATGGACGAAGCCAACGGTTATGGTCGCGATAAGTATGGCTATGGAGACTTTAATGAGTCACCGTGTCAGGTCCGTTGCTCCAAATGCCACAGAACCAGTCATACTGCCGCCACTCATGATAGATCCATGAAGGCGCTCAAAGTAGGTAGAGAAAGTGCTGGTCCTAGTGGTTCCAAACGTAGAAAGGTACTTCATTATTTTACATATTTTGTTGTTGACTATATATGTATACTAGTTTACTTTACTTGTCTTATATGTAAATATGTAGTTAATTTATTCGATGTATATCTAACAATGTCTTATGGTTATGTCATTTTCAGGATGGCGCTCCCCCCCGCACTATGACCTTCTTGACCCCGACGTGGACAAAGACCACCGCGCCCACCTGATGGCCGACGAGGGCAAGGTAAGTGAGGCACACTTTTACTTGTTTGCTTGTTTGAAGGTGTTGTTGTTGACTTGTTTATATCTAACATTGTTTTATTGTTTACTTGATTGCAGGTGTTGAAACCTTTGCGCCCCCGCACTCACAAACCCCTCCAGTGGGATGAGCGCTACGCGCCCTTTCTCGCAAGGGCGAGTTTTCTACATCTGGCTCGGGCCGTTGTTGCTGGGCTCCCGGAGATGGACGGCGCACTCTGTAACACCCTAGGTGTTTTTCACTCACTAAGCGGGGGGTTTGAGCTCAAACATGATAGATTAAGTGGAGATGACAATGTCAAGGTCAACCTATGGAGATGAGCCTAACCTAAAGTTGGAGGTTGCACTATTGCTTTACATATAGGCCATTTTCAAGATATATGCTTGGATGGTGTTATTGCAATATCTTCATGTGTCTCACCTTAGTACCTATCTATATTGATCCCTAGAAAAGTTTCATGAAGTTTAGAATCAAAAAGTCACATGAAATGATAAGTTATATGCTTGTTTGGATTATAACTGAAACATGCTTCTGAAACAAGGAAACATGCCTTTTACCTTCCCTGTGAACTAGTGTTTATGCAACATACAAATGCAACATGTGCAACACATCTAGGACACATGTGGAACAATCTAGTGAAACATGTGTAGCATATACCTTGAAACAAACACATGAAACAATTGAAACATGGTGATGAAACAACTATAGCATTTCACTTGATTTCTATGTTTCAGTGCATGTGAGGCCTACACTTTTGTGCAACCTATGCATGGTGTGTATGTTTAGCCTCTAAAATACCTTAACTAGGCTTAGGACACTTAATGGAGCAATGTTCATGTTGACCATGTTGCCTAATTAAGTCTCTAAGTGATAGTTGACCTTGATTTGACCTTGTTTGACCTTGAGAGCACAGTTGCTTGACTGTTTTAAAAGGGTAGATAAAAGTGTTTTCCTATAGCTGCACCCTTAAACAAAGTTATAGCAAATTTTATAAGGAACAAACTTTGTTTAATAGTCAAGTCACGAAAATGTGTGGAACATGCTCAAAAAGGGCCCACAAGTGAGGAATAGGGGCTGATTTGGCACTTGGAAAATTTGGCTAAGTCCTAACTGCGGTTTAACTTCGGGTAACCTAGTTTGGAGCTTTTTATCTTGCAAAACAGATGGATCCAAACCATGATCCTATAATGAAAGTTGTAGTGCATGTTAAGGACAACAACTTTTGTTTAAGGACCAAAACCTAGTTCAGCCTATAAGGCATCCAAAGAGTGGGTCAAAATTTGAATCCTGGGCTGTTTTTTTGGAACCCTGAAATTTTGCTAAGTGTAGACTGAACTAGCAGTTTTCAGTTTCATGGTACCCACCTTCGGCAATGTTTAGTTTGCAAACCATTTGGATTATGGGCAAACTCCTATAAGCAATGTTGGAGTACTCATATAGCTCTATCATCAGGAACAATTGGTTATCTGAATCATCATTCAGTTTAGGAGATACGAAGTGGAGAAAAATGCAGTTTCAGTCGGCTTGAAAATGATTTCAGTTTTCAAGTTTTGTGTACCCCACTTTGGAGCCTCGTATCTCTTGAACCAGGCCGAATCAGACTTTGACACTTAAAGCAAAGTTGGAGATCTCGCGTAGCTCTACAACTTTGGTTACTACAGCTCATGCCAGAACTAAACGGTTTATGAGTTATGAAAGGAGGAAGTTTGATGTTCAGTTGTAATTTCGCGGTAGTATTAGTAGCTCCTTCAGAATTTGAACTGTTGCTGTGCTCGTCATGGCCAACAACGCACAGGGGTCAGCGGACGCGTGGCTCGACGCTCGCTCGCATGTTCACCACGTCGCTGCGCATGTCGACATGAAGAAGCCAAGCCCGAGCGCCCTCCCTTCTCTCACTCTCTCATTCACTGTCCCTCAGTTCGCCCTCTCTCGTTCTTGCTTGCTTGCAGCAGAGCAGCGCCGCTCGGTCCTCCACCGTGCCACTGCTTGCTCCTTCCACCGTCGGCCACCCTCATGCAGCCCCCACCACTGCCTTGCCCTCCGCTGAGCCACGCCTGAGCTCCCAGCTCCCTCGCTCTCCCGCGTGCACGCAGCGCACAGACGCCATGGCCGCACGCTGAAGCTCTGCCGCCGCCGCGTCCTACCGCTCCACCCCTTTTGTGGCCCAAGCCGAGAACCTCAGCGCCCTCACCATCACTTGTCGTCCGCGCTACGCCCTTCCCCGGTTTCCTCCTGTCGCCAGAGTGCCCGCCGCCGGGCTATGCCACTGTGAAGCCGTCGGCGCACGCGGCCAGGCCATCACGGGTCACCGCGGAGCAAGCCACGACTACCAGCGGGTGCGCGGGGACCTCAGGGTGCCTCCCCACCACTTCCCCGACGCCTATGTGCCCTCCTCCGGCCGAACCAGCGAGCTCCGGCGACCCCTCCCCTGTAAAATCGCGACCAGGGACTGCATGCAAGAATTTGACTCAAAGAAGGGGCCTAACTGCAATGTCATAGACTCATATGAATAGTACCTAAAGGACCTAGTTGTGGTAGTTTTTGCTGATTTTTGGAAATTCATAGTAAATCATAGGAAATTCGTAAAATAGCAAATGAGGACTTTTTGGAATCCTTGTGAAATTATCTATGCAGTGGATCTATAATTTGGCATGTTTTAGTTTAATGTTTTTGCTGTAAAAATAGATTTTTCAGATTAGGTTTTCAATGCTAGTTGTATTTGTCATTTTCATAACTGCAAATATAGAGCTCCAAATGAAGTGAAATTTTTGTGACATGCTACTCATGCCATGTTTGATGTGTGGTAATAATTTCATGAATTTTGATTGCTGTATGAGTGAGTTATTAGTGTATCTTGCTCTCACATGATTTATTGCAATATCCATTTGTCTTTTTTATAGAGGTTGATATACATGTCCAATTGGCTTAAAATTTGAACAGTAGACTTTTGAAAGAATATGTAGCTCGCTGTAATTTTGGTAGAATTTATTATGCACTTTTGATATGTGTTCATAATTCCACCCAATTATCTAAGATAAATTAAGAAATGTATTAAAATAATTTATCTAGCTTTGGACATTATGTTTTATGGTGTTCATTAGTCATGTGTGACATGTTGGTCAAGTTATTTTTGTCCAAGTATATGTTTGCAACATAAGTTAATAATTATTTCTTGCGAATGAAGTTTCTGGACAGATCTAGAAACTTGGCAAAGTTCTTCATGATAATGTACTTTGTTGTGAAACTTATTTATACAAAAGTTGTAGATAATTTATGTATCTAGCTGCTGTTAAAATTTGGTGGAATTTGGCCATGTGGTTTAGGAGTTATAGCTATTTAAAGTTGGGGTACAGAATTGCTTGCTCTCTGTCTTGTTAGATCAGTTGCTGTGTTTATGTAAATTCGACATGTTAAACTTTAGAATCATGCTGTGATGATTATAAATGAAATATATATAATTTCATAAGCTTTCCATAATGTCTTCTTGCAAGTCATTTGGAGTTGTAGATCTCCAGTTATGATTAAATTACTCAGTTGTTGGTCTGATGTCCAGAAGGTAGCAATTTCTAGTTTAGTACTTTGATTAACTTTGTCATGCTTGGGTATTGAAGTGTGACTCATATCTTTGATGATACTTGGGTGGCACCCTGTGATCTTGTGAGACTTGTTTCTTGATTGATGTGCTTGCCCTCTTCTATGTTATGTCTTAATGAGGATTAAGTTAATTAGCTCTAGGTGTTTATGTGAACTTTGGTATGCTTGCATGATTACTTTGTTTATTGCACTTCTATGCATTCATACATATGCATTATTGCACCTCATTTAGGTACGCTAGCTAAAGCACGTGAAGAACGTGATGTGGAGCTAACCAGAAGATGGTGTTGGTGGACCTATCTCGGAGATGGAAAGATCGGACAAGTGCTAGAATGAGGGAATGCTCGCCAAGCGAGTTTCATGTGACAAACTCTGACTTGAGTCGGATCCCAGGCAAGCCCCGGAGCATTATAAGCCTCCTATCTTCAAAGCAATTAATGTTATATATGTTATAAGTATTGTTGCATTAAGTGATAGGAGTTGGTTGGAAACTCTTGCTGCATTATATCATTCCTTGTCCAGATATATGAATCCTTGAATCCTATATAGACTAGGATCGAATAGATGCTTAGCCCTGCTTTAAGCGGTAGAAGTCAGGTGATTTCCTATCACCTGCGAGATGTAGGGATATTCATATATGGCACGGTTGGCTATATTTGCTATCGTGGAATGGAACCATGTGTTAATAAAATGAATTGAGACCGGGCGGGATGACGATAGTGAAGCAACAAGGCATGGAGGTCTTGGGTGTGGATCTATCCCCGTCTGAGTCGTTTAAGGACCGATTCGCTGTACGTCCTTGAGTCATGTTGAACGCAGTCTAACACTTAGTTGGCCGGATAAGTCGTTCTGACCGCGAAGCCGAGTAATATAGTTCAGGCCGGGAATCGAATGGTAGGTTGCTTCTTGGAGGAGAGAAAGGATGTGCTTGGGGACATTGGCGTGAGACCAAGGGGGGGTTAGAGTCCCTATCACCTGGCAGAGTGTCGCCCTTGGGGTTGCGACATCATTCGGACCCGCGATTCCTGAATTGTATGAAAGGTGGCTTGTGCGACCCTGGCAGGGGCCTGCGCGGTGAGTGTTAGAAATACCCCTCCAGCTGGATAGGAATTCGATTCGAATCGTCGTCGCTCCCGGTTAGTGAGCACTTGACTTGAGCAGCGGCAACGTAGATTCCATTAAATTGAACGGATGGTTAATTGGATAACGATGGAAAGGTTGCCTCAATTTATACCTGCTATGGTTAATATTGTTTGCTCCTAATAAAGTGAGTGCTCTAGTACAGGTTCTAATATAGATGACAGGTTAATGATAATTAACTTGATGCTTAAGCATTAATGATTACTTATTTATAATAAGCTTTTATGCAAAATGTTGTCAAGCTAGCCCACTTTATATCAGCCTTGCATGATCCTTGGTGTCACCTTATTTCTGGTTTATGACGGGTAAGTCTAGCTGAGTACCTTCTTGTACTCAGGGTTTTACCCCCACTTGTTGCAGGTTGTGATGTATCATGGCGACTGCAAGAGTTGGTTGGCTCCTGCCGTAGAGGTGGAGTGTGATCATGGACATGATCCTTCTTATTGTCTTGTCTCTAATGCTGTTGTTGGAAGTCGACCTTGGTACTGGCATGTATTTGAAATAAGATTAATGTTAGTTTCAAATTACTTTGCTTCCGCTACTTTTCAAATTAAGTTGTAATAACTATGTTGAACTCCGATGTATATTGAATTACTTGTGAAATGGTTGTAACATATGACTTGTTATGTTGAATCACTACGATCTTGGCTTGTATGTTGGTTGGTTTGAAATCCCTCGCGATTTCATTGGACTACCGGAGTTATATGGGCTCAAGTGCGAGAATTTGATCACTTTGGTGATTGTTTTTGTACTTGTGCTCTTATAATTTGGTCGGTTCCGTTACACACTCCTCACTGCCTTTGTGGACCGTTGGTGGCCGGAGACGCACACCTTCCACCTTCCTTGTGGAGAGATGGCACCGTTGCTGGAAGATGTGAGCCACATCTTGGGCCTTCGTGTGAGCGGTGTTGTGGTGTCGGGCGTCGTCAACACTCAAGGCTGGAGGGAGTATGTGACCGAGTTCACTGGCATCATGCCACCCCTCCCAGAAGAGGGCAAGAAGGACAGGATGACCTCTGGTGTTCCCTTATCGTGGGTGAAAGCCAACTTCAAAGATTGCCCAGAAAATGCTGCTCCAGAGGTCATCGAGAGGTACGCTAAGGTGTGGCTATGGCATTTGGTGGGGTCCTTCCTGATGCCAGACTCTTCTGGGAACACCCTCTCCTAGATGACGGTACCAATTATGAGGCAGAATTGGGAAGAGATCGGCCTCTATAGCTGGGGATCAGCCACGCTTGCCTAGTTGTATCGGCAGTTATGTGAGGCATGCAAGAGGTTAGAAAAAACATCAAACATAGGTGGTTGCAGCTACTTCCTTCAGATATGGATTTGGGAGCGGATTCCAATTGGGAAACCACATAGAAAACCAGTCGAAGTAAGTGTTTATCTCCTGTTTCATTGACACAACTTATTTTCTCTTTCATTGCATGCTCTAACTTTGTTTCTTTCATTGTTGTTTGTTTTACAGGCATGGACGAAAGAAGATTCTCGCCCTCCCGTGTGCTATCTTTGGAGCGAGACAAAGGTGGTGAAGGGTGAGCTTGAACGCCGCTACGCCTACTACTCCAACGATTTGGATGTACTACGTCCGAGTGCGGTAATTTTAATCAACCCCGATTCATGTACCCCGATTCATGTACTACCTGTCATTACCTCATAGTTTGAAGGGCTGCGGCATTTTAATCAACCCCGATTCATGTACTAACTAGTCTCTATGTGCAGGTTGAATGGAGACCATATCAAAGGGAAGACGTCACCAGCTTGGGCCTTCCAGCAATAGATGAAGCAGACCGACTCATCTGGAGAGCAAATGCACCCCTCATCTTCTATTATGTGGTGGAGCACCACCAGGCCCGAAGATGTTGCAAGCAGTTTGGCCGCAAACAGGCGTTTCCGCTCGTTGGCTTCGAGCATACAACCCCAGCGTTGCACAAGTAAGAATCTTGATCATTTACCAAGTTCTAATTCATTTGTGCGTCGCTTGTGTTTTGTTTGAACATGACCAAATAGTCTTAATAATTGTGTTTTACCTCGTTGCAGCACCTCGAGGAAGAAAATGTTTGGTGGGAGCAACGACTGGCTGCAAGTCCACGAGCGCTATGTCCAAGGATGGATGAACAAAGAGACGGTGGATCCGGATGATGGGGCAGCTTCAACGGAGAGAGAGTACCGCGAGTACCTCATCTACCTTCACAAAGCCACAAGAGTCCATGTGAAGCCGCCGCTGTCAATCATACCAGCAGATGAGCAAGACAGCGACGAAGAAGACCCCTATGATGTCATAACAAGGAGAGGCGTACAGCCGGAAAGGGCTCCAGTAGAGAACTACGTGGTAAGCAATCCCTTAGCCACTTCCCTTACATCATTCTACTATTTGCAACAACGGTTTCATATCTTCGCATTAATAGGCCACTCAACTAGCTCTCATATCCAATGATGCCGGGTATTATCTTGGACAAGCTGGGGGCCGGGAAGGCTCGCTCCTTACTGAATTTGCACAGGTACAAATTTGCTGAATTTGCACAGGTCTCCTATCCACTCAATTTGGTGAATTTTAATTGTAATGGTCACTTACTTCATTGCCGCTTGCCTTTAAATGTTTGCAGAAAGTGATGAAATATAGTCGACGCATAGCACGGAAGGTGAGCTGCATGAGAGCGGACGATGTCCAGCGCATGCACCTTCAGACAGCTGTTGGGTCAAGTTCTAGGCCAGACATTGGAGGGAGCAGCTCCCGTGGTAGACCTACAGCTCGGCGTGGCGAGAGAGGGAGCTCCTCCCGTGGTAGACCCTCCTCCCGTGGTAGAGCTACCGGTGGGCAAGGCGATGGAGGGAGCTCCTCCAGTGAGGATCACCCTGCCGATCCTCCGTACGAGCTAGGGGGGTCACAGCTTCATGATGCTCCAATTCCCACTCAGGTGCGCTTCTCCAACTGTACATCCTCCCTAAGAATATATGTGAATTTCTTTATATCAATGCTAAGACCGGCGTAAGAGGGGAGACAATATTATTTAGCTCATTTGATGATATATGACAGCTGCTCCTCTCGTGCAATATAACCTTCTAGGATCCCATTGCCAGGCAATCAGAACAGAACATACCTCAATTTCCATAACTTTGAGTACACAACTGATGAGCTGCGTATTTTTGACCTTGTGTGTTCCAGACTTAGTTATGTGTCATAATTGAAAGTACACTATATTGCCTAAAAAAAGACACGGCGTGCCTTTTTTTTGTTAGGACACATATCATCTTGGAAGACTAGATTATTCGTAACACACAAGGCCAAATTAAGAGATGATTTGTGGTGTTTTGCTTATGATGTTTCACTTTGCTCTCTTTTGTGTATCCATTTCAAATCTTCTGTCCTCTTATCTTTCATTTTTTTGTTTGAATAACCTGCTGATTTTCTTCATCTGCAGTGTGAGGTTGGGCATGTTTTATGTTTTCAGTCTCTTTAGTTTAGCAATATGCTATGGATTTAGACTACTGAAGTTACCAAAGTTACTATTTTATTACATGTGTTGTGTAGGAGTCCCCACCACCAAGAGCCACTCGACGACAAAGGATTGACCGTGACCGCAGCGACGTCGGCTACACTCCAAACCTGCAGCCCACAAATCCAGGCCGTGAACGTCGTCGTCGTCAACCGTTTTCACCCAACTAAGTGATGATGGCCTCATGTTATGTGTAAGCTTGAGCTATGTGATGGATTTGTTTTATGTATGAACTATGTGGACTTTGTGGTGTCATGGGTGAGCTTGAGCTTGTTTTGGTAGTGGGACTTGTATAAAAATGTGATGGACTTCTTATAAATGTGATGGAACTATGTAGACTATGTGCTGTCATGGGTGCACTATGTGAATGTGTCATGGAGTTCTTAGCAACTGAGATGTCCCAAGCTTGAAGGTTGTGGGAAACCTGAGTCCCCTATAGCACCTTTATTTGAGAAATCCAGTTTAGATCAGCTCCTAAGATTGTTTGTATTGGTTTTGATTGATCCATATTTGCCTTGATATCTTTATGTTTCACTGAGCTGGATGACACAGCAGAATGTAGTAATCCTAGTCCTAGTCCACAATTCTACGAGCATATGAGATGCGACCAGACAGTTGCTGTTGCAATGTTGCTTATGCTACGTTCTTGTTTTCTGAAACAAGGAGCTTCATTGCTTAACTAGGATTACAATTAGAGTTCAACAATCTTATAGTGACAGTAGTGCATCAGAGGACACTCATTGCTAATATCTGTAGGGCAGAACAGGTAATAGGTCTCACTTAAATAATGTCATAAGTTTGACATGACATTTGCAACATCTAGATAACCTTTTTGCAGGCAATTCACCAAAATATAAACCCACTACTATATTTACATGATATGGTAGAGGCCTAGTCTTATGAGACCCGGAACCATTTCCGGGCCATATATACATACTGCTGGATCATGTGCAGCTTGGACCAAAATGAGATGCGGCGAGACATACACAGCAACAAGTATAGATGCTGGGCAGAATCAACACAGAAGAACAAAGCGCAATCTCGCTGTCACATTTTTTATTATCAAACACACAGGAGAGCTATTACGGGGGATATCTCGTTGTCGCCTTTAGAACCTACTCAACATATGGCCCCCCTGCAAGTCTGCATCAAACAACTTTGTGTCAGAACATTGCTTCACTAGTTCATTGACATTAGAATCATTATGACCATAGTTGCGAGTAGTCAATGTCACAGGCGCAACGGGTCGTCGCGCCAAACCTTCGGGCGCGACGCTTGCAGCAGATGTAAAAATCCATCCGTCGCGCCAAACCTCTTGGCGCGACGGGTCGTCGCGCCAAATCTCCGGGCGCGACGCTTGCAGTAGATGCCTTCCCGAGAGCACCGGGTTGGGTAAAAATCGATGCGTCGCGCCAAACCTCTTGGCGCGACTGGTCGTCGCGCCAAACCTCCGAGCACGACGCTTGCAGCAGATGTCTTCCCGAGAGCACCGGGTTGGGTAAAAATCCATCCGTCGTGCCAAAGAGGTTTGGCGCGACGGGTCGTCGCGCCAAATCTCCGGGCGCGACGCTTGCAGCAGATGCCTTCCCGAGAGCACCGGGTTGGGTAAAAATCCATCCGTCGCGCCAAACCTCTTGGCGCGACGGGTCGTCGCGCCAAATCTCCGGGCGCGATGCTTGCAGCAGATGCCTTCCCGAGAGCACCGGGTTGGGTAAAAATCCATCTGTCGCGCCAAACCTCTTGGCGCGACGGGTCGTCGCGCCAAATCTCCGGGCGCGACGCTTGCAGCAGATGCCTTCCCGAGAGCACCGGGTTGGGTAAAAATCCATCCGTCGCGCCAAACCTCTTGGCGCGACGGGTCGTCGCGCCAAATCTCCGGGCGCGACGCTTGTAGCAGATGCCTTCCCGAGAGCACCGGGTTGGGTAAAAATCCATCCATCGCGCCAAACCTCTTGGCGCGACGGGTCGTCGCGCTAAATCTCCGGGCGCGACGCTTGCAGCAGATGCCTTCCCGAGAGCACCGGGTTGGGTAAAAATCCATCCGTCGCGCCAAACCTCTTGGCGCGACTTGTCGTCGCGCCAAATCTCCGGGCGCGACGCCTGCCTGAAAGCAGCAAACTGGCGACTCCAAAAACAATTATAGCTGGAAAATTTGGCACAACGAGGTTTTTTTTGGCAGTGCAATAACAATTTATAGGTGTTTGAAACAAACAAATTTTTTTGGCGCCACAATTAAGTCTTACAAGCACACACAAATAAGTATTCGAAACATCCATTGCTAACATAAGTCATCACCATCGAGATGAATTGCAAAAGTGCTTCAAGCACCACCACACCATATCGAAACACCACCCAACAAATGTCATTCCACGGCCGTCTTGGTCCCATTGCACAAAAGAGATAACGGTAACCAACTAGTGAGCTCGGCGGGGGCTAGCCCCAGTCTTAGTCGTCTTAGTCACCAGGGCCCCCACTCCATAGGGGCATCGGGGTCATGGTTGAAGTCAAAAGCGGGGTCGTCCTCGCTCTCCTCCTCCTCCTCCTTAGGGGCCGGGGCCGGGAGATGACCGTCGTTCGGTGGCGAATCGGGGACTACAAAAATGGAACAATTGTTAATTTGAACCAATGCAAGATGAATGAACGAGTCCAAAAAGTTATTTTGAGTTGAAGTACTCACACAGCTTACGACACAAATACTTTAGGATTTCCTTTGGGGCCCTGCCGTGCTCAACACGCCAACGGTTCTCGGCCTTCCATGTCTGCCTGTGGTGGTAGTTAATCTCGTTCCTCCTATCCTCGTCCATCTGATCGTAGCGTGCCTTATTCTCGCGCTAGAACCTAATGATCTCCTCTGGGTCATGTAGCCTAAGTTGTCCATTCCTCTGCCTAAGCTTGCCCTTCTTCTTGATCACCTCCCGCTCATAGTCATGTAAAACATTGTTCCATGACTCGCCACCTGGGGTGCGAACACTGTTCAACAACCGGGTTCTTTCTCTATAAGCGTGCAGTTTCAGTCTCATGGACTCCGACAAGTTGGGCGAACGCAGCCTTCCATCCAAATTGAGTTCCGCCAATATCTTTCCACGATTGGGGAAATCCTCCCAATCGCATGTCTTCCCCTTCTGAAAACAAACAGAAATCAGTGAGCAAACAAAACAAGTACCAAACAAAACAAAACTATTTCAGGGGTAAAGTTAGTCAACTCACAAAGAACTCATTGGGCCCTCCATAAGCATTGCCACAATAGAAGCCTCTCCCTAGCTCTGAAGGAACAACTCCTTCTTTAGCCAAGATGCCACACTTGCACTTTGGGGCCGGCTTCGACAAGCATGGCCATGGAACGTCGCCACGTACATATTGTATAGCCTCTTCTTCCGAAGGCCACTGTGTTTTGGGTCCGTAGATGTACTCGTCAAACTCACAAGCTGGGAAACCATCCTACAAAATATAATGTTCAAACCAAATTGTTATAATGTCATCAACGCAAATGACGTCGCAAAATGGAATAGTACTCGAATGAACACTTACGGCGCCACGTTCACCACAACGGAAGAAGGGATCAAACATTCCCGGCTTGCTTGGTTCTTGGAGTACCGCCTCCTTGCCACAGTGGCATCTAGGAGGATGTTTTTTCCGCTCAATTGCGGCCATCCACATCTCAAGAGCCTCCATCTTAGAAGGATTGCCGGGTGGAGGCACCCATGGAACATACTCACTCATCTGAACACTCTTCCATGGGTCGTAAGGAAAGTACATGATGCGGCGATCCCACTTGTCACGACCATCGATCCACCGGTAGAAGTCGCATCCTTCTATAGCATGAGGATTATTGGTGCGGGGGCCACGCCGAAGTGAACAGCAGAAAAAACGACGACCAGACGACAGCTCGTGCCTTGATTGCTTCACCCATGCCTGCAAACCGCAATGACAATTTGGTGGTGGTTCATCCGGTGGGTGTAGCTCTTGATCATCGTGAGTCGACGGATGGTGCACGAACGGATTCTCCATCAAACCTAATATAGAGTGAGTCAAAGAGATACAATGTCAATCCACATCACAATATTGGAGACAATTATAGTAACAAACCCCTATATCACAAAACATAAACAAAAATCATGTATTGAAAACACATGACTCATAATTCCAACATGTTAGATTTTAGTACACATGAAACCCTAAATCACAAACTTAGAAGCATTTCAAATAAGCACATAACCATAATAACAATACAATCAACAAAACTTACTACATTTTCCATCCATCTTCACCAAACCATAGAACACATGACCACTACCATTTCCCATCCATTTTCCCCAAACTCTAGAACAATAGCATCCACAAAGATTACAACAACAAGAACATTACCAATCATTTTCCATCCATCCTTCTCAAACCCTACAACACTACCATTTCACATCCATTTCCACCAAACCCTAAAACACTTCCATCTAAAATAATTTCAACCACTACATGATGACAAAATGTATCCAACACAATAAGAGTGCTTTGCATAACTAAGATTGTGCTTAAAACACTAAATCCAACCTTGCAATAAAAAATCACCAACTAAGCATTGTAGACATAATGAACCAAAATCTTCCAACCAAAATATAGATCGGGGAAGCATACCTCAACCACTTGAAGAGTTGCACCAAACATCCACATAAAAACTTGATGATTTGTAGGATTTGAATGAGGAAAAAAGGAGAAGATACACTACAGTCGCACTCGTCGCAATGAGCTCGCACTCGTCGCAATGCTGCCTGGGAGAGTGGGGAGAGGGAGAGAGGAGGGTTGGCGGTAGCATTTATAGCGAGTTCATCGCGCCAAACATAACGGCGCGACGAGTCGGTGGGGCCCGCCAAGGCTAATGGAGATGGGCCGGCCCATTACCAACCCTAAGTCCTCCAGTCGCGCCGACGCATGTGGCGCGACGGGGTGGGCCCCGCAGCCTCCACGCAAGCCGTGGTCAACCGTCCCTGTCAGGGTGGAAAGCCAGTCGCGCCAAACCTTATGGCGCGACTAAGTGCTTTGATCGCGCCAGTAGGTTTGGCGCGACGCAAAGGGGCTATGGGGTGCAATATATTTTCCAGGGCGGCTTTTTTGCAATTTTCATTACAAAGGGATTAAAATTAAAAAAACTGCCAACAGCATACAACCACTAGACGACAAGCGGTTACTGATCATTGTCCCAGGAGGTACTCGGCTGCATCCCCGAGTATATTCTTTTCAGATCCTAGCGCTGATTACAAGTGCTCGGACACAGGCTCAGGGTTACGGGATACATATCCCTAGGGAATGTTTTTATTTTTTCTAGAAGTTTTCAGAGAAAACCCTCCAACTCTTTGTTTCAAACAGCAAGAGGCTCAGGGCTACACTCAGTGAGTGTACTTTTTCGAAAAGTGCATACCATTCGAAGATCTCAAGAAGCGCTACATGGTTTCTCTTAAGAAAGCATTCGGACAACGCTTGTTTCTACTTGGCAAGACCTCGAGGAACAAGAAGAGGCTTTCAAAGTTCAACCATAGGCTTGTCGATATGTAGTATCCCGGGTATCCCGCAAGGAAGGGAGAATATCTAGTCCGATTAGGATTCCTTCCATATAATCCTAATAGTAGTGCTATCCTGTAATCTCACTAGGACTCTTATATTGTAAATCGACTAAGACTCTTGCCTCCTGGACTATATAAAGGAGGGCAGGGTTCCCTAGATCGGGGCCTCAGAACAATAGGAACAGACCTCACAGTCTAAATCCTAAAGCGCAAGGCGCAATATATTATTCACTCCAAACTGGACGTAAGGACACCGACGCTATTTCGGCGGATCGAACCAATATAAATAGTTGTCTCTGCGTTCACCATCGAGTTCTGCATACGCCAATGCCCTCCAAACAAACGTCTCGGGTAACTCTGTGACGGCTTGCCGGTCGTCAAATACCGACACTAAGATCTCTAAGGTTAAACATCATTTGGCATGGCTCCGATCGATCAGGATAGAAGCTGTATAGGTCACAGTGGGTGCAGATGCACCCATGCCAAAAACAGATTTTAGTGCTAACTATCGTTTCTTTTACCATATGCGCACCCCACCCACAGGACAGCAAAATCAAGGTTAGCACTAAAATTTGATTGATTAAGCCGACCAAATCCTAGCAGTTGCTTGGCGCAAAAAAAAATCCTAGTAGTTGCGTGCAAGAGGCAGATTAGCCCACTGTAGAAACCAACGTTGTTTTTACCTTTTTTCACATTTTTTTATTTTAGCTTCACTGCAATGCACTAATAACAAATACTCCATTCATTCCAAATTATAAGATGTTTTGTTTTTTTTGATGTAAATATTATTTTTACTATGTATATCTAGACATAATATATATTTAAATGCATAGTAAAAACTACGTAGAATCTAGAAAAGTCAGAGCATTTTATAATTTGAAATGGAGAGAGTATGTATGCAGACTATTTTGATTACACATTGTTGCTATAAAGTTACAAAGATGATCTAGCTAGCGATACGGCATTATAAGCGCCCAATTCGATCGAATCTTTGTCATGTACTGGAATGTCCAAGCCAGCCGGCCGGCATGTACAGTTCAACTTAATCTTTGTCTCATATAATAACAGACGTTCATGTCAAAGTCGGTCAAATTAAACTCTCGAGGTTTCCATATTTTGGAACCTCTATCAGTCTATCTAGCATCAAAGAGACATGCATTATTTTCATGCAATTCGTGATGATTGCATTGCACCAGACTTTGTTGGTGGCGGGGACCGACCCGACGTCAATCACAGTGGAGTGGTCGCTGTCGGAGCTGATCCGGCACCCGGAGATCCTGAAGCGGGCCCAGGAAGAAGCGGACGCCGTGGTGAGCCGCGGCAGGCTCGTCTCGGAGCGCGACCTCCCGCGGCTGCCCTTGCTGAACGCCGTCGTCAAGGAGACCCGTCGACGCCGCTGTCGCTGCCCCGCGTGGCCGCCGACGACTGCGAGGTCGCCGGGTTCCACGTCCCCAAGGGCTCGGAGCTGCTGGTCAACGTGTGGGGCATCGCCCGTGACCCGGCCCTGCGGCCCGACCCGCTCCAGTTCCGGCCTTCCCGCTTCCTCCCGGGCCCGGGTGGATATGGGTTCAGTGAGACTGAGCACTATGGATATGGGTTCATACCGTTCGGGGCCGGGCGAAGGGTGTGCGCGGGCCGGAGCTGGGGCACGCGCATGGTCGCGCTCGCTTGCGCCACTCTGGTCCACGCGTTCGATTGGGAGCTGCCGGCGGGGCAGACGCCGGGCGACCTCGACATGGAGGAGACACTCGCTCTACTCTTGCAGCGGGCTGTGCCGTTGATGCTTCGTCCTGTCCCCAGGCTGCTCCCATCTGCATACGACATCATTGCATAATTGATAAATAAAATAAAATACACTTTGCTCTGTGTACTGTACTGTGAAAATAAATAATAATGGGGAAGAAAGACTGGTCGTGCATTATACTATGCTTGTTCTCTTTTTTGTGGTGCTGTCGTTATGCTCACTGCTGTAATCAATGAACAACTTATGTTATGTTTACAAAGAGTCCGTATGATGTTTCCTAAAAAAAAAGAGTCCGTATGATTATGATGTACTTATGTGCATGGAAGCTCTTGTGTTGTGTACTTTCCTCACTATATTTCTGACACGATACTGGCACTTCTTATAGATATACAGTACTCCCTCAGTCCATAAAAACCTGAAATTCTCGTTTTTCGAGAAGCCAAACAGTTTCAACTTTGACTAAATTTATATTAAAAAATACTAATGTTTATGATACAAAATAAGTATCATTAGATTAGTTATAGAATATATTTTTATAATAAATTTATTTGGAGACATAAATGTTAATACTATTTACTATAAACTTGATGAAACTTGAGTCAGTTTGACTGACACACATCCCATAATTGCATCTTTTCTCGGACGAAGGAAGTATACATAGCTCATGTGATTATATCGCCCTAAATAAGAATGCATGCCTAATTTCGGAATTCCATAGGCATGCATTCTCATTCTCCTTCTTTTTTATTTTAAGAAAAAAGATACTAACATCATTCCGTCCAGTCGACCCTACCATTCAACAATCACCTTAAATTCAATGGATGGTAGCATTTTTCTCCATCACGCAAAAGACTTGCACATTTTTGTATTATAAGAAGGAAATAGTTGAAGTACAAAGGGGCGCCAACAACATTTTCAATATCTCATGGCGACCCCGCTTCAATTCGACGCTAGCCTATTACTCGCGGTAAGAGACAACCAAGGTGCTTGGCACCTGCCTGCACCCACTGCTCAGCCTGGTACTTGATCCCTGCCATTAGAGCTTGGACTTTGGTGTTGGCCCCGCGGAAGCACCGAGCATTTCGCTCTTTCCAAATTTCCCAGACAATGAGGGCGAAGAGCGTGTCGGCGCCCCTCATGTAGCTCCCTGTCCACTGTGATCGCCACGTTTCACACCACTCGACGATTGTTCCTGATGGCGATTGCTGTAGTGACGCACCAAGCATTGTGCTAGCCCTGAACCAAATCTGCCTGGAGAATGAGTAGTCGACGACGATGTGGTCGATCGTCTCTGGTTCCTGATCGCATAGCCAGCAGTTGTCATGTGCGTCCAGGCCATGCTTTCTCCTCCGGTCTGCTGTCCATTGTCGTCGGCGGATTGCGAACCAGAGGAAGAGCTTCACCCATAGTGGAGCCCAAGCTTCCTAGATCCTGATGCACCCCGGCACCGACTGTGATCCGCCTGATATGCCGGGCGCACTGAGAATTTTCCGTCAGAAGCCCAACACCAAATGAGTTGGTCCGGAGTATCGGTGAGCTGGATGGCCTGCCACAGCTAAAGGTACTCACCCATCGCCTGGACTGACAGGCCTCCCCTGATAGATATGGCGCACCCAACTTCTGCCCGTTATAGCTTCAGCCACCGTCTGCCTGCTGATTGTTCGTTTAGGCACGAAACTGAGCAGCGTGGGTGCTATCGATCTGACGGAGACCCCATTGATCCACCTATCCAACCAGAAGGGATGGTAGTATTAATGTTTCCAAGTTTGGAAGAATGCAAGAGGCAAGGATCACGCCATTTGAAACAGATTCTGAAGACGCAGATGAACAGGCATTGACGCATAGACAAGGAATGTTTCAGTTCAGTCAGAAGATGACTTTATTTCACATGGTAGCAGCATTTCTGAAGATATATGATATGATTTTGTCCGGCAACCAAGAAGATTGCCATGACGCCCTAAACATGGATGCAACTGAGGCAATAGCACATGAAGTGAAACAGGGACTTCATTCCTAAGCTACGTACGTCTATGTGACCAGATAGACAGGACCGTAGGCCTCCCTTTTCACCCCGTAGCTCACATGGTCAAGCTGCATGTAACAAGGCAGATCGTCTTCTTCGTCTCCTCCAGCCACCGCAGACACAAAGCAATCTTCCGCCGTGCGCCGGATCACACGGACCAGATTGACGCACTCTTCCAGCATTGCGCTGCTGGACCACCTCAGGCTACTCTGCTTGAAGCTGCTGGGTGCCTTGGCGTCTGATTTCTTGTGCTTCATCTTGTTCTGAAACTTGGACAGGAACGTCAGGTACTTCTTCCATGTCTTCTTCTTTGGAGGAGCGTTTGGGCCTGAACTGCTGCTCTGCCTATGTTTCGTTGCTTGGCTTGCTTCTCCCCTGATCTGACATGAGAATTGGCAACGGTTTAGACTTGAGACGCAGCAGCATGTAGATGTGTGAAAAACTGATGGCATGGTTAAAATTTTGATGGAGATAGAATGTCATGTAAATGTACACATAGGTCACCTTGGACTGGTCCTGGTGGGGAGCACAAGCAGCCCTCCCAAAGCAACTCTTCTTCGTCATCTGGCGGAAACAGAGGAGGAAGAGCTACACTTCACAAATGGTTGAGAGCAAGAGAGACAGCTCAGCTAAGAGCAGACCATGGCGATGTGCAAGTGCAATGGATCACCAAGTATCTTCTACTCCCTCCGTCCCAGAAAAAGTGTCGTTTTAGGTTTTTCAGACATCATGTTTGACCGTTTGTCTTATTCAAAAATTTTGTGCAATTTATAAAATAAATAAATCATTATTGAAGTATCTCTAATGATAAAATAAGTCATAACAAAATAAATAATATTTATTAAAATTTTTTGAATAAGACGAACGGTCAAACACGATGTCTGAAAAACCTAAAACGACACTTTTTCTGGAACGGAGGGAGTAGGAGCTAGTCAGTGGCTGCTGGCAGATGAGCAGACTGACTGCAGCTGCAGTAGGGCAGGCAGGCTTGAACTGGAAAGGCAGGGGTGCCAGTAAGGCCTTGTTTAGATATTTAAATTCATTCTTAAATTTTACTATGCAAAAAGAAGATTTTCCATCACATCAAAATGTCAGCACATATATGGAGTATTAAATGTAGATGAAATCAAAAACTAATTGCACAGTTTTGTTATACTTTGCGAGACGAATATTTTAAGCCTAATTAATCAATGTCTGGACAATTATTACCAAATAAAAACAAAATTGCTACAGTGTGACGAGACACTTTCTATGCAAACTTTGCGTCCAAAGTTTGGAATGGCCTAAATACAAAGGCCAGTGCATTGAATAAGATGCTACAGTACAGATTTGTCACAGGAGATGCCCCAGCACTTGGGGCTTGGGCCTGTTTAGTTGCCTATGCAACCCAAAAAAAATTGCACAGTATCTGTTACATCGAATCTTGCGGCACATGCATGGAGTAATAAATGTAGACGAAAGAAAAAACTAATTACACAGTTTAGTTGTAAATCACGAGACAAATCTTTTGAGCCTAATTAGTCCATGACTGGACACAAATTGCCAAATAAAACGAAAAGTGCTACAGTAGCCGAATCCAAACTTTTTCACCAACTAAACAACCCTATATACCAAAGTTGGAGGCGTGCTATTAATCTATTATGATTCAGAGTCAGTGTGCACTGCCTGCCTGTGTTTGTTCTAGTATCAGTTGAAGCTTTACCTCAAAACCTAACAATATTTTATAGTCAATCTGGACAAGCTTTGAACTAGCCCTTTGTTTAGATCACCTCAAAATTCCAAGTTTTTTCACTCTCTCCATCACATCAATTTTTAGCCGCTTGCATGGAGTACTAAATGTAGGTAAAAAAATATTTAATTACACAGTTTAGTTCAAAATCACGAGATGAATCTTTTGAGCCTAGTTGATCCACGATTGGACAATATTTATCAAATAAGACGAAAGTGATACTATTCATTAGGTTGAAAAAATCTTTAATCTAAACCAGGGCTAGGACACAGGAAACATTTTGGACCGCGCTCTGCAGGGCATGAGGGCCAGGGCGGTCATGTATGAATGTACTCCCTCCGTTCCTTTTGGCCGCGTTTAGATACCCAAATTCCACCCTAAATTCTACTATGCAAAAAGAAGATTCCCCATCACATCAAAATGTCGGCACATATATGGAGTATTAAATGTAGATGAAATCAAAAACTAATTGCACAGTTTTGTTATACTTTGCGAGACGAATATTTTAAGCCTAATTAATCAATATTTGGACAATTATTATCAAATAAAAACAAAATTGCTACAGTATGCCGGGACATTTACTATGCAAAGTTTGGATCCCAAATTTGGGATCTAAACAAGGCCTTTGTTTGTTGCTCGGGAACCGTGTTTGTGAGGAGAGTACGGATTCCAATCGACAAACAATAAGGTACCGTTTAGTTGCCAAGAATTTTGCCAAAATTTTCAGATTCCCCGTCACATCGAATCTTTAAACGCATGCATGAAGCATTAAATATAGATAAAAAATAAAACTAATTACATAGTTTAGACAAAATGGACGAGACAAATCTTTTAAGCCTAATTAGACCATGATTGGACAATATTTGCCAAATAACAACGAAACTGCTACAGTAGTATTTCGCCAAAAATTTTGCCAACTAAACATCCCCTAAGGCAAAGACGAGTAGACTGAATCTTTCGAGACGGCTGAACAATTTGTCAGGGGGCAGTGAACCTGAGTTGGGACAAACACATGTGAAGTTCGCAAAAAAAAAAAAAAAGACAAACACATGTGAAGGAAGCAGCTAGCGGGATTAGCAGATTTCACGGGTATCTGCATTGGATGGATGGATGAGCATCACATGTTCTGAACCACTCCTGAGTAATTATTTCCTTCGTGTCTTGGTTTCTACGGAGTAGTACCCACATTGCACTTCTGACATGTCTCCTCCTAGGCTAGATAGTCTCTTGTCATTTCCTGCACAGATAGTCTCGTCATTTCCTGCACTAACATATTACTTAGTATTTTTTGGTCTTACCAGGGAAAATGTTGCCCTGGGCAGGGCTGCCATCTTTCTACATGTTTTGTACTATATAAAAAATCAGCAAGCAGCGGATCAAACAAACCTTTGCTAGGTCAAACAGATTCACTAGCAAAAGAAACCAGTATCAAGACAGGCATCAAGAATACATCTCTACTGAAACAAACACATCTCGCGTGCTACAGTTTCTTTCCGCAACATATGAGGAATGACGACCAACAAAATTGCTGCCTCTGCTCAACCTAAGGACAACAGGGGCAAAAAGACCTGATTTATATTTCCTACAGCTGCCCACACGTTCTGGAACTCATTAGCTCTTGCCTGACATTTCAGGCTTCAGCAATTTGCGAACTTCAGACGCAGTCAGCTTCTCCTTACCAGCCAGGTCTGCGAGCTCAGCAATGGACTGTTTCTGTTTGCCAGCATTCTTGACAAATGGTGCGCTAGTACCACTATCGCGAACAAAAAGTTTGCCGTCTGGTCTACCAGAAATGGGTTTGTGATGTTTTTGTTTCTTGAGGCTCGGTTTATCTGAAAGGAAACCTGGGGATTTCCTCTTGACAGAGCCCTTCAAGAACACCATGCTGGCACTAGCACCAGCGCCTTCACTTGGGGGGTTCTTGCTACTTGATCCTTTCTCAGAAGATGCATTGGCAGATTTTGGCCTCTTACTGTTTTCTTTCTGAGAGAAATATGATTTGTTGCTCCTGGCATCCTCAGTAATTCTGTCAGCCTTCTCTTTCTGCTTACGTTTCTTCATGGGACTCTGAGAGAACTTTTCTTTGATATTCTGCCCAGTAGATTGACTGTTTGAGCCAAATTCCGCCTCAAACTTCTTTTGAGTTGTTTCTTTTGAAGTTTGACTAGTTCTCCACTGCTCAGGTCGCCTAGCATATCTGTGACAAAAAGGGCAATAAGTCGGTTAACATGGGCAAAGGACTGAACAACTTTTTAATAAATTGTACTATAGCATAGATTATTTGACTAAGTGCATTTGCAGACAATGGAAATATGACTTGCCTATCGACATCCAGCTTCTTTAGCAAGTGGAACCCATGTCTTGTTTTAGATAGTTCAGATTGCACAGCCAACAGCTCTGCCACTATAGCCTCTTTATGAGAAAAGTTACTGGCAGTAAAGCACTTCTCTACTAAGAATGAGCCAGAAGGATTCATAGCAATCTCTCCATAATGACCTTGCAACCTGCCACATAATACATATGCTGGTAAAAAGGAAGACTGATCTAGAAAACTAAGATAAACAAAGTCTGCAGTTTTCTATTTACAAAAATGTGGAAAGTACTGTTCAAAAGCAATAAAATAAACAGAAATAATGAGATGTTAACTACAGTCAGGTGCCAAGCGTTCAGCTTAACAAATCACAAACAAGATTGACATGCAATAGAGGGATGAAAACAGGACAGATAATTTCTGTCTAATCCGTCCGTCCGAAGGGGTTCAGAGACCAAATGGATAGACGTATCTGAATCCAAAGGGTTCAGATACTAGATGGATAGTCCATATACAAATCCGTACATTCAATATCCAATACCATATCCGAATCTGGATACTCAAAGTTGGATATCTGATACAGATATGTAGCTCAATACTAGTATCTGACTATCAATTGACCATAATTATCGTTCTACAAAGCCTAGCATTCTCATGAACACATTTGAGCTTTGTGAAACATTTTTTATTTATTCTTTTTATCACAATCAGGACAAACAAGGTTTTTGGTAATGAGGCTGTAAAACTAGTTGAACCAAGTCTATTTTTACTTAACCAAACATTCAACCAACATTTTATAGCCTTATTGCCATGATGATTACTGCTCAAAAATGAAAACGAAAATATTATAGCACTATCCGTGCAACTCAAACATTTATTAAACTGCAATGCGTAAACGAATCATATGAATTCACTATATCTGAACACATTTTGAGGAAGTGATGAAATAGTCTCCGAATAGTTGGGGTGTTTGGAAGAGGCTTACTTTCCAAAAACTTTAAATTTACGCTTTGCAGTGGCACTTGAACCTAGAAAAGACTCAAGAACACGGCTACCTCCTGAATCCTTGGAAATTTGGAGGATCTGATCATCCCCCATGGCCAGCAAGCTTGCGACATATGGGCGAATATATTGCTGCACAATAAAAGGAATGCAAGAGCAAGGTTTTAGCCATCCAGGTTTTTCCATACTAATGTTAAACATAATGGTAGCAATTAGTTAAGATGTCAGAGAGATAAGAGCCAGATATGGACTACGGTATTGCTATATTGTTCAAGAAATAAGGTACCGATTACTCATTAAGAGTAACAAGTAGGAGAGACAGTTAAAAATCTAAGTGATTGAAGCTAGATAAAAACAGAACTAGCCAAGTGAGCATAAAAACAATTTGGAAACTAGGAGAGAACAATGAGCAGTTAGCAGCATGCACCAAAAATCAGAGATATATTGCTACCATGTGGCAGTGAGCAGGGGGGGTTAAAAAGAATACACCAACTTCAACATACATGCGGGTATTGGAAAATAGATTGCAGCATCAAGCAACCCAGAATGCTCATCTTTGCACCATGAGTCCATTTCCAATAAGATCTCTCATGTAGGTAGTTCTCAAGAAAAAGTATACGTGCAACAATGCTATCAGGAGACTCAGAATCTGAACTTAACGCTGCAGCGAGAGCTTGAGAACTCTGCAGTTCATAACAAAGGAATCAGACATATTTAGTGAAAATTGGTTATAAAATAATGATGCAGAAACAAAAAGTTCATAAATGAAGACCTCAAAGCGATAAGTTTCAAGCCGCTGGCATGCCGCTAAGATGGAAGCTACAACCCCTGTTTTACCTAGTTCAAGCAATTCCTTCATTTTTGGACCAAGTTCCTCCCATATTTGATTCATCTGAGTGAAAATAAAAGTATTATCAAAATGAAATAAAGAAAATCTCATATTGCAAACTATAACCAGACTGGAATTAGAAATGTTAAGTAGAAGAATTATCTAAAACACAAATCACATTCTATACATGATTTCGGCACATGGACTCACATAAGCACATTCTGACATACATAAGTACTATATCCCCTCGCAGGTAAGTAGTAGATACAGAAGTAAGAGTCAAGAAATTATAGCAAAGGTTATTGCAAAAATAGGATAGCCGCTCAGACAAGAGATTGTACATGACTTGTGAATGAATGATACAGGATGCATTTCAAATGTTCAGTATCAAGAGTCAAGATCTACCATTAACCAGTCATGAATATCAAACGAAGCAGATATGTTACAGTGGCCTCCAATTTTTCAACATGAAGCAATGATATACAAATTGTTGACAAACTCCCATGTCTCAGGGCAACATGAATAGATAATAGAGCATTTACTTTAGCACAGAACATTAGTTTGCTGAAAGAACATTTCAAATGTTACTTCCTGCACAAGTCTGTATACCTGATCTGAGGTTTTAGCAGATGATATGAAAGCTTGCACCACATAGTTGCCACAGTGGTGAGATGAGATGGCAAATAATGCACCCTTCAGACTACCTGCAAGCATACCATTCCGCAATTCCTCTGGGGCAACCTCCACAATCACCTGCAAATCATTATTATCACCTAATAAGTATTATCCAGCACAATAAATTGCATCATCATTAGGATTTTTCCACAACTCCTTGTGTGTGTACTCTCACACACCCAATAAAAAAGAACCAGATATGAAAAGAAAGAAAGAACCACAAGATCAATGTAGAGCGAGGCTTAATTACAAGGAAACACAAGGATATATGATTTGACTTTTTCATTGCAGAGAAAAATGCTCAAAAAATACCTCCAAGAGATGACTATAAGCACTTTCTTCAAGTAAAGTAACAATCTCCTCCTTTTTTTCACTACAATCTCTCTTATGTACGGTGTTATATTCATCATAACCAAGAAGTATTGATATTATATGATGCAATTCATTATCGTCACCAGACGATAGCTTCAGTGCAGTCTGCAGAATGACATGTTAAGAGATAGACTCTGTCAGGCCAAGGTCTCTCTGACAAAACTGCATACAAAAGAAACTTAACCGAAGTTCAGACTTGGCGGGGATCAGTAGATCCTCGTTTACCAATGATCCAACTAGTTCTATTTAAATTTTACCAGCTGTTAGCCTTAAATGTTATTGTACTCGGTTAAACTGTTTTTGCTGCCCCAAAAGTTAAAGTAATGGTGCGATGTCGGGAAGTAGCAGGGAATAAATCCCATGAGCCAGAGGAAGAAAAGCAAGAAGACAATTGCCAACTACCTTTCCTCTTTATCTCTCGCTTTAGAACCCTAGTTTATCCTTTGCTCCAGTTTATCGTTTCTTTGTTCAATTTAGTTGTTGTTCATGTCCGACCAACCCCAGATCCTGACACTCAGTAACCAAAATCCAGAAATATATTCCATTCAATGATACTAACCTGTAAAACAAGGCTACTGTTCTTGTCAACTCGTAAAGTTGCAATGTCTGCTTTTGCATTATGTAGCATTTCTCTGACGAAAGACCTAAACATGCCTGGGAAACCATTTTCAAAATTCTTTGGAACATGTCCACTAGGTTGATTTGTCACACAACTCAACCGCTCAGCTAGAACAGTAGATCTCTTAGTAGTGTGGAAGTCTTGAAGAGACTCTGATGGAACACCCTTACAAAGACAAAGTAGAGTGCGGAGAACATGTGATCCATAGCAGCTGGACATCACATTAGCAGCATCTGCAGCAATAACCTGAAACAATGACTCAAATTTAAGGTCCATTGTAAGAAAATGGAATGAGATACGTTGCCAATGAAAGAAAAGAATACCTTGCATATTTTGTTCAGTATCCCTTCTATCATGGCCCTGGAGGTTTCATCTTCAAGATGTGTTGTGAGTGACTTGAGAGCTGCTTCAGCCACATGTGACCCATTTTTGTCCATGGCAATGACCGAAAAATAGTCGATACAATTGCGGAGGAATGTGCATAACTGCTCCAACTCACAGCCTTCTATAAGAACCTGCAAGGTGTGGCTTATAACAGCATCGGTGGCAAGTTCAAGCTCTTTCCCTCTAGTTTCTTCTAAGGCATTAGCGCATATAGTCGAGCGCTCTTCAATATCAATCTCCTTGTTATCAAAGAGATTTGAGATCTCCATAAAGTACTTTGCAGTTTCAGGATCAACTCTTTTCCTAAACATTGTTGATCATCAGAAAATAAACCTATCAGCACATTAACATCTTCATACATAAAAAAAAAACGATGCCATCATCTCCACATTTAAAAGAAACAGGTAAATTCAAAAGGCACGAACTGTCATACTCATACCTAAGAACATTTTGTACTGGTTTTGATGTATTTGAGGATGGTAACCCATCCTGATTGTTGAGGTTCCTGGTCCTGGGATTCACCATCACAGAGCTTCCTGAATGATGGTCCTTTCCTTGCCCTTGCCCTTTCCCTTTCTTCCCATCATCACTCCTCTGCTTCGTATCCTTCCCATGCCGAGGTTTCCCTACAGAAGGTCCTTTACTCGAGCTGTGACCCCCTTTCCGGGGTTTCTCCCTCTTATCCTTCCTTGCCCTCTTCTTGTGTGAGCTATCATCTAAACCACCATCTCCCAAGCCATTTCTTGTGCTCCCCTTGGGTCTAATTGCCTTGGACCCAACACAAACCATTGCTCATGTGCACTTTGACAGCAGCTGCTTATCTGAAACCAGACATAGAGGAAGCAGAATCAGCATTCTGAAAGTAACAAGAATCCTAGAGAACGGGGCCACATACTGCAGTCCGCAAGGCAACAGCAACCAGGGGCGGACCAGGACATGGGTGTACACATGTGCACCCGATAATTCATGCAAAAACTTCGGAGTTAGTAGGCCCCAGGTTTTGAGTTAGGGTTTGGGTGCTCGGTTTCGTTCAGCGTGAAGGGAAAAGAAGGGGTGGGGATACCTGGTGGGAGCTCGTCGCCGGAGAAGAGGCCGACGAAGGCCTCAGCACCTGTCGTAGGGCGGCGGCGGCGGCAGTGGTCGGCTCGTCGCATGGAGGCGCACGCAGGGTGAAGGAACGGATGCGGCCGACGTCCGTAGCCGAATGTGGGGTTGTTCGGCCCAGGGGCAGCGCACCCGCACGGGCCTTCTCCTGGGCCGTGCAATTTTTTCATTATTTTTTCTTTCTCTTTTTGTTTGTTATATTCTTCTTTATTTCTTTTTTTAAAATAAATATTCTTCTTTATTTCGTATTTATTCTCTCCGTGACACATTTTCGTCGATAGTTAATAGAAAATTGGTTTTAAATTAGGGAACCAATAATAATATTTATTAGGACATTGTAAATAAGCAAATAGAATATTCTTAATTTTATTGAACATCTACTTTTAATGAAGCTAGAAACCCTTTTCACTTGAACATAGAATATTTTCAGGAATCTATAATGTTTTTCTCATAAAATATATAGTTGACTTTTCTTCTAATAATTTTCTCTTCCATTTGATAATTTCTAAGTGTTTCTAAGTGAATCTAGAATAATTTTGTTCTAAACATGGAACGATGGTTCTTGTAAATTACTAATACTGTTTTTCTTAAAAAGAAAATGGTATGGACTTGTCAAAAAGAAATGTTACATTTGTTCCAACCAAGAGTCGAAGACTAGTGAAGAGTACTAACACTTCTACATCCTGCCAAAAAAATTGAGTCTACCTAACCCTCTCTTTGCATTCTGTAATTTACTTTCTAAAAATTGTCATTGTAGAGTATGGTTATAAAACCTAAATTGCAAAACTCTTTTGTTTGTTAAAATAACCACACTCTGTTAACTTTAGGCACATGGATTAATCTAGCTAAGGGATATGTTTATATGCTGAAAAAGTTGTAAAAATAACAATTCAAACCACGTAACCTTGGGTATCTTATCCATCCAAAGAAGTTGGATAATAGGAATTATGAAGAAGAACGTAGAGGTATATGGCGGCATTGCATCTATACGAAAGCTCTAACCAATGACAAAGGTATAATGGTTGAAAGAGCATATATCTCATCATAAGGACAAAAGCAAAACAAGGCCTGGCATTATAGGATAGGAGAATACCCGTGATTAATAAAGATAGTATATTGAAAATAACAATCAATTAGCAGAGGTGACCGTCTCTATAGATAGTTGTCAAAAAATTCGTAACTTTTGCCTCTGAAGTTCGATGAAGACGAACTTTATATCAAAATTGTAAAGCTCAACAAGATCTACATTGTAACTAAAAGTTTTTTTATTTTAAACTATTTAGAGTATAAAATTTTTGTTTTTATTTCTTAGATTTTGAAATTAAAAATTTGTAATTCTTGAATGACCTTAGATGTTGACATGGTCTAGCCAAAGTTATAGTTCTCGATGCAATCTACAACTTTATGATCAACAAATTTGTTGTTCGAAGTAGTTTAATGTCCCAAATATGTGTTTTCTGTTTTCATATTTTAACTTTTATATAAATTCTAAAATTTCCAAACAACCTCGAATGTTCAGATAGTCAATATCAAAGTTGTAGTGGTCGACATGATCTATAACTTTGTATTTGAAAAGTTATTTATTTGAGGTCACTTAGAGTCTCAACTTTTTATTTAAGTTATCAAATTTTGATATTAAAATTTTTAAAATTTTCAAACAAGCTCCATACAGGCACGCCTAATACCAAAAATTGTAGTGCTTAACAAGGACTAACTTTGTAGTTAGTTTTTTATCTGAGATCAATTAACATCCAAACTATCCAATACAATATTACTAAATGTTAATGCAAAACTATAACATCTTATAACATGATATGATCTCTTGGATGGCACAATTTTCATGAAATTGCAGATAAATTATCAACCACTTCACTCTTTTGACATCGGCAGACTTAAAAGTCATTTGGACAATTTTATCAAATAGGAGAGCATAGTTCATTGCGATCCAGAAAAAGCAAAGGTGCAACAGTATGTTTAGGAACATGCTAACAACTCAATATTAAAATGGCATCGTCCCTGGGGATATGACGAAGCAACACCCTACAACACGTAAAATTAAGGTTAAATATGCCAATCACAACTAATAAAGATGGGACTATATAAAATCAAGAAGCAAAAAATTGAAAGTTTAAAAGGGAGAATGTATATCTTGCACTCATTTCATGAAATACATTGAGGGCAACATCCACGGAAGCGTTGACACTGTTATTGAGGTCGATGGTAGCCTGCAACAGGGAGCGCCCAAGCTGCGCAAGGAACCTACCCACCAGCTCCAAGCTCAGCTACGCGGCCATGGGTAAGTTGGACTCTGCCTAGTCCACCTCCTCTGATCTTCCGGAGGCGCATGGTGGAGCAGAACGCCCTAGCGGCATGACCAGCTAGATGTTTTGGGGCATGCCTAGTCCACCTCCTCTGATCTTTCCGGAGGTGCATGGTGGTGTCTCCACCTCGAGCTCCTTGATGGTGGCCTCGCGCTCCAGCATCGCCTTGGTCGTAGGCTCGTAGCTGCGGTGCTGACGTCCTCCTTGGAGCCTCCTTGCTCCATGTTGCTCATATGAGCATTGACATCGATGAGGTGCTCCTGCACCTTGTCCATGCACTTGGTGAGGTCGGTGGCAAAGGCCTCAAGCCATGCCTTCATCTCCGTTGACATGGTGTTGTTGTCGCCCATGGATGTCTGGACTCTGGATACCAGGTGTGGTGGACCTTGTTAGGGGGTGGATGGTGTAGGCGCAGGGAGGGAGGTGGTGGTGGCTAGGGCAAAGGGGAGGGACTGGCACTGGGAGAGAGAGAGAGGAGCATCAGGCACAGGGAGAGGGAGAGCAACCGCTCAATTCTTGCTTAAGATCCAAATGGTTACATGACCCCTATATTCATAGTCCCTAGGGAACTTGACTGCCAAACAAAATAGAGGATGTGTCCATATAAATTTGGACTCTCCTTTCCTAACACACCAATACTATTTTTCCTAAACAAACTCTATTATTATATTTCCTAAACAAATTCTATTTCTATTTATTCTCAATCTTATTCAAATCTATTCCCAATTCCATCTAATCTGGACTCTTCCTGGTAGGAGGGGGCCTGCGGGATTGTGGCGCCTGCCCTCCCTCGGTCACCCCAGGGTGAGGCCACGACTAGCCAGGACCCAGCGCTGGGCCTTGCTTGGCCGCCAAAGGAAATTAAAATGACGTGAGTAGTGGATCGCCGTTAGGGGTGGACCTGCTGTACGTATTAGCCACATTTTTTAGACCAAAGGCATTCACCCAGCTTTATTAGAAGTGTAACGAACACTCAGATCCAGTACTGGGGTTACTAGCTTCCTAAGTAGCACTTACTCCCTCTGTCCCAAAAAGAATGACGATGATTCATAGCTAAAACATCATCCTTTTTTAGACGGAGGGTGTATACACCTAGCAAAGACCTCCACGAAACAAGTGTTAACTCACCTTAACAGCTCAAAAGACCAACCAACTAACTCAACACAAACTGGTCAAAGAAACAGAAACGGGACGACAAAGCGCTTCCCACAAATTGGATTAAGCCAATTTTCTTATAATAAAGAAATTGGAGAAAAAAAATCGGAATGAAAGTAGAGAATCCTATGCGTGCCATTTTGATTGCAGAACTAATGCGAAGGGACTTTCGTACGTATGGTAGGAAGTTTTCCTCCATACTTTAGAAGAAGAAAGTAATGCTACGTTTTAGTGTTTGATTGAGTGTTTCAACGCATCTTGTGCCTTTCTTTCGCCTTTTCTCTCTTGCTGATAATAATAAATACTATCTACTACATAGAAAATACATCTCTTTTACTGCGATCGCGTCCAAAGTCCAAACACATCTCCTTTCCTATTAGCAACCGCAACGTTTCTTCCCCGTTGAAAATCTTTCAACGTTCTAAAAGGCAGCAGGGCACTTTAACCTTACGGCTTTCTATTTCTACTCCTTGATGATAACAACGTTCTAAAAGACAGAAACATCTAATATAGGAACGATTTAATGTCTTTTTTTTGGGAACGGAGGTAGGAACTCGTTGTTGTTTTTTTTTTTTTGAAATTAACGGGAGTTTTGAGAAGAGTTTACAAGAAAGGAAGAAGAGGCGCCACTCGTTATTAGAGGTGTATATATATATGTGCAGAGGGAGACCAAGACATCGGGATCAGCCCGTGCTCAGTGCTCACGTCATCACTCACCTCCTCTTTCTTCCCCGTCCGTCCATCGAGAATTCGATCCAGTCCACCAACCTTTTCCGGCGTGGTCAATCCTGTCGCCATCGATCCGTCGCACACACGAGCACACACACTCCGGCAGCTCCACTCCACTGCCCCGCCGCTCGCCGTCCTCGCTCGTGCTCCACCGCCTCCATCGGTTTGCTGCCTTCCTCGCTCTCTTTTCATCCTTTCTCGATCTGCTGGTAATCTGAATTCGAATAAAGGCCATCAGCAGCAAGCTGTATGTAGTCTGATCTCTGATGGCATGCATCTGCCTTACTTCACTTTGCTGATGAACCGGCAGGTACGGCAGCCTGCTGCCATGGAAACGTACACTACGGATGACGCGCTCACGGCCATGGGGTTTGGCAAGTTCCAGGCGCTTGTTCTCGTGTACGCAGGGACGGGCTGGCTCGCGGACTCCATGGAGCTCATGCTGCTCTCCTTCGTTGGACCACTGGTTCGACAGCAGTGGAATGTCTCTCCCCAGCATGAGAGCCTGCTCTCTAGCGTCGTCTTCACTGGCATGCTCCTGGGAGCCTGTTCCTGGGGCTATATTTCCGACAAATATGGAAGAAGGTAAGTAACTAAGGGTGATCTCTCTCTGCTTATGTCTCTGTTTGAAAGATATAATTTTACAAAACTATATGCTTTAGTACAAAGTTTTTGTTGTATGAATTATTCAAATTAATTACAGAAAAAAATAGATCAAAATTTACAACAAAAACTTTGTACTAAAGCATGCTATATTATAAGTTCACTGTGTAGATCTACTCATGTGGAGTCCAACAAAATTGGATTTTCCATTTTATGATTTTTCTGTGATTTACTATGTTTTTTCAAAGATTCAGACGAAATAAATAAAAAAGAAAAAAGACAAAACAACTGTTACTGTAGCAAAACCGCTGTTACTGTAGCAAAACCACCGCCCAAAACCGCTCGAGGGGGTGATTTGGCCGGTTTTGCAAAGTTCAGGGGGTAAATTAGACCGTTTCATAGTTTGGGGGGCAAAGTAGACACCCCTCAATAGTTGGGGGTCAAGTAGACTTTTTCCTTCAAAATTTATCCTAAAATATAATGCATTCTAAAGGACAAAAACCAGTTTTACATTAAATACTTTCCATTTGTCAACCAATTACTATTAATTACGTTGATGATAGCGTCTGATTTGGAAATAAAATGAGGGTACATGTGTTTTTTATGTTCTCTCTTAAATTTGTCTTAAAATTCTTAAAATGCATTATATTATAGAACAGGGCGAGTAAGCTTTATTTTAGTTTAAACCACAACAATAATTTACTCCATCAATAATTTAGTGTGAAAAATATCTATTTATTAAAGAAAAAGATCAAGTGTTCAAGTATCATAATATTTTATTTATTATTAGTTGTTTATATTTATAGAGAAAATAATTAAGAAAAAGAATAATAATAAATAAAGAAAGAAAAAAATGGAAGATGTAAAAGCAAGCTCAACCAGAATCGGGAAAAAAACAAACGTGGAACTTACCACGCATATAATTTATAAAAGAACATATATATAGACAATACTGTAGTACCATGTCACGTAGGCTCTCGTGTGCATACGGTGGCCACATGTTGGAAATTGCATGCCTTTCTTCACTTGTTGGCGATGGTGGTGACTGGCCTCCAGCAGCTCGACTATCCGTGCGTCCTTGTCCCTGAGCTCCTCGCCGAGCTCCTGCAGCTTTTTCTTCTTCTCGGCCTGCATCCTGCTCGTTCTCGCCACGACGAGACGGCGCTACTGGCCGTGCAAGCAATGCGTCTCGCGGGAGGCGGGGTGGCCCTCAGCGTCAACGTGCACCATGCCGTTGCCGACGGCCGCTCGATGTGAAGCTAGCATATTGCTTCTTCCTTGTCCCATGGATCAAAGGACGTTGTGATTTCGTCATATTTGCTCGATAGACGTCATCAGCTTGACCTCTTTGAACCTCCGTGAATCCTAGCGACAGCGTTGGTGTAGTGGTATTTGCAATGCACCCAAGAGACATTGATGCGCCGGCAAATAAAGTCCTGGCCAAATACGGCCGCAAGAGGGCCCAAATCAGAGCACATATGAAAGAAACGCTTCATTCTGTATATAGAGTGGGATATGATTCGAAGCGTTTTTCAATTTGTATTTTTTGACATAATAATACTATGTGTTTGCTTCGTTTTCCTCTTCTCTACGTGCATCAGATTTGAACAAGGGTCCGTGTGCATGAATACATCACATACGTTGCATGCCATGAATTGGCCACGTCTTAGAACTAAGACGGTCCGGATTGCAAGCCAGGCTCTATTCAATATATTGATTTAAGCGTGAGCCTATAGGACTCTATGGGATATCCATACCATGTGTTTGCTTCGTTTCCCTCTTCTCTACGTGCATCAGATTTGAACAAGGGTCTGTGTGCATGCATGCATCACATACGTTGCATACCATAAATCGGCCACGTCTTAGAACCAAGAAAGTCCAAATTGCAAGCCAGGCTCTATCCAATATATTGATTTAAATATGAGCCTATAGGACTGCATGAGATATCCATACGGCAAAGATAATATTTAGTTTTCAATCTGACAGTTAGAGATAATATATTTTCTAATTTATACTTATATTTTTTCATATTTGAGTTAGAATTTTTATACAACATACTTAGAATCGGAGACATTTATTTGGATTAGGATTTCTATAACTATCTATATTACTTTAGGAACTCTGTTCAATATGTGTCATATAAACATGGGAGTTGCAGAGATAAAAAAAATCCATATTCACGAAGTTAGTTAAGGGAAGGGGACACAAAAATGGATGAACGAAAAAAAAAACCTGAAATTTTGCCTCTTTATTATTAGATATAGAAGTATATTATAGCTAACCTTTAATATTGCAATTCTTTTCATCTTCTTATTTTCATCCAAAAACAGCTGCCCACGTAGCCACGCTGCGGCTCATTATCCCTTGAGGCTTCTGGTCCGATACTAATCCTGTTCTCCATCGGTTTATCAACCGGCGAGGTAGGGCGCCAAAGCTGTGAGGCGACAGAAACTCCGACGAGGCGGAACAGTATCGCCCACGAAGCCACAATCCACTGCTTGCTGCGTTCGGTTAGCTAGAAATAGGCCCGGAATGCGACCAGGAACCATTCCAGCTTGTCAAAATTATACAAATTAGGGGCCGTTCGTTTACATCGGAATGGGTGGCTGCAATAGTTTCAGCTGGAATGACAGGTCTATTTACAGTAGCAGTGATCAGCCGGATTAATTCCTGCCATCAATCCACCCCAAACGAACGAGGCCTTAGTGAATCATTCCTACGAACCATTTGGGCTGGTAATCGTTCTCAGTGACAAACGAGGCCTAAGGGTGCAAACATGCATGCTATAGTGGATGCAACACTCCTATGGCTTGGGCACTCGGCGAGCGTGTAGCCACAACTTGGCCCATCCTGCCATGCCCCAATGGCTGGGAGGGCACGCAGGTCACCGGCACGAGTGCATGCCACTGTACAAATCTTAATTTGATATAATTCTTAATTAAATTTAGGGGCTGAATCATAAATTTCAGCTTTTGCTTAATTTGTAATATATTTTTCTTTGGCTTTTGCATACACAACTTTGAAATCATGTGTCCACCACTGATCATATAAAAATAGTTCTATAAGCCAAAAAGATTTTTTTTAAAAAAAGCACTTGAAGCCATAAGTGAAGTTTCTAAGACTCAAAAAGACCTTGGTTTTGATAAACCATGGTTAGAAATTATAGGGTTTGTTATATCAAAACACCTAATGGCTTTTAAAAACTCAAAGTATTTTGCAAAAATCGTTGTATTTACGCAATACTCAAAAACATTTTACATCCAAATAGGTCCTTTAGACTTGTTTGGAAGCATAAAAGTGTAAATAATTTTAATTTAAATCATCTTCGTTTGCTATGTTTTGACTTTCCGTACGTTTGTGGAAGCATAAATCTTGTATCTTCTTATTGCAGGACTGCTTTATTGTTCTCCATTCTTCTTACTGCTGGAGCAGGGTTTATAAGTGCTTTATCTCCTAACTATATATGTCTGCTGGCTCTTCGGTTTCTTGTCGGTATAGGAGTTGGTGGCACACATGTATTTTCATCTTGGTTTTTGGAATTTGTTCCTGCAAAGAACCGTGGTGCCTGGATGATTGTGTTTTCTGCTTTCTGGACTTTCGGAACCATCTTCGAGGCTTCACTTGCGTGGGTATGGATTATGATACCCTCTCTTCCTTTACTGCACCTCACAGTTTTTCGCAAATACCTTTTGTTTTTGTCAAAAATCAATTTGAACTATAAATACGATTTTATATGTCCAATAAACATACAGTTCCCTATAGTAAACAGTTCCGCAGCCACAGCCACAATACGCTGCCCCGAAACAGTAGCTCCCAACAGTAGCAGCACCGCGGCAACACGCGGGAAGCCTACTAGTTACATATATACTTCTCGAAACTTGACAATATTATTTCAATAAATCAAGAAACAAATCCCAAATGTTCTAAGGAAATAGAGGTCCAAAGTTAGACGATTCTTGGATCAGTTTTATAAGCATGGTCCCTGCTGATATTGAACTCTGAATTTCTACAATGCAACCAACAATTTAACGATATTGGTCTCTGAATTTCTACACTCGGTATATATATAATGTCTGTACCTGCCTGATTTCCTCTAGCCATTTATGCGTTTACATTTGTAATGCAGGTTGTGTTATCAAGACTGAGTTGGCGGTGGTTGCTGGCGTTCACCGCCCTTCCATGCTTCGTTTTGCTTCTGTTTTTCGTCATTGCACCTGAGTCTCCACGCTATCTCTGCGTACAAAACAGAATCTCTGATGCCACTCTTGTCCTGGAGAGAATGTCCAAGACGAACAGAGTCGCTCTTCCTCCTGGAGCCCTCACATACCACAAAGAAACACAGTTGGTTGACCACAACGGCGACGCTCTTACTTCTCAGAATGGACACCTTCCTGTCAGAGAGAGTGACTGTACTACAATGGACAATAATGCCATGACCATGAGCTCCAAATCTGGTTCTGGTGGCATTGCTGCCCTGCGCAAGCTGTTTTCACGCAAACTGCTCAGATCGACTCTTCTTATTTGGTTTGTTTGGTTTGCAAACTCCTTTGCCTATTATGGTCTAGTGTTGCTAACGTCGCAGCTGAGCGATGCAAACAGAAGATGCACATCTGCTCAGAAATCTCAAGCACACCAAAAAGCCTCCAATCTCTACAAAGATGTGTTCATAACTAGTTTAGCAGGTATGCCCCATTTGCTTTCCATTATTAATGCTGGCCGCTATGAAATAGTAGAAATACTATGCCACTAACCCAATCAAGGCATCGACCTATCTTTGTACCAGAGTTTCCAGGCTTGGTTATTTCTGCCATTATCGTTGATTGGTTTGGCCGGAAAGCTACAATGTGGATCTTGCTGTTTGGATGCTGTGGTTTCCTTGGACCTCTGGCTGTTCATCAGAAAGAGTCACTGACAACCGCTCTTCTTTTCGGTGCTCGCGCCTGTGGCATGGGGAGCTCCACAGTTTTGTGCCTTTATGCACCAGAGGTTTGCATGTGTTTGTCTCATGCATAGAGTAGTAGTAGTTCTTCTATGAATATGATTGATTTCTCATTGATACTTGTATTAATTTGCAGGTGTACCCAACATCAGCGCGCTCAACAGGTGTTGGCATTGCCACAGCCATTGGTAAGATTGGCGGCATCGTTTGCCCCCTCATCGCTGTGGGCCTGCTGCGGAGCTGCCACCAAATGGAAGCCGTCCTGGTCTTCGAGCTGGTCCTAGGCCTCGCAGGAGTAGCCTGCATCCTCTTCCCTGTGGAGACAAAGGGCCGCGAGATGAAATGACAACACTATTTTGTTTCAGCTCCAAATGCAGCCAAAGCTACCACTAGTCTACTACCGCGTCCACTATCAGTGTGTACGTATATATAGAGAAGCACTACATAAAGTACGGAGTATAGTATATACTGAGTATTTTTGTTTAAGGCGTACTCACAAAAAGTGCTCAGGCTATATGTTTAATGAAATATGAAATATTCTGAGTATCCTTTTTATCAATTAGTTTTTTGTACTCTATGTCCTTTTCATTTTCACTATTTTGTTTAGATTTCTTTTTAATTTTCTAAAATTTTAATACAACCTGCATGGAGTTAGTTTGCGAATGCATATGCCATGATATGGTTACAGGATAATGAAAAACAGTTTTGAGCCGTTTAGGCTCAAACCATGCATGGGTTCAAATCATTTGTGTGAGTGAGTGAGTGGGGTGGGGGGTGAATTAGTTCGTTTGGGGTTAATTTTGTTGGTGGTTTGGGCTTGTTTGGATTCTCAGGGCGAAGTGTCTTCGTTTGGTTGGATTGAGAAAAAGAAGAAAAAAAAACACAAGGTCAATTTTGACCACTCAACTTTATTTTGTGGGCATCTGATGATCCCCCGCCCCCCACATCCCTCACCACCTATAAAATCAGATTTGGTCCACACTCAACTTTTAAAACTATTTTATACAGTAAGTGGTTTAGAGTTTAGATAACGTTGTCGCAGGCGTCATGCCAGCGAGGGGATACTAACTTGGTAGTTTTAGGGTTAAATCTAATACAAATACTTTTAAAAAAGCTATCCAAATATTTTTTAGAAAAATATGTAACTGAAAATCCTAAGATCCATTTTAATCATAGAAAACTTGTTTTAGCTTAGAAAAATTATGAAATTACTCTTAGATTTTCTTTAAAACCATCCTAGATCTTCCGATGGAGTTATTTATTTATGGTTCCATTTCAATATTTTATTGTTATAGTAGATGCTCTCATTATTTATATTATAATTAGTTAGTGTTAACGACACGGATTACGTTGAAGGCCAAGTGACTTTTAACGACAATACTTCATGTTTTCTACACTAACATAATCATATATAGGATGGAGTGACCGTTGTGTTCATATTAAATAGGAAGTATGAGGTGGTTACATGATATTTATATTGTCATCAAAGTTACTTTAACTTTTAGATAGTCCAGATCGTCAATGTAGACTAATTCCAGTAAATAACGAGAGCATCTACTAGCAAACAAAAGACCAAAAGGAGTCTATAGAAGAATCAAATAATTTTGTGTAAGGCACCATAAGATACAACAGATTTTACAAAAAAAAAGCTAAAACTTGTTTCATATTTTCCCAAGCTAAAACAATTTTTCTATGAATCTTGTAAGATTAAATTTGATTTTAGGATTTTAATTGCATATTTTTTAAAAATATTTGCATCCAGTTTTACCTCTCAAACTATCAATATAGTTCGATTTATGTCCTCGTAGCTGACGTGGCATCATATAAATATAACCAACAAAATCGTGTAGGGTAAAAAACAAATGATTTTAAATGTCAAGGAACAATCTGATTTTGTGGATAACGGAAAAAATTGGAGGACCACAAAAATATATTTTTCTTTTTTTAAGAAGAACTGAGGACATAAATCGGTGTGGTTTATGGTTGAAACCTCAACCATTAGCAGGGCTAATTATACTCCCTCCGTCCACAAAAGAATGCAACTATAGGATCCGTGCAGGTCAAATTAGTTCAAATTTGACTAAGTTTATAGTAAGTAGTATTAGCATTTATGTCTTTAAATAAATTTATTATGAAAATATGTTCTATAATCTAATGGTACTTATTTATGTATCGTGAATGTTAGTACTTTTTTTATATAATCTTAGTCAAAGTTCAAACTTTTTGACTATTTGAAAAGCGAGAATATTGTATTCTTTTGTAGACGAAGAGAGCATTAGTGGAGCTTGATATATTAAGATCAAGGTTGACCGGATACTCCTATCCAATGTGATCTCCGTTGTCTAAACAGTTATTTTTGTACTATCCATTAATGTTTAAATAATCCTTAATTATATAGACTAGCCCTCTTTAATTCTATAGCTCCGCCGATGGATGTCCTTAATTAGCTGCAGGAGGAAGCGACAGACGAGGAATGACAATACGGTGACTGTATTTCCAGAATCACTCAAAGTGCCGTAACTCAATTAAAATGACAGAAGTAGAGACTGCATAGGATACTTATAAAGAAATAAAATGGAAAATTCCTCATCTGATTTTTTTGTTTTTAATCCCAAATTCTGATCTCACGTCAGTCGCAAAAATCATATACTCAAATAATCTGATTAGGAGGACGACAAGAAATCGACCAAGCACGCTCGGGAGCAGGAAGGGTAGTCATATACACAATACGTACTCACTCCATTCTAAATTATAAGTTATTCTAATTTTTTTAGAGAGTTAAAACATCACAAGTTTAATCAAAATTATAAAAAAAATTACAAAGATTTATGACATCAAATACGTATACTATGAAAGTATAATTTATAAAGTATCCAATGATATTTATTTAGTATCGTAAATATTATTATTTTATTAGAGCCTCTTTACCTATGCGAGACGTGTGTATCGTAATTTGATTAAACCTGAGATGCTTTGACTTTTTGAAAATTGAAATGACTTATAATTTGGTACTGAGGCCTCACTCAGAGCCTGTTTGGCAGATCTCCGGCTTCGGCTAAAACAGCTTCAGTTGTTGATTCACTTGTGGAGCAAATTCACTTGTGGAGCTGAAACAGTTTTTTTTGGACCATTTGGTAAAACAGCTTCTCCTGTTCGTTGAAAAGGAGAAAATGTCTGCAGTACCCTTATATTTTTTCTTTTTCTTTTTTTCTCCTGATTGTGGAAACAGTTGTAGGAGGTCGTCACTTCATGTGGGACCCACTCAAAGCCCATCTGTTCACTCTCACGGAAGTTTCTCGGTGCCAGCCACCGCTCGGGTAAAAAAAAGAGAGAAAAAGAAAAAAAACAGCCGCAGCTTATCCACAGGTGCGCTCTCGTCCGCTCATTTGGTCTGCCGGCCTGCCGCATCGCATCCTCCGTCTTGCTCTTCTCATACAGAACGCCATTGGAGCTCCTTCCCCATCCCTGCAGATCTCCTTCCTTCTCCCTCTTCCTCTTCCACCGCACAGGCACAGCACGTCCGCTCGAGCTCCTCTCCTCTTCCCACACACCGCCCGCTCGAGCTCCGTGCCTCCACGCCACCCGCTCGACTCCAGCCCGCCGGACCGCCGCGCGCCGTCGCTCCCTGCCCACGCACGAGGAAGAAGAAGGCAGGGGTATCTACGGCCAAATACATCATGGGCCCACGCATGCCTGATAAGGAGCCGATGAAAGCTGCATTTTTTTTCTCCACCTACCAAAACCGTGCTGTGAGAGCGTGATTTCCGGCTATTCCACGCCAGGAGCACTTCTCCTGAACCCGTTTGATAACCGGAGCTCAAAAACGGCTCATGAAGCTGCTCCGGGAGCCATACCAAACGGGCCCTCAATTAGAGCCTCTTTGGGCGTGTTTGATATGGGCCAAATTCCCTCGGCCAGGCCCGTTGGGACTAAGGCCGAGTGTTTGATATCCATGGCCCAGGGTTGGAGCCTGGCCAGCGGGATGCAAAATTCCTTCTCTCTCCTGGCTCTGGCCGCACACTCCTCCTTTGCGTTTCCTCTCGGCCTGGCTCTGGCGGCGCGCGCGGGGGCGATTCGGCGCCATGGCGAGAGGCCGCGGCGGGCTCGCGCGGGAAGGGGGAAAGTTCCGCGCGCTCCCTTGCCCGCCGAAATCCGCCGCCTATATCAACCCCCCTCCTCCACCCGCTCAGTTCTTCTGCTCCACTCCCCACTCTACTCCCGTTGAGGTACCGGCGGCGGTGGTGAGCTCGGTTGCCGGCGCGTGGTGGTCTTCCCCGGGCTTGATCTCCGTTCCCCCGGTGTGGATCTGCGTCCAGGCGGCGCGGCTCCCTCCGTTGCTGGGCTCCGGCGAGGCCGTCTGCTTCCGTCTTCTTCCGAGTAGCTTTGGTGGTGCTTCACCGACCAGATCTGCTACTTCTTCCCCACCTCTCTTCGATTCGACCTGCTTTGGCTCCCTCCGGCTGACCCGAGGTGAAATCAATTTGTTTTCCCCATTGTTTGCGGTCTAGGGTTTGTTCTTGCGCTTACATCTGTGCTTTGCATGATGGTTTTGTTCTTGCTTTCGGTCTAGGGTTAGTTCTTGCGGTCAGATCTGTGCTATGGTTGATGTTATGGAGTTACTACATCTTGAACATGACTACTTTGTGCATCTTTGTCCAGATTGCTTTCGTTGTAGGGTTAGTTGTTGCGGTCAGATATGTGGATTCTTTGATGCTGGGTACCTACTGATGCTTGAACATGATTATTCTGTCCATTTGGATCTGGTTTTAGGCCACCTTTTTTTCCAGTACGATTAATGTTAATGATTCTGTTGTTACTCTGTTGGTTTGGTTGATGATGGGATGAGATAGTTTGATGAATGGTCGATGATGACTAGCTTCTGAGCACTGGGAGGCATTGTTATGAATGCAGCCGTGCTATTTTTATTATGAAAGCATACACTGTCATGCAGAGGCTAGCCAGGGTGTACTTAATTGTCTTATACATTTCTGAATGCATGTAGATGGATGGAAATGCACAACATTTGGTGATGGCTAGGCAAGCAGCTGGGATGGTTGCTGTGATGGTGTGTTTTGTGGTCAGTAGGCTTAGGAAGATCGCTGGAGATGAGTCCATCCCTTATGGGCCTAGGACTCATGCTGAGAGGCATAGGCAGAGCACACTCCAGATGATGTACAATTACAATGACACTGAATGCATAGCCATGCTACGCATGAGAAGGGTTCCATTTTTTTCATTATGCAACCTGCTTAGAAGTAGAGGCCTTGTACCTGAGACTGTTGGATGCCCAGTTGAGGAGCAGGTAGCAATGTTTCTGCATGTGGTTGGTCACAACCAGAGGTTTAGGGTGGTCCACCAATCCTTTAGGAGGTCTATTGAGACAGTTAGTAGAATCTTCCACCAAGTGTTGTATGCTGTTGGTGAGCTAAGGGGTGAGTTGATCAGGGCTCCTTCCACTGAGACACACCCTAAGATTATGGGTAGCCACAGATGGTTCCCTTTTTTCAAGGTACTTGTTAATTAACTAAATTTCTATTGGGTAGCATCAAACTTACCGCCTATGCTTATGCACTTATGCTGGTTTCTGTAGAATGTAATTGCTGCCATTGATGGCACTCATGTGTTGGCAAGGGTGCCTAGACACATGCAGCAAGCCTTCAGGGGTAGGAAAACAAGCCCCACAGAGAATGTCATGGCAGCAGTGAATTTTGATCTCAAGTTCACCTATGTCCTAGCTGGTTGGGAGGGCTCAGCCCATGATGCACTAATCCTAGCTGATGCCATTCAGAGAGATGATGGGTTCACTATCCCAGCAGGTAACTGCAATAGCTAGTGTCTGCACTTATGTCCTTACACCCACTACACACTTTCACACTTCTTGTCCCCCAATTGTAGGTAAAATATACCTGGTAGATGCTGGATATGCTTGCAGGACTGGCTTCTTACCACCCTATAGGGGGGTTAGGTACCACTTGAGTGAGTTCTCTAACAGAAACTACCCCACCAATGCTAAGGAGTTGTTCAACCTGAGGCATTCTTCACTCAGGGTTGTAGTGGAGAGGGCCTGGGGTGCACTTAAGGGCAGGTTCAGGATTGTAGACAACAAATCTTTCCACAAGTACAAGACCCAAGTGAAACTTGTGCTTGCTTGTTGCATACTGCATAACTGGATTCTTGGCTTTGGGATTGATGAAATTGTTCCACCTGAGGAAGGGTTTGAGGGTGAGGTGCCTGAGGATGATGAGGGAGAGGTGCCCCTAGAAGAACCTGCAATGGTTACTATTAGGGATCAGATTGCCAATGCTATGTGGGAAGCTAGGGGGACCCATAGGACCTGATTCTGTTGCATTTCATTCATGTGTAAAATAATTTGGTAGACCCTGGATATGGAACTCACGTGGTGTATTGCTTATGGAACTCACGTGGTAGACCCTGGAAAAGGAACTTTAGTGAGGAGGAGATGTTGATGATGACCAACATGACAGATGCTGTGAACAATGTTGCCAATGCTATGTTGAAAACTGGTGCTGCCCATGTTGATCCAGACCTGTATCTTGCTGTCATGGAGATGCCAGAGTTCTCCACTGAGGCCTTGATTGTTGCCTACACCCATCTGCTTGAGAACAAGGCAGTTGCCACTGGGTTTGTCAACATGTCCACCCCCCACAGGTCTGTTTGGCTCAGGACCTACCTGTCAAAGAACTACAACATGTAGTTCTGTCCTTGGTAGCCTATATTGCCTGTTGAGGGGGTTGACTGTTGAGGCCTATATTGCCTCCACCTCCCACACCCACTCTCTTCTCTTTTGGGTTCTTTTGGCTAGACTGTGCATGGTAGATGGCTGACCAGCAACTGTCCTTTTGGAAACTGTAATTTGGCTTAGGAGGGTGGCTAACTATAGATGACCAAGTAAGACTTGGAAACTGCTACTAGTGCTCACTTCTTGTGAGCTGAACTCATTTGAACACATTTGGCATGTACTAAATTGCAACCTCTGTTGGTTGCTTCGATCTTATTACTTATGCTGGGCTTTTTACTGCTATTTCATTCCAAGTTGCTGCTGTTGTTCTTGACTGACCACCAATGCTGAGCTGCTGCTGTTGTTTTTGGCAAGGCTATGACTGAGATGATGATGAAAAGATGGAAAATTGGCCGATGATGTTTATTTGTTTTACAAGTGATGAGGTAGCTGCATATTGTTTCTATTGATATGTTTTCTTGGTTTTTTCATGTCTGTGATGGTTATGTGGGACTGGAGCAATCCCTTGCAACACTGGTTCTGTGCTAAGTGATGGCAGGGAATGGTCTTGGGCACATGTACTTGACAGATATGAGTTTCCCAAGTTTTGTTTGCTCTTTTATTCTCCTAGTGCAGCTACCTGTGATTCATGGTTTGTTGCCATTAATAACTGAGGCCTATGTTTATTGTATCCTATGATGTCAAAAACTATTCATATAATTCAAACATGTAACTTAAGCAGCATTGGGGATCACTGATTTGTACAAACAAACCGGAGATCTTCAATTCTGCTTTGGTGACATGCTTGATACATGAAACGGATGACTGAGGATTTGTTTTCATCTTCTTGCAGACCAATGGCTAAATGGTATGTGGTTTTTGAGGGACTCAAACCAGGGATCTACACATCCTGGCATGAGTGCAGTGAGTATGTTCTTAATGTTGAACATGCAAGGTACCAAAGCTATAAAACACATGCTCAGGCTATGCAACAATACAATGATGCACTTAGGATGGGTACTGTCAGGCAGGTCCAAGCTAGATCCATGACTAATCCAGTGCCGATGGCACCAAGTCATGCAACTGAGGGTAAGAATGTGATCATTGACAAACCAAGTTCTGGTAAGAATGTGATCATTGTCATTCTTGGGGTGTTGGTGTTAGTTCTTTGGAGCAGGCTGTCGACCTGTTGCTCCTGTAATTGAGATTGGGTTCTATGGCCGATGATGACGGTTTCTTTTGTTTTACTTAGACAAAACTGTTAAGAATGACATCATTATTGAGTCTGAGGCCATGTTCATATCTACTTTGTTAGTGCTTTGTTGATGTTTGCCCAGATCAAAAACTGCAGCTGTCAATATGCTATTCTTCTTTGCTCAAATGAAATTCTCTGTTGCTTGCTGTTTCTTGGCCGAACTGGGCCCGGCTCGAATCAAACACCATCCCTAACTGGTAGTTGATGGTAGTTGGTGTTGGGCCAGACTGAAAGCTGGAAATCAAACACAAAAAAGGCATGGGCCAGCTCCTAGTGATGCAATGCAATCAAACAACCCACCTTGTGCGGGTTGGCCCAGGCCATGGCTGGCCAGAGCCTGGCTCGTCGGCCAGGCCTTGCTGGGGCAAGAAATCAAACACGCCCTTTGTTACCTGGGCGAGACGCCCAACCATGCCGCTGGGCTACACACATGCGCTGTTGTTTACGTGGAAACCTGTCGTGCAAGACTGGCACTCTTCGTAAAGCGCCTAAAAGGCTTCGTACGGAGAAACGAGTTTGAGTTCCATTTCTTCTTGGCCCCCGTTTAGTTCCCAAAATATTTTAGATTTCCGTCATATCAAATCTTTGGACACATGCATGAAATATTAAATATAGATAAAAAATAAAACTAATTACACAGTTTAGTTGTAAATCACGAGACGAATCTTTTAAACCTAATTAGGATATGATCGAACAATAATTATCAAATAACAACGAAAGTTACAGTAGCGCTACAGTTACATTTTGCAAAATATTTTGGGAACTAAACAAGGGCTTAGTTGAGACTTGCATGTTACAGCTTTGGGCCTCGTGAGGGAGAGCTGTTGTGAGAGTAGCTAGCCTAGGGCGCATGATGGTGTAGGCAAACAAATATGAGACCTTGTTGGCTAGGTGCACTGCAAGAGCACCAAACAAAATTGATTGTCTTATCTAACCTTGTCTCTTTGTGTCATAGACATGTACATACAATGCAATCACTTTCGGCTAGCTAGGTAGCAAACATGCTCTTACTCACCGGTGCAAATAATTTTTATCAACTGCAAGAGCACAAAATAAAACCTTTTTCCGTGAACGTCTCCTCGTGAGTTGTGACACGTATTTCAGCATGAAACAAAACTGGTTGTCCTATCTAACCTTGTCTCTGTACGTCATGGACATGTACAGACAATGCAATCACTTTAGGCTAGCTAAGAACAAAACACGCCCTTAGTGAACGGTGCAAATAATTTTTGTCCACTGCAAGAGCACCAAACAAAATTGGTTATCCTATCTAACCTTGTCTCTATGTGCCATGTGAAAGCATCTAGGCCCCAAGGTTTGGTTTCGGTAATTAATGACAACACTTTATTACCATGACTAACGTGTGTTTTGCAGAAACTTGGTAAGTTAGGTCATGGAGGTGATAACTGCTTTGAGCACTGTGGTATTCGTGTCCCTTGATGGAAATCATTTCGGTTTTCAAAAGAGTGACGTCAAGATTAAGGACGGTTAGTTGCGGATGTCGAGGTGTTGAGACACATTCGGAATAGTCGTTAGGATCTTCGTTTTTCTCTCTTGGCCGTACTATAAAGGGGGGCATGAATGGGTAGCTTGACCTAGGCGAGTCCTATGTTTAGGTGTGGTGCACACTTGTTAAACTTGGCGCTAGGTAACCCTAGAATAGCTCAAAGTTCAGTTGGAAGCAACTTGGTTGAAGTTGCGACGCGTTTCGAGAAGTTTCGGGCTGTTTTCCAGTCACCGGACACGGTCTTCGGGAGCACCGGACGCGTCCGGTGAGTACGCTCCGCGCTAGGGTTTCGGCCTTGACCACCGGACGCGGTCCTCGCGAGGACCGGACGCGGTGGTCAGTGGCTGACACGTGTCATCCAGGGAGAACGCCCGTCGGACGCGACCTGGACTTGATCGGTGAGTCCGGTGCGAGTCCAGTAAGGTCCAGAGAGGACCGGACGCGTCCGGTCTTCAGCCATCGGACGCGGCCTCGCGTCCGGTGCGAGTACAGTAAGCACCCTTGCACGATCGGACGCGTCCGGTCACCCCTGACCGGCGCGTCCGGTGGTTCAGTTCAAAATCGCGTTTTGACCGTTACAGGCGACCGGCGCGTCCGGTCAGTTGCACCGGCGCGTCCGGTGACCCCGTGTCAGAAAGTAACGGTTCGTTTTCCTTGAGGGGTGTATAAATACAACCCCTCCACCTCTTTTAGAGGTCTCTTGCTCATTCAAACATCTGAGAAAACCCTTTAGAGTGCAAGGGAGTGCAAGAGCTCTAGTGAGGATAGAGTTTTGAGAATCAAAGTTTGAGATTCCTCACTAGTGATTAGAGAGTAGCAAGTGTGCATCCATCTCCTCATTTGGGCTCGTTGTGGTCAAGTGAGAGTTCTAGCTTGTTACTCTTGGTGATCGCCATCACCTAGACGGCTTGGTGGTGTTTGGGAGTTTGGTGATCATCCGGCGGAGCTTGTGGATGACCCAACTCAAGTTGTGAGCGGTTTTGGGTGATTCGCCGCGACGGAGTGTCGAAGAATCAACCCGTAGAGAGCACTTGATCCTTGCGCGGATCAAGGGGGAGCGACACCCTTGCGCGGGTGCTCCAACGAGGACTAGTGGGGAGTGGCGACTCTCCGATACCTCGGAAAAACATCGCCGTGTTCCTTGCCCCTTTACATTCAAGCAATTACTTTCTCGTACTTACTTTCATTGCTTGTTTTACATTCCTAGAATTGCCATGCTAGACTAGGATTGGAAACTAGGGTGCAAAACTTTTTAACGGTAGACTCTCTAGGAACACAAGTAGGCACTAGGGGTGAATTCCGGCTTGTAGGATTTAATTCTTGCAATTAATTTTTAGAGAAGCCCAATTCACCCCCCCTCTTGGGCATCTTGATCCTTTCAATTGGTATCGGAGCCGTGTTGCTCCTAATTTAGGCTTTACCGCGTAGAGCAAGATGTCTAACGGGGAAGGACCACCTCCCACCTTTGAGGGGGATGATTTTCCATATTAGAAAATCCGCATGGAGGCGCATCTCGAAGCCATAGATGTCGGGTGCCTTAGAGCCGCAACCGAAGGGCTTCCCGCTATCAAGGATCCCGCAAACCCCACGGGTGACGAGGAGAAGTACGACCGGTGGAATGCAAAGGCCAAAAATGCACTCTACCGGGGCTTAGGCAAAGATATCTTCAATCGTGTGCGTAATGCAAAGAACGCTCATGACTTGTGGCAAAATCTTTGTGCTCTCCATGAGGGAACTAAGAGTGAGCGTGAGGAACGCTATCATATTGCTTTAAAGAAAATTAATTCTTTTGAGATGCATCCCAAAGAAAGTGCTAATGACATGTACACTCGCTTGAATGTTCTTGTAGAGGACCTCAATGCTCTTGGGCTCACTCAAATGAGTCAATCGGATGTTGCAAGGAGGATCTTGAGTGTGCTTCCCGTTGAGAAGTATGGTCACATTGTCACCGTGCTTCATCAAAGTGATCTCTCCACCGCAACACTGACTCAAGTATTGGGGAAGATCAATGCTCATGAGATGTACATGCACATCACTCCGGAAGAGGGCTCATCATCTTCCAAGAAGAAAGACTTGGCCTTCAAAGCTAGCCATGACAAGAAGAAGAAGAAGGGCCAAGCCATGATCGTGCAAGAAAGCTCAAGTGAAAGTGATATCGATGATGAATCACTTGCACTCATGGTGAGGAAGACCACCAAGATGCTAAAGAAGCTCAACAAGAGTGGCATCAAGTTCGATGGCAAGAAAAAGAAATTCTTCACAAGTAGCAAGAGAAAGCCCATCTCGGAGATGGATTGCTACAATTGTGGTGAACTTGGCCACCTAGCTCATCAATGCCCTAGACCACCAAAAGACAAGTTCAAGAACAAGAACAAGGGCAAGAAAAATGATTCAAGTGATGAAGAAGATGAGAAGAAGAAGAACAAGCCATACAAGAAGAAGGATGGCAAGAAGAAGGAGTTCTACAAGAAGAAGAAGGGTGGAAAGGCTTATATTGTTGGTGATTGGCTCACCGACATTGAATCATCTTGTGGCTCCTCCGAAGATGAGAGCGATGATGAGAAAGAGAAGGTTGCCGCATTTGTGATGGGGCCATCATCTTCACCGACATCTTCACCACCACCTTCACCGCCTTCTTCACCATCATCGTCCACTACTCATCTATGCCTTATGGCCAAGGGTGAACGAAAGGTACAAAACCATGATAGTGATGATGATGATGATAGTGATAGTGATGATGAATTTGATGCACCTTCTTATGATGAACTTGTAAAATTGCTAAACAAATACACTAAGATCATAAGAAGGACAAGAAGTGAAAATGATGATCTTCAAAATGAAAATGAATCACTCTCATCTAAGCTTGAAAATGCTCAAAAGACTAGTGGTGAGCTTAGAGATCAAAATGAAATTATGTCTTCCACTCTCAAAGAGCTCAAAACCTCCAATAAAGAGCTTAAAGATCAACATGATAAACTTGAGAAGAAGCATGATGAGCTCATCACTAGACATAGCTCTCTAAAAGACAAATACACCACATTAAAAATTGACTATGATAGTCTTGTGGTTGCTAATGAACTTGCTCTTGAGACACATGATGCTACTAACCATGTTGTTAAGTGTGATATAGCTACATCATGTGATGACTTGATCATTGAAAGCATTGAGCAAGGTTCTAGTAGCAAAGGCAAGAGTGTGGTTGAGTCATGCAACCATGATGATTATGCCAAGATCAAGTGTGAGAATGAGAAGCTTGCAAATGAGAACAAGAAGCTCAAAGGTTTGATGGCTCTTGAGAAGCAAACAACAAATGAGTCACTCATTGAAGAGAACAAGAAGCTCAAGCAAGAAAAAGAGCATCTCAAGACCGGCCTAAGCAAGTTCACAAGAGGCCAATATTTGCAAAGTGAGCTCCTCATGAACACCGTAATGAAAATGGATAGAAGTGGTATTGGGTACTTGGCAAATCAAGAGAAGAAAGCAAAAGCTCAACAACAAAGCAAGTCAAAGCCCAAGCCAAAGAGATGTGTTGAGTGTGGTCAAGAAGGTCACTTTGCTCATGAATGCAAAACTCCACCACCACAACCCTTGCCCAAGCATGCTAGACCCTTTGCCTTCAATGCTCATTACATGCTAAGAAAAGATTCAAATGGAAAGATGAAAGTCATATTTTTGGGTCCCCTAAACAAGAATAGGCCAAAGAAAATATGGGTTGCCAAGTCACTAGTTGAGAAAGTCAAGGGCCCCTCTCAAGTTTGGGTCCCTAAACAAAAAGCTTGATCTCTTGTGTGTAGGTGAACTACAAGACCGGTGGATCTCATTGGGTTATTGATAGTGGTTGCACTCAACATATGACCGGTGATCCTCGTATGTTCACCTCCATTGAAGAGAATGGGATATGCCAAGAGAAGATCACATTTGGAGATAATTCAAAGAGCAAAGTCAAGGGTATAGGCAAGATTGCAATATCAAATGATCGCTCACTCTCAAATGTGCTCTATGTTGCTTCATTGAGTTTCAACTTGTTATCCGTTGGGCAACTTTGTGACCTTGGCTTCCAATGCTTGTTCACACCAAATGAAGTTGAAGTTTCAAAGATAGATGACAAGCAAGTGATATTCAAAGGCTTTAGATATAACAATCTTTATCTTGTTGACTTCACCTCCGAAGATGCAAATTTGATGACATGTTTGTTCACCAAGACCTCACTTGGTTGGCTTTGGCATAGGAGGCTTGCACATGTTGGAATGAGCACTCTCAACAAGCTATTGAAGAAAGAACTAGTAAGAGGATTGAAGGATGTGAAGTTTGAAAAGGACAAACCTTGTAGTGCATGTCAAGCGGGCAAACAAGTTGCAAACACTCATCCCACCAAGGCTTTCATGTCAACCTCAAGAGTGCTAGAACTTCTACACATGGATTTGTTTGGGCCTACAACATACAAGAGTTTGGGTGGTAATCTCTATTGTCTTGTGATAGTGGATGACTACTCAAGATATACATGGACCTTCTTCCTTCATGACAAATCCGAAGTGGCAAGTTGCTTCAAGAAGTTTGCAAAGAGAGCTCAAAATGAATTTGAAGTCAAGATAAAGAAGATTAGAAGTGACAATGGCAAAGAGTTTGACAACACCAACATTGAAGCTTATTGTGATGAAATTGGAATCAAGCATGAGGTTTCTTCAACCTACACTCCTCAACAAAATGGTGTAGTTGAGAGAAAGAACCGGACTTTGATCACCCTTGCAAGAACAATGTTAGATGAGTACAACACTCCGGAGAAGTTTTGGGCCGAGGCAATCAACACCGCATGCTATGCTTCAAATCGCCTCTTCCTTCAAAAGTTTCTTGGCAAGACCCCCTATGAGTTGCTTAATGGGAAGAAGCCGGACGTCTCATTCTTTCGGGTGTTTGGTTGCAAATGCTACATCTACAAGAAGCGTCAACACCTAGGGAAGTTTCAAAGACGTTGTGATATTGGTTTTCTTGTTGGTTACTCATCAAAGTCCAAAGCATATAGAGTATTTAACCATACCACCGGTTTGGTTGAAGAAACATATGATGTGGAGTTTGATGAATCTAACGGCTCCCAAGGAGCAATTGAGAATTGTGATGATGTAGGTGATGAACCCTTGAGGGAGGCCATGAAGAACATGCCCGTGGGAGACATCAAGCCAAAAGATGATGAAGACGATGTGCAAATCATTGATCCACCATCTTCATCACATGTGCCTCAAGATGATGACAAGAATGAGAGAGTTGAAAATGAAGATACCTATGTCTCTCATGAACAAGCCGAGGCACAAGCACAAGATGTTGATGCTCCCCATCCACCCCCTCAAGAGATTGATAGAAGAAACTCACCTCTACTTCAAGCTCATCCACAAGAACTCATCATAGGGAGTCCTACAAAGGGAGTAATGACTCGATCTCAAAAGCTAGCTTCTTTCGTTGAACATCACTCTTTTGTCTCTTGTGTTGAACCTAAGAATGTAGAAGAAGCTCTTCAAGATCCGGATTGGGTGAATGCCATGCATGAAGAATTGAACAACTTCACCCGCAACCAAGTATGGACACTTGAAGAGCATCCTAAAGGTGCAAGAGTCATTGGAACCAAGTGGGTGTTCCGAAACAAGCAAGATGACCAAGGCATAGTAGTGAGGAACAAGGCAAGACTAGTTGCAAAGGGGTTCTCTCAAGTTGAAGGCCTTGATTTTGGAGAGACCTTTGCACCCGTTGCAAGACTTGAAGCCATTCGTATCCTTCTTGCATATGCATCACATCATGATATGAAACTATATCAAATGGATGTGAAAAGTGCATTCTTAAATGGCTTTATAAATGAACTAGTCTATGTCAATCAACCTCCCGGGTTTGAAGACCCTAGATATCCTAATCATGTTTATAGGTTGTCCAAGGCGCTATATGGGCTCAAGCAAGCCCCTAGAGCGTGGTATGAGCGTCTCCGGGACTTCCTCATTGAGAAGGGCTTCACCATCGGGAAGGTCGACACCACACTATTCACCAAGAAGCTTAATGGGGAGATCTTCATTTGTCAAGTGTATGTTGATGATATCATCTTCGGGTCAACAAATGAAGATTATTGCAAGGAGTTTGGTGAATTGATGTCGAAGGAGTTCGAGATGTCAATGATTGGTGAGCTCACATTCTTCCTTGGTTTTCAAGTCAAGCAAATGAGAGAAGGGATTTTCATCTCTCAAGAAAAGTATACCAAGGATCTTCTCAAAAGATTCAAGATGGAAGAATGCAAGCCAATCAAGACCCCAATGCCATCAAATGGACATCTCGACCTAGATGAGGGAGGTAAACCGGTTGATCAAACTCTCTACCGTTCTATGATTGGTAGCTTGTTGTACCTTACCGCATCTAGGCCCGATATCATGTTTAGTGTGTGCATGTGTGCTCGCTTTCAAGCGTGCCCTAAAGAACCTCACTTAAGTGCCGTAAAAAGAATCCTAAGATATCTTAAGTACACCCCAAGCATTGGTCTATGGTATCCCAAAGGAGCTAGATTCCAACTAGTTGGCTATTCCGACTCGGATTATGCCGGTTGCAAAATTGATAGAAAAAGCACATCCGGAGGGTGCCATTTGCTTGGGAGATCCTTAGTATCTTGGTCATCTAAAAAGCAAAATAGTGTGGCTTTGTCCACCGCCGAGGCGGAATACATTGCCGCGGGGGCTTGTTGTGCACAAATCTTATATATGAAACAAACCCTCCTAGACTATGGAGTTGTTCTTGAAAAGGTGCCACTTTTATGTGATAATGAAAGTGCCGTTAAAATTGCTAACAATCCGGTACAACACTCTCGCACCAAGCACATTGATATCCGCCATCACTTTCTAAGAGATCACGTTGCTAAAAATGACATATCACTAGAAGGTGTTCGAAGTGAAAATCAATTAGCGGATATCTTCACTAAACCTTTGGATGAGGCTACCTTTTGTAGGCTAAGAAGTGAACTTAATGTGCTTGATTCAAGTAACTTTAAAAAATGAGCGCGTGTTGTCCCTTGCATTGCATTGTATCATATGTCACGTTTACTTTATCGCAATGCATTTAGGGCTTGGCTAACACGGTTACGATAACCCTCCTTTGGAGGAGTGAAGAAGCCTAACCGTGGATCAAACTTGACAAGCAACCTAGCTTTACTTTCTTGTATTGCATTGCATATGCATGGTTGTTTGTTTGTCGTTTCTTTTCGGTTTAGCTTTGAGCAACCTCTGTGTTAGTCCATGAATAGAGAGAGCATTTGACGCTCCTAAAGGTCCAAAAACTCTATTGCATGGCCATACGTTGCTCCTCGGGTGTTTATTGCCTATTTTCGTAAAAATAATACTAGCCTAAGGCAAAATATTTTAAAAATTTGAGGGTTTGAGTGAGGTCACTCATATCGGGTTCCAATTGGTGTTTATTTGTGTCTCTTTGAATTGGAACTTGATTGGGAGAAGTCGCGTCGAAGTTCGGAACGAAGAATGGCGAAGAACAGCGACCGGACGCTGCACCGGACGCAGTGTTGCTTCACCACCGCGTCCGGTCCCGGCGTCCACCAGCGCGTCCGGTCATCTAGAAGACAAAGTCCAGATCTAGGCACCGGACGCTGCACCGGACGCGCCTCTGACGACCACCGCGTCCGGTCCCGGCTATCACCACCGCGTCCGGTGCTCCGCGATGAATTCCCGAGCACTCAGCGACCGGACTCTGACCGCGTCCGGTCAGTCCACACCGGACGCGTCCGGTCACTCCAGGCGCTTACTGGAGTGTCACCGGACGCTGCACCACCGCGTCCGGTCATTTTGACCACCGCGTCCGGTGATATCGTATCGAGCGGATCTCAGCCCTCATATAACTGTTCGTCTTCGGCCGGTTTTCTCAATCCCGCTCGCGACTTCCGCCGCCGCCTAACCCTAGCCGCCGATTCACCGGAGCACCGCGCCCTTGCTCTCGTCCTCGCCTCCGGCGAGCTCCTCTGCCGCCCTCACGCGCTCCAGCCACCCCCTTGGCCGCACGCTGCCCAGCCGCGCTGCCCCGCTGCGCCCGCGCCTCTCCCGCTGCCGTGCGCCACTTACCGCGCCGCCGCCGTAATCCGCCGCCAACTCACCTCGCCGCCGGCCACCAGCCACCGCAGTGGTCTCCTCCAGCGCCGCAGCTCACCCCCGTGCGCCCAAGCTCCTCGTTCTCCATCCGTGCCCGAGATTTCTACGATTTCATCCAAAACCCTAACCTAGGGTTTCTAGGGTTTGCCCTAACCCTCGCTCGAGGTATCGCCTCGTTCGATTTCTTTCGTTCAATTCAATTCAATTTCATCGTTAGGGCTTGCCGTTGACCATAACTCTCCATTGCATATCTCGATTGGTCGTTTCAGTGCTCGATCGCCGATCTCGGGGGTTCTCGCGAACTAGGTCACCGCGTCCCTTCACCGTCGTCTCGTCGATCCGAGGTAGCTTCACGTCACGTTTCACTTCGTATCTCACGTGCTTGCTATCTAGGGTTTCGTATCTTTAGATATATATGTGCTTATAGTATATCTCTCTATTCCATACGTGCAGCGAGTCAGTCGGTGTGTCGGGTCAGATCTGTTAGCTAAATCCGAGGCCAAGCCTGCGGATACGGATTGAGGCCAAGCCTCTCGAGTGTTAGTTCATCATCTCACAGAGGTTTTCAGGCAGTCGATCAGCATGGTGCGTTGCAAGAACGCCGGTGGTGCTCCTGGTGACGGGGACAACAGTCCCCCCTGTCGTGATGAGATTGCGCGTGGTAAGCGCATCAAGATTGCAGCCAGGAAGAAGAGGAAGACACTGTCAGATGCAGAGATTGCTCAGGCCGTGGCAGATGCTGCAGAGCAGGCAGAGAGAGGTGGCAGACGCAGTGGCTTGCACATAGGCGAGCGTCGCTTTCATCTTGAAGGTCGACAACTCGGCACTGAGGCCACTGAGGGCACCGAGGCTACTGCACCTTCAGAGCAGATGTCAGTTGATCCACCCTCAGAGCAGACACAGGCTACAGAGACTACACCCGCTACTGAGTCTACCCAGGCCACTGAGGCTCCACAGGCCACTGAGGATACAGAGGAGCAGGCAGCTCAGTCTCCACCACGTCGCCGCTCCACACGTGCTCGTACACAGGTGACACCGAGGCCAGAGGGCCAGCGTCGTGGAGCACGACCTCCTCCCAGAGTTAGAGGGTCACCCCCGGTCGAGCACTTAGACCTGAGGGGTGCTTCAGCACGTCAGGTGAAGAGTTTGAGGTTTGTGGAGGTCAGCCGATGGTTTCCACCTGTCAGAGATTCCAGAGCTTCAGAGGGTTTCTATACCCCACTTCAGGAGGACTTCTACAGGGCCCTAGTTGACAGTGGCATTGCTTTCAGACCTCAGAGGGTATGTCGACTAGAGGCATTGGTTGATGTTGTGGGAGAGCAGCTCCGTCCGCACCTGTCCTATCTGCCTGGCTTATCAGATCTTCTTGGACGGACGGGTGCTTACTGCAGCACATGGGTCAGGGAGTTCTATGCTTCTCTTTGGATTGATCCTGCCCATGAGTTTATTCACTTCGCATTCAGAGGCCGCGATCACAGACTCTACAGCTCCAGAGCCCGAGAGATCCTCAGACTTCCAGCTTCTGACATGAGGATCCATCAGCTGTGCTATGGTCAGACTCCACCTCCCAGACGCCCTCACGGCGGTTCAGTGCCACCCACCGACCTGGTTCGACCCTGCTTTCGCGAGCCTTTTGGCGAAGGGTCACGTCGTACGCCTGCCAGCCTGACACCACTTGCCAGAGTCTTGGACGCTATACTCAGACGCACTTTACTGCCCAGACTTGGCTACAGAGAGGGACTGACGAGGATGCAAATTTGGGTTGTTTACCACCTCCTTTCACAGCGACAGTTTGACATCTGGGATCTTATTCTCAGTGAGATGGAGGACACCATTGCTCAGGGCTTCAAGGGTAACCGTCAGCTTCCCTATGCCCACTGGATTTGTTTCATCATCAGATCTGCTATCCAGATGCCACCAGAGATCAGGGCAGAGATTGCTAACACCACTACAGCTTTCCCTGATTATGATATTCGACAGCTTTGGGCCTCTGTCACTAGAGATCAGGCCCTAGCGCCAGGACAGCGTGAGCGCCCAGATGTTCCTGAGACAGCAGCAGAGCAGGACGCTAGAGTTGACGAGCTTGCCGAGGCAGAGCTCGCAGACCTTGAGACTCAGACTGCTGAGATACCTGAGGATGTCACTTCAGACAGCACTGATGAGGACTATCAGCCCATCCCCAGGTACCGGTCTCTTCGGTCTCACGACCACGAGGCCGGTGGATCTGGCTCAGCCTCCCGCTCAGACCCAGCCATGGTGGCTATCCTTGAGAGGTTGACCCAGGCTCAGGAGCAGCAGCAGCAGCAGATACAGCGCCAGGCACAGGATACAGCTGCAGCACTAGCACAGATTCAGGCTCGCCAGGACGAGTTTCAGAGACAGCAGCTTGAGATCCAGAGGCAACAGGTTGAGATGCAGCGACAGAGTCAGCAGCAGTACATGGATCTTCTGCGGCATCTCATCACAGTTGGGGTTCCTCCGCCTGCATCTATCATGGCTCCGGCTTTGCATTCCAGTGGTCCGTCGAGTCAGGGACAGCCGAGCTTTCAGTTTACATCTCCACAGCAGCAGGTTCCCCGGTCTTTTCAGTCCCCGAGCTTCACTCCTATACATACGGGGTTTACACCGTCAGACCAGCCTCGCCCGCATCTCCTGACAGGCACACCTATTGGTGATTTCAGTGCCACCTACAGCGAGTTGACTGGTCAGCCGGCACCCTCGCACACGACTACGTTTCACACTTCGTCAGGGTTGTCAGCTTCCGAGGCAGTCGTTCCACCAGTGACAGGGACTGGGACTACAGAGACCCTCCCTTCTTCAGTTGCCTCGACAGATCCCCCAGCTACTGGCGCACTTCAGGCTCAGGTTACTCAGACAGATCCACTTGTTGCTACACAGTTAGTGCCTGTTCCTGCTCAGACCCAGACCGCTTCGCAGCCACGTGCTTCTTCAGAGGGTCAGCCAGATAGCTCCGACTCCGAGGGCGATTCGCTTCACTTCGTGATCACTCCGCGCACCTCGGCACCCGACACGACTCCGTCTGTCCCCCCGTCAGATTAGATTAGTTTTTTGGCGCTTGATGCCAAAGGGGGAGAGAGAGTAGTTTCAGGGGGAGTTTGTTAGTGGGTTTTCGTTTTTCGTGTGCTACATTCATGCATATCATGTTTATTTTTAGCATTGCATTCGTGTGACATTGTCGTCGAGTCGAAAACTTTGAGTCTTATTGTGTTATCCGTCACTGTGCTTAATATATGTCACCGTTTTAGCTATAGCTCTAAGGTTGTGCTTCCGTGCCTTACTCCGATTACTTATGAGCTATATCTTTATGTGTACTAACGCTTTTTGTCTTATCTTATGAAGTACACTCTTTTGGCTTGGAGCACATAAGCAATTCCTAACCTTTTATGCTTATTGTCTTTTGCTTATGTGAACCAAGCATGCTCGAAAACCTTCACTCTAATCCATTGAAACTTAGTGTTGTCATCAATCACCAAAAAGGGGGAGATTGAAAGCATCTAGGCCCCAAGGTTTGGTTTCGGTAATTAATGACAACACTTTATTACCATGACTAACGTGTGTTTTGCAGAAACTTGGTAAGTTAGGTCATGGAGGTGATAACTGCTTTGAGCACTGTGGTATTCGTGTCCCTTGATGGAAATCGTTTCGGTTTTCAAAAGAGTGACGTCAAGATTAAGGACGGTTAGTTGCGGATGTCGAGGTGTTGAGACACATTCGGAATAGTCGTTAGGATCTTCGTTTTTCTCTCTTGGCCGTACTATAAAGGGGGGCATGAATGGGTAGCTTGACCTAGGCGAGTCCTATGTTTAGGTGTGGTGCACACTTGTTAAACTTGGCGCTAGGTAACCCTAGAATAGCTCAAAGTTCAGTTGGAAGCAACTTGGTTGAAGTTGCGACGCGTTTCGAGAAGTTTCGGGCTGTTTTCCAGTCACCGGACGCGGTCTTCGGGAGCACCGGACGCGTCCGGTGAGTACGCTCCGCGCTAGGGTTTCGGCCTTGACCACCGGACGCGGTCCTCGCGAGGACCGGACGCGGTGGTCAGTGGCTGACACGTGTCATCCAGGGAGAACGCCCGTCGGACGCGACCTGGACTTGATCGGTGAGTCCGGTGCGAGTCCAGTAAGGTCCAGAGAGGACCGGACGCGTCCGGTCTTCAGCCATCGGACGCGGCCTCGCGTCCGGTGCGAGTACAGTAAGCACCCTTGCACGATCGGACGCGTCCGGTCACCCCTGACCGGCGCGTCCGGTGGTTCAGTTCAAAATCGCGTTTTGACCGTTACAGGCGACCGGCGCGTCCGGTCAGTTGCACCGGCGCGTCCGGTGACCCCGTGTCAGAAAGTAACGGTTCGTTTTCCTTGAGGGGTGTATAAATACAACCCCTCCACCTCTTTTAGAGGTCTCTTGCTCATTCAAACATCTGAGAAAACCCTTTAGAGTGCAAGGGAGTGCAAGAGCTCTAGTGAGGATAGAGTTTTGAGAATCAAAGTTTGAGATTCCTCACTAGTGATTAGAGAGTAGCAAGTGTGCATCCATCTCCTCATTTGGGCTCGTTGTGGTCAAGTGAGAGTTCTAGCTTGTTACTCTTGGTGATCGCCATCACCTAGACGGCTTGGTGGTGTTTGGGAGTTTGGTGATCATCCGGCGGAGCTTGTGGATGACCCAACTCAAGTTGTGAGCGGTTTTGGGTGATTCGCCGCGACGGAGTGTCGAAGAATCAACCTGTAGAGAGCACTTGATCCTTGCGCGGATCAAGGGGGAGCGACACCCTTGCGCGGGTGCTCCAACGAGGACTAGTGGGGAGTGGCGACTCTCCGATACCTCGGAAAAACATCGCCGTGTTCCTTGCCCCTTTACATTCAAGCAATTACTTTCTCGTACTTACTTTCATTGCTTGTTTTACATTCCTAGAATTGCCATGCTAGACTAGGATTGGAAACTAGGGTGCAAAACTTTTTAACGGTAGACTCTCTAGGAACACAAGTAGGCACTAGGGGTGAATTCCGGCTTGTAGGATTTAATTCTTGCAATTAATTTTTAGAGAAGCCCAATTCACCCCCCCTCTTGGGCATCTTGATCCTTTCACCATGGACATGTACAGACAATGCAATCACTTTAGGTTAGCTAGGTAGCGAACACGCCCTTAGGGCTTCTCCAGTGGCCGACTCATGGTCCGACATAGATTGGCCAAAGCGACTCATCAGCACTAGAGAGGTCAATGCATGGCGAAGAGAGAAAAGAATCGACCCTTATTTGAGAGTCGACTCGTCGCAAATAAAAAATAGAGCAGGCCCACCCATCGGACAACGAGGGCGTCGAACCGAGTACAGGAAATCTGAATACGGGAGGTTGGGGAAGAATCTGTAGTGATTATTTTTCTTTCTATATGTGAGCTCCGCTAGTATTGGGTTGGGAGTCGACTCCACCGTTCTAGTTACATGGTTGTCCATTTGTCAGATAAATTGACCCACCACTACGGCTGCCCTTAGTGAACGGAGCAAATAATTTTTGTCCACTGCAAGAACACCAAACAAAACTGATTATCCTATCTTACCTTGTCTCCGTGTGTCATGGACATGTACAAACAATGCAATCACTTTCGACTAGCCAGGTATAAACACATCCTTAGCGATCGGTGCAAATAATTTTTCCAAGACCGAAACTCCTAGCCCCAAATTTGGTTCTCAACATGGGCACACATCTCCCAAACACCAGTCAACCTGCTGGACATATATATTCTCCTATCCTATATCCTGGCGATGGTGACCTTTGTGATCATAGGGTGTTTGAATGGACTAAACTACTAAACTTTACTCCATGTTTTGGATGTTAATTAGAAGGTCTAAACATGATCTAATCATGGCCCAACAAAAACTAATAGATGCTAATTGATGAGTAAAACCCATTAGAAAAAAAAGAATTTTTAATTAATCCATATTCAGCCAATAATCCAATGCTGGACTAAACTTTAGTCCGGTAAACCAAACAATAGTCAACTGGACGCTCCAGTGGAACCCACAGCTTGAGGCTTGGTTGGGTTTTGCCGTCCATTTAAGGCTTGTTTGGATACGCATGTATTTATCTCAATTCACATGTGTTGAAGTGTATTGGAGTGGAATTAACTAAGTTCCATTCCATTCCAACCCTTATGAATTGAAGTGAATACACATAATTCTAAACAAGGCCTAAAGAGTATTTCCCAAGAATGCATCGTCCAAAATCGGAATTATTAGCCACATGTGACGTGTAGCACTTGCTTCTCATTTTCTCTGTGCAGACTAGAGAGAGCTAGCCTCACACGTTGTGTCCACGGTACACCGGAAGACACCTCTTACAAGAATGCCGGTGCATGTTACCGTAGAAAATCGAAGATAGAACAGCCAAAAACGAACAAAAATCTATTTGGATGTACTATATAATAAGTGAGCACGAAGTTTTTTCCCTCTCTGTCTACCAAAAATCTATTTGTTATATAGCACAAAGTAAGCACGATTTTGATGCACTTGTTATTTGGAATACATGTATCACAAAAATCTATTTGTTCAATTTTCGGTACACGTGAAGACAGTCTATAACAAGAGCACGGAGTTTTACAGACTGTCGCTAAATAAAGGGGAGTTTACTGTTAATACTAAAGAGTTTCACTAATATATATCTCACCACAAGGAATGAATAAAAGAAAATATTCCAAATAACCCATAGCAGCCATGTATCAACAAATAATACTGGCCTTGGCCATGTAGAAATGGTAGGGGAGGGAGAAGCAGGGATCTATACTCCTGGCCGGGCATGGCAAGCAGAGGTTGCTGGTAGGCTGATAGACAGACTTGGGCTTGCATTGGGCGAGTTCAAGCCCTAGAAGAGGAGACTGGAGCGACGTCAACTTCAATGTCACCCCACGGTCGCTGATCCTACGACACCTCTGCAGTAAGAGATCCAGGCGCCAATTTGCTAGGATCTTGGGCTCCACATCGGCCACCGGGATACCCTTGGCTGCGGAATCCGCCTTGTTCGCCCAAATATAAGAGCCGGATGTGGAGGCAGCGAGAGTGAGAACCATAAGGGGCAAGGGAGAGGGTGCTAATGTGGGGGCAAAGGCACGTGGGAGAGGAAGAGGGGGAGAAGGGGGGCCACCATAATGGGCTAGAAAACCACCACAACGGGTAAATCGGCTTTGGATACCGAAGATCTACTCACCCGGGAGAGGGATTTGCTTGCCAGTAGGTGGGGATCGAGGCAACATCGGCGGCAGCGGTGGCGCACGAGAAAGCTTCGAGGCTGATATAAATCTTATATTTGGGCTTCTTGCCCTTTTAAGCTTGTACGTACAATCATCCAAGACATTAAGCTAATCTCTCTGTTGATTGCTAGGTAGAGAACACTTGAGAAGGAGAGAAACCGAGGCCTTGTTCAGTTCCAAAAAAATTTTACAGAATTTTTCAAGATTCCCCGTCACATCGAATCTTTGGACACATGCATGAAACATTAAATATAGATAAAAAATAAAACTAATTACACAGTTTAGATGAAATGGACCAGACGAATCTTTTAAGCCTAATTAGATCATGATTGGACACTAATTGCTAAATAACAACGAAAATTGCTACTCAAAAAACCAGCTTGTTTTTTCATAAATTAGACCACTGGCCCTGTTCATGTGGCTAATAAATTAGATGAATCTTTTAAGCCTAATTAGACCACTAGTGGCCCTGTTCATCTGGCTTATAATCCGTCTTATTCAGCTTGTTTTTTCAGCCGGAACAGTATTTTTCTCTCACAAAAAATCAGCTAACAGTGTTTTTCAGCCGGCTTATAATTCCAGCCGAACGGGGCCACTGGCATTTTTGCCAAATTTTTTGGATCTAAACTGGCCCCAAGTGGCATGGTCTATGTAGATTTGATCCTCGTCAAACAACCAACAGCCTCTATTCATTAAAAAGCAATATTTTAGAGCAGTCTAAAGTCTACATATAGAACTGCTTTTTGTAAATATATATTTCATAAATTATTTTTTCAAAATAAATCTACTTGCTGTATCGCTTGAAACATTCATAATCAACATGTAAAAGCTAATCTGTATCTATATACCTAATACTAAGCCAAAATTTCTGGCAGCTTTTTTTTCGTCCATCGCCTGCTTCCTTTCTTATTCGTCCGCCACTATCCCTTTCGTATTTGTGTCTGAGTTTGTTTCGGTTTCTTTTAGTAAGAGCTCGGAGTAAAACTCTATGTCCGACACTGAGGGCAAACAAAAACACGTGATGGAGTAAAACTCCATGTCCAACACAAGGAAAAAAAAGAGTACAACTCCATGTCCGACTTGCAATAATCAAACCCAAAACATCTGGTGGATAACTCCCATACCACCACTTTACATGATCCTTATATTAGATTACAAATTGAAAACCTTTCTCTACTTATTTTGATTGGCCGTTTATCAATTTGGTTCCCTTTGCTTGCTACGCACCCCATATCAACTGGACTGGACATAGACTAAAATCATCCATGTTTTGTTTGGGTCCTTTTTTATATATCTAATATTAAAAGCAAAAATTTCTTCTTTCATTGCTTCTAGAAACTGACTTCGAGTCCCTCCTCCATGTGTCAATAAACCTAATGCAAATCCAATATGACAACAATACTCTTTACATCCTCCATGTCTTGTATGTGTTCAATACCAAGATGAATTCAAAAAAATGGTGATCACACAATGTCCTGTATGTGTTCAATACCAAGATGAATTCAAAAGAATGGTGATCACACACAAACAATACGTCCAGTTGCAACGCACAAACATATTTGCTAGTTTAAACTAAAGTTTGGAACTGCTGCCTTCAGACAACCCTAAAAGGTCATTTATTTATGAATAGCAAACATACCCGTGCGTTGCAACAGGAGAAAATCAAAACTCATATCTCTACTTAGTTACTAAAGATATGTATATTTTGCATTTAATCCATTAGCAATGAAGCAATAATTACATTAGAACATTGATAGTCTATAAAAGTGCAATTTGGAATAATGCCAGCCAAATTTGTAAATTGCTTAGGTCGCGCAAAATAAGTAGAAATATATAAAATTATATTATTTTTAATCAAATATATAAACATATTTAATTATCCATGAAAGAGCAGAAAAGTTTAGTGGTAAAGAGGAATCCATGCAGGTAGCCCGCCTCGCTCGCTAGGGCTCTGCCCTAGCAGCTACATCCGCTTCGCTGTCGTTGCCGCCACCTCGTCCCCACCCCCCTTCTCCTTCTCTGCTCGCCTCCCCACCCCAACAGGTCGTCGTGGCCGCCTCGCCGCCTGGCCGCCACCGCCTCCCGCGGCGCCACATCTGCTAGCGATGCAAACCCTGTTGCCGCTTCCCGGTTAGATTGGACAATAAACCGTGCAGGATTTCTGTTCATGATTTAATTAATTAGACTATTAGCTGATCTAGGTTATAATAAGAATAATTTTTATTCTTAATCAAATTATATCAATGTGGCGAGTGGCGGATTGGTGACGCCGGAGTGCGTGGGCAGAGCCACAGCATCGGTGGGAGGGCCATAGAAGAGCCGTGAGAGCTTCACAGACTTCCAGCGATCATCATGGGTGAGTTTACGGGGCTCCCTGAGCTCCCAAAGGCTCTGGCCACGGTGGCGGGTTGCCATGGAGGCGCCTTGACGCTCCGACGGTGTGCGGTCGTCGACGCAGGGCTCCGGTGACTTCCTACTTCAACTCAGGGTTGCACGGGGTGTCTTAGGACGCGGCGGTTCAACCCAGTGTGCTAGTGGCTTCAATCTTCCGCCGGGGTTCATGTGAGGTCCTCGCCATGGCTGCGCTCTGGCCACGGCGCACGTGCGCTGTGCGTGAACCGCAAGGGCGTTCTTGAGCAGGTATGCTCAACGTCGCCCCGCCTCGGTGCTTCTACGTGTTCGTGGTGTGCAAACGACTGTGTGGAGTCCAGGTGCAAGGTGTGCGCTACAAGGGGGTGGTGCTTGGTGTGCAGCGGGACTTCGACGTCACCGGTGCGTGACGATGGCGTGCCCGCCGTGTTCACTGAGGTAAGGTGTGCCAGGCGGTGCGTTGTGGTGCTACCCCTCGTGACGAGTGTGGCCACGACGTTCCTACGCTTGGGTCATCACGTGCTATAACTACGGTGAAGGCAAAGGCGACGTCCTGGTGGCTTGGAGAGGTCTCAGCGGCGTACGGCTCACCGTCGGTGTTGAGGGCGAGAGGATAGTGGCGCAGTGACGAGTTGTGGCCATGTAGCTCCGGAAGCCGTGCAGTGCGACCCGCGACCGTGATGAGGACGACAGCGTCGCCCTCGGCTCCGGCGACTCCGGAGGTGTTCCGATGGCGCCTTCCCCTGTTTTTCTCCTCTCCCCTCCTTCTTCCTCCCTTGGTTCTCTTTCTCTTGGCTTGGGTGTGCAGAGGGTAGCCACCCGGTGGTGGTGGGGCGTGGAGAGCTCAGGCGCTAGGGTGATCGGGGCTAGGCCTTTATAGCCGAACACCAAGCTTCTTTGGTGGTGGCGATCGATCGGTGGAGAAGCATGCGACGCATCCTACGGTGGCGCGAGGTTGCGTGGGTGCGACGCAAGGGGGAAACAAGGGCATGCCCCGGGCATGACCCCTGGCCCGCCTCTGCCAACGCTGTCGGCCCCCCGGTCGTGCGGCGGTTGAGCGTGGCAAGGAAGAAGACAACACTGTGTCCAATGCGGCTCACAGAGGGGGCCGGTTCGTCAGGGCATTGGCGTGATTCATGAGCTGTCTGACGGGCGACAGCTTGCTGGGCCGGCCCAGTGGCGTGGGCGCGAGTGAGGTCGCACTGGGCCGCTAAGCAGGCCGGTCTCCCTTTCCCTTTCTCTTTTCTCTTTTTCTTTTCTTTTCCTATTTGTTTGAATTCAAGTTTGGTTTGAAATTTGAATTCCAAACCAATGTAACTTATTCATTGGAGTTTAGAAAATTTGTATATATAATAATAATACTTAATAATAATAGGGTTAGTTTTCATCTTAATCATTTATTCTTTTGATTTGTTCAATAGTTACTTTATGGTTTATTACTTTAATGTTATTGTTAAGCATAACATAAAGCAAAAGAAAATCCAAATCACAACTTGAGTTAATTATGTATGCATCACTTTATTTGTTAGAATTTTAAATAATTTTAATCCACAAATGACCTGCCAGGCTTATGTGTTGCCTAGGGTTGGGGTTAGACCTAATGCATCTCTTTGGTTGGATTTCTACACATGACACTCATCATCACATGGGATTCTTGAGAAAAATTTTTGATAGTTGGTATTTTTGGTGTGTAGATTCTTGGGTTGTTATAGTCCTACCCCCTTAACAGAATCTCGTCCCCGAGATTAAAGCGGTATGTACCCTTCGAAGAGATAAGGATAGTTTAGTCAGAGATCAGACTCTTTCTCCCAAGTTGCTTCTCTCTCCGTGTGATTGCTCCATTGGACTTTGCACATAGGAATGGTTTTGCTTCGGGTCTCTTTGGTGTCTCTCCCCACAATGCGGATAGGATGTTCTTTGTACTCTAGTGTATCTTGAATGTCAAGTGTATCAGTTGGAATTACTTCATCGGGCACTCTCAAACACTTTCGTAGCTGTGAGACATGGAATACGGGGTGTACACCTGCCAAATTCTCAGGTAGCTCAAGTTTATAGGCGAGCTTTCCAATCCTCTTGCAAATCCTGTATGGGCCAACGAATCTAGGGGCAAGTTTCCCCTTTACATGGAATCTAACTGTTCCACGTAGCGGAGATACTTTGAGATAAACAAAATCTCCCACAGTGAACTCAAGTTCTCTTCTCCTTCTGTCAGCATAGCTCTTGTATCGACTTTGTGCAATTCTCAAATTCTCCTTTACTTGAGCAACTCCTTCTTTTGCGTCTTGAATCTTAGCGGACTCGAAGAACGATCTTTCACCTGGCTGAGACCACATCAAAGGTGTCTTACAAGGTCTGCCATACAGAGCTTCAAATGATGACATCTTGATACTGGCCTGATAGCTGTTGTTGTACGAGAACTCCGCATATGGTAGGCATTTCTCCCAATCAGAGCCATAATTTAGTACACTAGCGCGGAGCATGTCTTCTAAGATCTGATTTACTCGTTCTGTCTGTCCGTCTGTTTGTGGGTGATAAGCGGTGCTAAAGTCAAGTTTGGTTCCAATGGACTTGTGCAGAGCTTCCCAAAATCGGGACGCAAACTGAGGACCACGATCGTTTACAATACTTGAGGGAGCTCCATGTAACCTGAGAATATGCTCAATATATAGATCTACTAATTTTTCTGCATTGGTCTTGGTCTTCACTGGTACAAAGTGAGCGATCTTGGTCAAACGATCAACAATCACCCAGATGGAATCATTGCCTTTCTGTGAACGGGGTAATCCAACTATGAAGTCCATGGATATGCTTTCCCATTTCCACACAGGAACATCAAGAGGTTTTAGCAATCCTACAGGCCTTTGATGTTCAGCCACTCCAGACTAGATTTGGGGTGTACCAGGGCTGAATGGTAGGGTGGCAATATCCTAGGCTAGCAAGTGGCCGGAATCAGCCCAGTTGATGACGGTCAGCAAGGAAGGCAGATCTTGTGGTTAAGTAAAACCTCTGCAGAGTGTATGGTTGATCGATCGATACATACGCCGATTTATCGACTATGGACCTTTCCTGGGTTTTGCTTAAACTAGATAGTGAGATGAGTCCTTCTCTTCTTTCCCGGGAGTGAGTGTTCGGACGTAGCCAGGGGCTACGAGCCTTGAGACAGTGCCGAGAGGGAGTTGGCCTGTCGACTGAGCGATGGTATGGTGGAGATGGGATGAAGTGCGATGGTGGTGGGTTATCGATCCCAGGATCAAAACCTGGTTTCAGAAATGGTTTGAGGTGGTATGGGTGTGGAAGTGGTGTTAAAACTTGATCAACTTTATTATACACTTGTTATGATAGGAAACCCTAGCCCTATAGGTATCTCATGATTACAACCATGTGCATCCAATTCCACAAAGCAATGCTCATAGGGTGGGAGTGGCCAATACAAATCGTACTGATAAATTTTGGCACACAGGTTCTGCTGAGGAGTATAGCTCTGAGGAAAATGACGGATGAGGGATTCGTTCCTACGCTCGAGTTTGGCGATCCAATCTTCAAGCTGTTCTGGATGTTTGCTGCTTTTAGTTCCCCTTGAGCTAGCTGTTTTGGAATTACTTCATCGGGCACTCTCAAACACTTTCGTAGTTGTGAGACATGGAATACGGGGTGTACACCTGCCAAATTCTCAGGTAGCTCAAGTTTGTAGGCGAGCTTTCCAATCCTCTTGCAAATCCTGTATGGGCCAACGAATCTAGGGGCAAGTTTCCCCTTTACATGGAATCTAACTGTTCCACGTAGCGGAGATACTTTGAGATAAACAAAATCTCCCATAGTGAACTCAAGTTCTCTTCTCCTTCTGTCAGCATAGCTCTTGTATCGACTTTGTGCAATTCTCAAATTCTCCTTTACTTGAGCAACTCCTTCTTCTGCGTCTTGAATCTTAGCGGACTCAAAGAACGATCTTTCACCTGGCTGAGACCACATCAAAGGTGTCTTACAAGGTCTTCCATACAGAGCTTCAAACGGTGACATCTTGATACTAGCCTGGTAGCTGTTGTTGTACGAGAACTCCGCATATGGTAGGCATTTCTCCCAATCAGAGCCATAATTTAGTACACTAGCGTGGAGCATGTCTTCTAAGATCTGATTTACTCATTCTGCCTGTCCGTCTGTTTGTGGGTGATAAGCGGTGCTAAAGTCAAGTTTGGTTCCAATGGACTTGTCCAGAGCTTCCCAAAATCGGGACGCAAACTGAGGACCACGATCGGTTACAATACTTGAGGGAGCTCCATGTAACCTGAGAATATGCTCAATATATAGATCTGCTAATTTTTCTGCATTGGTCTTGGTCTTCACTGGTACAAAGTGAGCGATCTTGGTCAAACGATCAACAATCACCCAGATGGAATCATTGCCTTTCTGTGAACGGGGTAATCCAACTATGAAGTCCATGGATATGCTTTCCCATTTCCACACAGGAACGTCAAGAGGTTTTAGCAATCCTGCAGGCCTTTGATGTTCAGCCTTGACTCTATTACAGGTGTCACAACGTGCCACATGTCCCGCAATGTCTGTCTTCATTCCTTTCCACCAAAAGTGTTTCTTCAAGTCTAGATACATCTTTGAACCTCTAGGGTGAATAAAATACTTAGAATCATGGGCTTCTGATAGAATCTCCTTACGTAGGGCTGGATCGAAAGGTACACAGATTCTATTCTTGAACCAGATGGTCTCTTGTTCATCCTCGTGGTGGTTGGTCTTGTAGCCTAGTTTCATCAGGCTACGGAGATACTCAATCTCCTCACAATTTTTCTGGGCTTGACGGATGCGATCTATGAGATCATACTATATGCGGAGCTCATTTAGCAATCCATGTGGTAGTATCTCAATTTGGAAATCATCAATCTCTTCCTTGAGCTTGGGTGGTACGGATTCAGCGATCAACGTGTGGCAGTAACTCTTGCGACTAAGAGCATCTGCGACTACGTTAGCTTTCCCTGGATGGTAGTGAATTTCTAGGTCGTAGTCCTTGATCAACTCTAGCCACCGGCGTTGCCTCATATTCAGATCCTCTTGAGTGAAAAAGTACTTTAGGCTCTTATGGTCAGTGTAGATATCACACTTGTTGCCTATCAAGTAGTGCCTCCAAATCTTTAGAGCATGAACAACTGCTGCTAACTCAAGATCGTGTGTAGGGTATCTGTTTTCGTGCTCTTTCAACTGTCGAGAAGCATAAGCTATCACTTCTCCTTCTTGCATCAGTACACAACCAAGTCCTTGACGAGATGCATCATAATAGACCATGAAATCCTTGCCGATATCCGGCAATGCTAACACAGGAGTTGTGGTAAGCTTTAGTTTTAATTCTTGGAAGCTTTGCTCGCACTCGGACGTCCATTCAAATTCCTTTGTCTTCTTCAAAAGGTTGGTCATTGGACGGGCTATTTTGGAGAAGTTCTCGATGAATCGGCGGTAATATCCCGCCAATCCCAAGAAACTTCTGACTTCCGTCACATTACGGGGTTGTTCCCAATCTTTCACGGCCTCGATCTTAGTTGGATCCATTGCAACACCTTCTGCTGATAATACATGGCCTAGGAAGGCAACTTCCTGTAGCCAAAACTCACATTTGCTGAACTTTGCATAGAGTTGATGTTGGGCTAGTCTCTCAAGCACCGTTCTCAGATGATGCTCGTGTTCTTCAGCGGTGGACAAATAGACCAGGATGTCATCAATGAACACTACCACGAACTTATCTAGTTCATCCATGAAAACCTTATTCATCATGTTCATGAAGTATACGGGAGCATTTGTGAGCCCAAAGGACACCACGGTGAACTCAAACTGACCATACCTAGTCACAAAAGCTGTCTTCGGGATGTCACTCCCTCGAATCTTCATCTGATGATAGCCAGATCTGAGATCAATCTTGGAAAAATACTTGGCACCTCTGAGCTGATCAAGCAAATCATCAATCCTTGGCAGGGGATACTTGTTCTTGATGGTGACTGCGTTCAAGTTTCGGTAATCAATGCACATCCTCATCGAGCCATCTTTCTTCTTAACAAACAGAACAGGGGATCCCCAAGGTGAAGCACTGGGTCTGATATATCCCTTCGAGATGAGCTCTTCAAGCTGTTTCTTGAGCTCGGCTAGTTCATCAACTGACATGCGATAAGATCTCTTGGCAATGGGTCCCATTCCCAGCAAAAGGTCGATGATGAACTCTACATCACGATCGGGTGGCATACCCGGTAGTTCTTTAGGGAATACATCGGGATAGTCTCTGGCCACAGGTACATCATGAACTGTCCTTTCCTCTTTTAGTGATTCAGAACTTGCTTTAAGGGCACATAGGATAGAGGTGGACCTTCCGATTTGGGGTTCACATCTAATGACTTGGCCTGATGGGTGGGTCACTTGGACATATCTAGGTGAACATGATATGATGCCCCAATGAATGGTTAACCAATCCATTCCTAAGATGACATCTAGGTTAGTGGTGGGTAGCAGGGTTAGGTCGGCTTTAAAGATAAGACCCTCGATGATAAGACTCACTCCCTTACAGATGTGGGTGCTTTTTAGGTCCCTCAAGGGTGAACTGGTGATGATAGGCTTTTCACGTGGGGTTACAGGCAGGTCATATTCTCGTGCAAACTTGGTTGATATGTATGAACAAGTTGCTCCAGAGTCAAATAGAACTGATGCAGTATTGCCATTAACTAAAAACATACCGTACACGACGTCTGGGGCAGCCTGTGCTTCCTCGGCATCCAGATGGTTAAGACGTCCACGGGTAGCAGATCCCTTGAATTGAGACTTCTGAGCGGCTGAGTTCTGAGGGCATTTAGCTGCCTTGTGACCCGGTTGGCCGCAAGCAAAACATGTGAAAGGTGCACCGCCTGTAGGGGTTGGCGCGGGTGCCTTCCATTTCCCATTGCCTGGTGTGGAGCGGTTCTGTGCTGGGCGTTCATTCACAGAGCGGGAATGGTTGATACGGTCCTGGGTGTTGCGGTCCTGTGCATAACGGTCTCTGGTGTAACGATCCTGAGCAGGGCAGGAGTATTTGGTGAAGTAGCCTCCAGTTCCCCTACTCGATCCAGGGTTGTCATCCCTGTTGTGGCGAGAGCGTTCCCTGGATGGTGCCTCTCTGCGGATCCTTTTGCGATCACGACCACGGAGAGACTCTTCAGGCTTACGCTTCCTTTCTCTGTATTCCTCCCCCGCTTCATCACGATCCTTCTCAATCTAGATGCAGCGATCCACCAGAGCACGTAATGTGTTGCTCTCAATACCGCCAAACTTCAGTTTGATGTGCGGGTTAAGTCCCTTGCGGTAATAGTAAAACTTCTCCTTTTCAGAGTTCACCACATAGGAAGGTGCATAGCGCAGAAGGTTGGTGAAACGAGTGGTGTACTCGGTCACCCTGTCCCTTCCCATCTTGATGTTGCGGAACTCCTCAGCTTTGGCCTCCATGATACCCTTGGGAATGTGATACTCAGTGAATGCTTCGACAAACTCTTCCCATGAGATATTGGCAGGGTCCTCATGAGAGTCACTGAAGCTGTCCCACCAGGCGCGTGCTGCACCTGTGAGCTGGTGTGCGGTAGCTCCAACACACTCATCGTCGGTGAACGTAGTGAGGTCAAGCTTCTTCTCCATTTCCTTAAGCCAATCATCAGCTACCAGCGGATCAGGGTCGATGCCATCATAAGTAGGTGGCCTTAGCTTCAGGAATCCTTCCAGCTTCCTTTGGAAATCATTCTGCTGACCTCCCTGGCGACGGTTTGCTCCTTCAACAAGAGCTGCGAGAAGATGGGTTTGCTGCGCCATCACTTCTGCCAGGTTCGGTGGTGGTGGTGGCGGAATGTTCTCCTCAACAGGTGGCGGGGTATTCTCCAGGTCAAAGGGTATCCCTCTACGTCCATGGCCACGGCCACGGCCACGGCCACGACCACGGTTGTTGTCTCCACGGCCCCGGTTGGGTTCGGCTGGTTCGAGGATGGGCACTTGTCCGTGGTTCATTAGGCGAGCGGACCGGCGGTTCGACATCTATAACATGGATCATAGGGATTTTAGTGCTTATGTCATAAATAATTATAATTCAATATGATTACATGATTTTTGGTGATTTAAGGAAAAACATTTATACTATCCAACACTCATTACAAAGAAGCGATAAAATCCATAAGATGCAATAAGATCCCAAAAACATTCATTACATGGGTTTAATTGCATAGCATCATCTCCAGTAGCTACACTTGAAGACGTGCGAGAATCGTGCTATGCATAAAGTCTCATAATGCATCTCATAAGGGGTACAACTCATGGAAACTACTGACATACTCATGACCACGCAGGGTCTCCTACTCCAACTCATACACTGCAGCTGGGATATGACTGTCCTCGATCTCGATCTCCTCGTCTGACTTGTGAAGTCGGGATACATACTTCAATGCCTCGGTGAGCTCCTCAGTAGCCTTGGCTCCAGGTAGGGTAGGGCAGGCGTCTAGGTTGAGGCGAGTTGGGGCTAACTCAAACCCCTCTATCCTAGGCTTCGTCTTGCTGCGGATCTCCCTAGGAAGCTGATCCCACATACCCTACATCTCCCAGAGACGCTTCCTGTCAGACTTTTGCCAGGCCTGCCAAGTCCTCTCACAATTGTCCTGTAGGTACTCGGTCTGCCTGAGTGCCTCGATCAGGTGACCCTGGTTGCGAACGGCCTTCTTCCTGGACTCTTCTAGCTCCTTGGTCAGGGTCTTGTTCTGAGAGTGGATCTTCAGCATATCGATCCCCTTGGACCTCTCTCTGTCTCCTCTACGGTTGAACTCAGCCTTCTTGTCATCCAGCTCTCTCTGCAACTCCAAGATCTTGTTGTCGAGGTAGCAGTTCCTGTTGCCTAGGTCAGCGGCTTTGTCTTGTAGATCTGCGATCTCGGCTTTGTGGGCTTCTTCACGTCGATTGAGCTCGTCTTGTAGCTTGGGAAGCTCCCCTTGTAGACTAACTTGCACTCGTGCTTCCTCTGAGGCTCTCTCCTGGTACTCCCACAGAAGTGCTCGGTCCTGATGTCGCTTCTGCTCAAGCTGGGTCAAGTACCTGTCCTGCTCTAGTAGGTGGATAGCTGAGACACGAAGGCATCTGTCTCCCTCTGCAAAGATAACTCTACCAGCTGCGAAACTCTGCTCACTGGGAGTAAGGCTGAGGTCGAGGGCCTGGGGAAGTAGACGGAACTCTGTTGCCTTCAGGTGCTCGTAGTGGTCCCTCATCACTCTGCGAAGGGCCTTGTGTGAGATAGCTTGCAGTCCCTCCTCAACTGTGTCCTCTATTGTCAACTCGGTGAAGGCTAGGACAGAGGATAAGGTAGTGCTAGCCGAGAATTCTGCTGAGGTGACAACTGGTCCTTCGATTCCTCCGTCCTAAACTGCTTTGCCCGTACAGGTAACCTTGACAAGCTCGTCAGGGACTCCCAACGTGTCGAGAACTCGGCACAGGGTCTGTGCAAAACCCCTGAGCTCACGTAGGTCGATGGTGAGCTTGGCGTGGTCCAGGGGTAGTGGTCCTACGGGCGGCCATCCGACGTTCGTTGCCATCTGCAAGTTTTTAGGAAAACAGGTGTTAGCAGGTCATTAATAGCTAAGCCTTGCATAAAAATGAATGCAGGGTCGGTATATAACCAAAAGAATAGATGTTCACGTCCTATTCTATCGTCCATTTCTAAGGGTTTCGTCCTATGGTCAAGTATGGCTCTGATACCAACTGAAACAACCCCGATTTCTGTGAAGGGAAATCCACAGAGTTGATGTGTAATAAGACCGTTGTAGATCATATTACCCAAATTCTAGTCGATAACACATCCATACAATGTTATTATCAGAGTACATATAGAGCGGAATACGTAAATTTTTACATCGCCTCATTGGCGGAAGTAAAAGCAGCAAACATCCAGAACAATTTGAAGATTGGATCGCCAAACTCGAGCGTAGGAACGAATCCCTCATCCGTCATTTTCCTCAGAGCTATACTCCTTAGCAGAACCTGTGTGCCAAAATTTATCAGTACGATTTGTACTGGCCACTCCCACCCTATGAGCATTGGTTTGTGGAATTGGATGCACATGGTTGTAATCATGAGATACCTATAGGGCTAGGGTTTCCTATCATAACAAGTGTATAATAAAGTTGATCAAGTTTTAACACCACTTCCACACCCATACCACCTCAAACCATTTCCGAAACTAGGTTTTGATCCTAGGATCGATAACCCACCACCATCGCACTTCATCCCATCTCCACCATACCATCGCTCAGTCGACAGGCCAACTCCCTCTCAGCACTGTCTCAAGGCTCGTAGCCCCTGGCTACGTCTGAACACTCACTCCCGGGGAAAGAAGAGAAGGACTCATCTCACTATCTAGTTTAAGCGAAACCCAGGAAAGGTCCATAGCCGATAAATCGGCGTATGTATCGATCGATCAACCATACACTCTGCAGAGGTTTTACTTAACCACAAGATCTGCCTTCCTTGTTGACCATCGTCAACTGGGCTGATTCCGGCCACTTGCTAGCCTAGGATATTGCCACCCTACCATTCAGCCCTGGTACACCCCAAATCTAGTCTGGAGTGGCTGAAACTATGAGTCATGAGCCGGGTCCACGAGTTCTCCATGAAGTCTCGGGAGGGTGTGGGGGAGATCATCAGCACCCCGTACCTCCCTCGCACTTTCCGCTATCAACCTAGCAGTAGTGGCAAAAATCCTACCAAGTAGTTTGGCCGTCCCGCACCATATAGGGCGAGTGGTTTGTGGTTTGTAAGGCTTCCCGGTGAATCTGAGTACTAGTAAGTCCTTAGGTATGACCAAGCCAGTATGTCTTCGTCAGGGTTTCCTTTTACCATGCCACCACAGCACCTCCACCTTGGGCTCCTCCCATCATAGGTTCACACCCAAGGCCATCCCATATGCCACTTACCCACCACAGGTACTCATTCTTGGGGTGTCCAGGTAGCACCCCACGGTAAGACTTGCCCCAGGCTCGTCATATACACCAACTTGGTCGACACAACCCTCACCCTCCACACACCCCAGTCATCCACGCAGCACTCTCCCCATAGTTTAGATATCATCAGTTTCCACCACGCATCAAAGTAGTGCAAGTGTAGTAGAGTAATAAACAAAATATAATAGCAAGCGCGTGACTAGCCTAACAGCTGGGTGAGCAGGGGTAAGGTTGCATCAAGGTAAGGATCATCAAGATAGCATACTACCATGCAAGTCCTACCACAGCGTGATCATAACAGAAATGTAAAGCTTTAGCATTTCTATTTCAGCCATGCATAATAGGTGCTACGAGGTTAGGTGGGATGTGGCACCTTCAGTGTAGTCGTCTCCATACTCCTCACGGTATTCACGATCCTCGTCAGACCGATTCTCCTCTGAGTCTGCAGTTAATCGCATTATAGTCGCGTTAGTGACATCTATAGAATAGCACAAAGAAGCAATTAAAATTCAAAAGAACCAAATGCACTCAAACATGGGTTCATTGCGTAGAGCTTGATTTTAGATGAATTTTGGTCCTGGTTTCATATTTTTCTGAGGTCGTATGAATTAGTTATGAATTTTCGAAGATTAAATCTATTTCTGAAAATGAAAAAGGCTGAATTATTCCTGGGCTGACACGTGTCACGCTGTGGTTGGTCCACGTGGCTTGCTGACGTCAGCCTGACGTCATCGTCCCAGCTCTGGGCTGACAGGTGGGGTCCTGCTGACGTCATCATGATGTCAATATGACATCATCAACGTCATTGTGGCTGACAAGTGGGGTCCTGCTGGCGTCATCATGACGTCAGCATGACGTCATCAACGTCATCGTGGCTGACAAGTGGGGCCAGGGTTCTTGGGTCACTGACATGTGGGTCCGGGGGTGCTGATGTCAGCATCGTGACGTCAGCGTGACGTCACGACTGGTTGTATTATCACCGACAGGTGGGTCCCGCATGACGTCATCATGACGCCAGGATGACGTCACCCATTGTCAAGTGGGTCCCGCGGCTCTGTGTCACTGACATGTGGGTCCGGTCAACGGTCAACATTTGACCGGTCAATGGTCAACTCGGGTCGGGTCCAAACTGGGTCGGTTGGGCTGGATACGGGCTGGGCTTTGGCTCGCCACGTGGCAGCACCGCGGTAGGCCACGTGTCCAGTTTGGGCCGACCCCTTTTGGTTCCGGTCCGGCACGTCCACGGTGCGGGGTGTCACTTGGTTCATGGTGGACCAGAGAGCGTGGGTCTATAGACCGCAATGCGGTTCACTGTGGACCGTGTCCACAGAGCGTCTCCTTATTGCGGTTTACGTAGACCGGGTGCACCGAGTATCTTGCTCGGCTGCTTCTTTTCCCCTTTCCTTCTTCCCGTGCGATCACGGCAGGGCTCCTTTGCCGGCGGCGAGAAATCCTCCGCCATGGCTAGAACTTGGGACCCCAATTGAGCGAGGCAAGGGGGTCTTGGTTGCTAAGCGACCTCTATAGTGAAGGTATTGTGCTGGTATGCCTCGGTTAGGGTGCTGGTCATGGCGAGTGGCGGATTGGTGATGCCGGAGTGCGTGGGCAGAGCCACAGCGTCGGTGGGAGGGCCATAGAAGAGCCGTGAGAGCTTCACAGACTTCCAGCGATCATCATGGGTGAGTTTACGGGGCTCCCTAAGCTCCCAAAGGCTCTGGCCACGGTGGCGGGTTGCCATGGAGGCGCCTTGACGCTCCGACGGTGTGCGGTCGTCGACGCAGGGCTCCGGTGAATTCCTACTTCAACTCAGGGTTGCACGGGTGTTGACGGTCCTTAAGTACCAAATATAGTTATTAAATAAATAAAGAAAAGGATCCAAATACAACCAACACCTAGACTTAGGGTTTTATCCGACAGAATTCCACAAGTTTTGGTGTTTGTCTGTTTCTACAGGGGGTTATCAGAAAATACGGAGGAAAGGCCCACACGTCGGGTTTACATAGAGATAATAACGTGTTCACCGATTTTCTATCATCTAGAAGACTCCAGAAGCCACGAGATCGAACGGGAGACCGAACGGGCCCGGAGGCAGGGCGCCCGCCCTGCTCCCTAGGGCGCCCGCCCTGGCCTGAGAGCCAATCAGGCTCCGTCTCGCGGATTATGCTCCACCGACCTAAGGGATCAAGGAAAACCGTGCGATTAATGTCGGTTTGATCCGACGGCCCACGTTCACTTGAGGGGGCTATATAAGCAGGACCCCTGGCCCCTGGAGGAGGCACTCCCTCATTCTTATTCTTCAAACCCTAATCTCAGGAGGAGAGTCTCTGATCAAGACCTAGAGCCACCACATCAACTAGATCTCTAGTATAGCATAGCTACATAGGATTAGAACTAGAAGGAGTCAATCTTCGATTGGTTTCCGGATCTGTCAAGAGGATTCTTGGTAATTCCTTTACTGTTCTTCATTGTTCATCTTTGTTCTTCAATATTATGAATACAACTTTGTTCTATTTCAATATATTGATTATGACTATGCTCTACTTGATTATATTTGCGATTATATTGTTCTTAGTTTATCGTAGTTATACGCTTGGCTTAGTTAGATTGGAATTATATACATGTTTAGGATCGTATAGCGTTTATTCATCGGATCCATGGGTAAATGATAAATATTGTGTAGGTGTGCTGCTTAGACCATATTTATCTGCGATTGCACCTTATATGCCGGATCATGGGGTGGTCCACGATGGTGACAGCTTCGTTGGTTCTTATATAGTCCCCCTCCCGTGTGTAAGGCAGGCAGAGCAACATTATTACGGGGGAGTGATTGCTATGTTTCTCATCTTCCTTGATAATATCACTATGCATGGGCGTAGTCCTTTCTCGCAATGATTGCCAAGTGTACTTGCACTAACTATGATATGCTAGACTTTATAGTTAAGAATAACTTAGGAAATATCCTTGTAGTTCGTCCTAATACCATGCTAATGACTTGCTAGAATATCTGTTGAGGTGCTTATCATTATTATATGTGGCTAGCTGATCAGATTAATTATCTTTGTCACCATTCATACTTTATCTATATTTTATGTGACACTTACCCCTGTATGCAAGAGATAGATGAATGCTCTCACTTATACATGCAATGATTGATACTCATTCCTATATTCCATTCCATAATCAACATTGATGTTAGTAATCCCTTCCCAGTGGTAAAAATATAAATAACGATACCCGGAATACTTCTCGGTTAAAATGCTACATCGGTATTAATCTGTGCGCTTGCAGATCTTATTTATTATTTATTTAGAAGAGCAGTTGCATATTTCAATACCGTGTCTCTCATGTCATGCTAGGGATGACAACTTGGCTTAAGTGGCATGAGGGATAGGTTCGGCATTTTTGGCGTCGTTATCAGAATTAGAAAACTAAGTCTACTTTTGGTAATGACGTTAAGAATGCCCAACAAGCATTTTTGGCGCCGTTGCCGGGGAAGGTTGATTTACTAACAAGGAATGAATACGGAATTTGAGTCATCATTCGCATCATTAAGTCATTGAGATCATCAATTCTCCCATACAGATTTACCCCTGTATTTTTCCATTCTTATTGTTTTGCAGGGTGATGTATGAATAGAGGACATCTTCCAGAAAATTTTGACAACCCCGAAGCATTAATCAGAGGGGCAAGAGCCAAGCTCAAGAAGTCAACACTTCGACGCAACACTTCATCCAATTCAGAAGACCACCGAAGTTTCATCTGGAATTTGTCAACAGAGTTCGCAGCCATGGCGAACAAGACGATCCGCGAGTTCTCAGCTCCCACTACGGACAACATCCGCACTGGACCTGCCGCGGCCATCGACAAGAACTTTGAGCTCAAGCCAGGGCTCATCAACATGGTACAAGCCAACCAGTTTTGTGGGAAGCCGCACGAAGATGCAAGTGCTCATCTCCAACACTTCCTAGAGATTTGCAGCACATTCACTATATTAGATGTTTCCAGAGACGCCATACTACTTCGCCTTTTCCCATTCTCACTATTGGGGAGAGCGAAGCAGTGGTTCTACGCGACGAAGGATAAGAACACTACGTGGGCACTCTGCTCTACGAACTTTCTAGCTAAGTTCTTTCCCATGGGCAAGACCAATGCTCTCCGTGGGAAGATTACAAGTTTTCAGCAACAACATGATGAATCCGTTCCAGAAGCATGGGAGCGCTTTCAAGATTACATCCTAGAATGTCCCCATCATGGAATGGAAAGCTGGCTACTTATGCAGACTTTCTATCATGGGCTCATCACTAGTGCTCGTGAGACCATGGATGCAGCAGCTGGAGGCACATTTCTATCACTCACCATACCACAAGCTACAGCCCTTGTGGAGAAAATGGCGTCCAACCAAGGTTGGAACGAAGAGAGGATCCAAACACGCAAGAAGGGTGGAGGTATGCACCAGCTCAAGGAGGTAGACATGCTGTCTGCAAAGTTAGACCTACTCATGAAAAAGCTCAATGACAAAGCTGGAGACAAAAGAGAAGTCATGAACGTCTACGACTCTCACATGACTTGTGAGGAATGTGGAGATACTGGACACTCAGGCAATCACTGCCCTGAGATGCTTGAGGATGCAAGGTACATCAACAACAACAATAACTACAACCGTCCTCAACAAAATCAAGGTTGGAATCAACAGAGGCCTAACTACTCAGGTAACTACTCAGGTAATTATCAAGGTAATAACTCTTACAACAACAATAATAATTTTCCACCCCTGAGAGAGTTAGTGTCTAATCAAGGAAAGCTAATGGATAACTTGTCTAAGAAATTGGCATCCAATGATAAAATACTAGAAAACATAAATAATAGAATGGATAATTTCTCTACTGCCATCAAAAACCAATTAGCTTTAATAAAATGATTGAATCTCAGTTAAATCAAATAGCTGCTGCTGTTCCTGCTACTAACCCCGGTATACCATCACAACCGGAAGGATTAGAATCTGCAAATCTTGTAGACATGTTTGATGCAGGTAACTATTGGAGTAATCCCGCTGTCGGAGTACATAATGACCTTCTGCCAGTCAAGAGAGGCGATCAGACGCCCCGTCATCCCGATCTCCATCGGCATGGTGGGACTTCCCAGAAGCACTCTGCGACTTTGGCTCCAGCGTCAACATTATGCCCAGGGTACTCTATGAAAAATTCTTTACATATCCTTTATCAGAAACAACTATGTGTTTGCAGCTTGCAGATCGGACACTAAGCTTTCCTAAAGGAATATTAAAGAATATGTGTGTCCGAGTTGGTACCTCGTATGCTCCAGCTGACTTCGTGGTGATAGAGACCGGGTCCGATGAGAGGTCACCAGTTATTCTGGGAAGGCCATTCCTGAACACCTCGGGAGCTGTCATCTACGCCAGCGCTGCGAAGATCAACTTCAACATCAAGGGGAGGAAGGAGACGTTTTCCTTCAAGAACAAGATTACACAAATCCTAGAGCAACCCCAACATGAACCAAGGAAGAGGACCAATAGGAGGAACAAGCAGAACAAGAACAACCAAGGATGGACCGAATCAGCTAAGATGGTCACTGCAGTTCAAGGAGGTCAAGACCGACGACCCAAGTCGCCGTTCCTAATCAAGAAGGACGACCCAGGTATGCCAAGCATTGAGTGCTCAATCAATGGATACTCCTTTCAGAAGGCGCTCTGCGACACTGGATCAGGCGTCAACATAATGGCCACAGTCACCTATCAGCTCTTGTACGGGACCATGCCCTTAAAACCAACATACACTCAGCTCCAGATGGCAGATCGGACATCCCGAAAGGTCGAAGGTATAGTAACCGATGTTCCTATTAAAATTAACGATCATTTTGTCCATATAGACTTTCAGGTCATTGACATGGGAGACGACGAGTACGAGCCACCCATCATCCTAGGAAGACCGTTCCTAGGCACCGTCAAAGCAATCATCTACATTGGAACCGGAGAAGTCCATATGCATTTCCCCTCTGAGAAGGTACGTCGCTACTTTAATGACCCTAACTATATAGTTGAAGATTCTAAGCAGGTCAGGACAAGAAGAAGGCGACGTAACCGTAACCAAAGGAGGCAAACCATCAAGGACGTATGGGCAGACTATGAAGGAGAGGTCATAAGGCCCGAGGATACACAACAGGAGACCGAAGCACCAAGTCGGGTATGGAAAGCGAAGACAGTTACACAAGAAGAGGAGGCGCTGCCGGAACCACCATCTACGCCACCCAAATCCCAGGACAACTAAGAAGAAAAGAAGTCCTGTTCGGAGGACTTAAAAACACCGAACGCCGTGCCAAGAGGTAAACTTGGTAGTTATCATTTTCCCTTTAATTATTGCTCAGTTAATCATGTTCATTCTGTCTAAAAAAATGTTGAAAACAGTAAGCCCCATGTGAGTATGCGAGTGGCATAAAACCCATAAGTACATTCACTGTGGTGGCATAAAAAAATAATAATATATTTTTTCTGTTCTATAAAAATGAAAATAAAAATAGAGAGTGACATTTATCAAGGAAGCTCAAACATGATAAAGGCTAGATATTTATGCTAACGCTTAATCAAGTTCCACGAAGCTTTGTTGTCTATTTGAGCTCCACAGAATTCAGGAAGACTAGCAGATGGAGGACATCCTAATTGTTGTCAGGGTGCTGCCGACATTCAAATACACCTCTGCACCTGCTAGCTACATCAGAAGAAATTACGTCAAGATCCAGCTTGGGGGAGAGCACCCCCATTTATCCCGATAAGTATTTTTATCTACATTTATACCTATGCTTTATTAAAATAAAAAGATGCATAATCATGAAAACCCAAATAAATATTTTGTGTTTATATATATTTGCTTAGTTTAATAAATAAATAAAGTAGCTATGCTAAACTGAATCTTGAAAATAAAACTCTAGCATGGATATGATGAATAGTTGCTCTACCTAATTTTCAAATTTGTTTTCTCTCTAGTTTAGACATAACTGTTATAATTTAAAACTGGCTCTAAACCTGAACTAGTGGGAAGAGAACTTGATCTGAAGTCTAAGTTGTTAGCGGATATGATATGGAAAGGTTGAGCTGTTGTTTATCTGTTCCTAGAGATGCTAGAATTCTGGAGAATTTTATCTTTGAAAATCTTTAAAATGTTGCATGATGAGTTCCTGTATGATGAGAGTTCAAATTCCTACCACAGCCATATATACATGCTTGTTAGAATAAGAGCCGCACTTTTACTACTTACTGCTTATGGGCATTGAGTGTGGTCAAGCTGTGTAGACCCTTAGGAACTTGTCATGTGGTTAAAATCAAGATTCACTTGCACGTTCACTCATACATGCTGCTTCTACTCCGGAAGTACGTATCCACATATATCCACTCATTTCCATCTCCAGATTCACCTAAAATTATTCTACTCCTAACCCGGGAGAGAATAGCCAAAAACATTATCCCATTCCTGTTATTCCCTGTGAAGTTAATGCTCAAGTCATTTCTACTACCACTTGCTATATTTTCAAAAGAGGGAGATTGCTCTAAAAAAATATAAATACGAGGAAATAAAAAGGAGCAAGTGCTCGGAACCTCGAAGAAAGAAAAAGTGAGACGAGAGGTAAAAATGGACAATGTCCGACAGTAGAATTAGGGGTACAAGATACCCACCTGAGAAAAAAAAAGAAAAAAAATAGAGCATCTCATTCCCCTCAAAAGTTTTAAAAAGCAAGAAAGGTATGTATTCCCTCAAAAAGAGCATTAGACTTTTGTTATCACCATACACAACTCATTCACCACACATGCACATCTTGATTTGACTTATTGACTTGTTTCTCTGGATCCATGGTTTGACTATGCAATAAATGTTCTATGAGTATGTATACTATATCTCCCACCTATGAGCTCCAGATATCAAAGCCTTATTAGAGTAGGGTGAGAGAGAAGGCAATGTCACTACGCCTTATACCATAAATACCACATACTTTGAGAGAGAAGGCATATACCATTACTGCCTTGGTAAGGATCCATAAATACCACAAAAGAGAGACCCGAGAAAGTCATACAAGGAATCTCTGAGTTTTATTTGAAAAATTTGCAAAAAAAACTCCAGAGCTATAGCTGATCAAGAATAAGAGACATGGCGTTTGACTAGACCGTTCTATCTTTTAACCACTCAAGATGCAGGTGACGGTTGCAAGCCCCATGGTGAAAGGTAAAATGAGTAAGTTTTAAGTCTTGACAGTTTACTCTAACTCAGGGATGAGACCTTATTTAAAAGCATATGTACCGTCAACGTTCAAAGGCGTTGCAGCAGCTTCTGATCCATAATGAGTCTATCCTTGCTCAGGGACGAGCAAGAGGCAAGCTTGGGGGAGTTTGTTGACGGTCCTTAAGTACCTAATATAGTTATTAAATAAATAAAGAAAAGGATCCAAATACAACCAACACCTAGACTTAGGGTTTTATCTGACAGAATTCCACGAGTTTTGGTGTTTGTCTGTTTCTGTAGGGGGTTATCAGAAAATACGGAGGAAAGGCCCACACGTCGGGTTTACATAGAGATAATAACGTGTTCACCTATTTTCTATCATCTAGAAGACTCCAGAAGCCACGAGATCGAACGGGAGGCCGAACGGACCCGGAGGCAGGGCGCCCGCCCTGCTCCCTAGGGCGCCCGCCCTGGCCTGAGAGCCAATCAGGCTCCGTCTCGCGGATTATGCTCCACCGACCTAAGGGATCAAGGAAAACCGTGCGATTAATGTCGGTTTGATCCGACGGCCCATGTTCACTTGAGGCGGCTATATAAGCAGGACCCCTGGCCCCTGGAGGAGGCACTCCCTCATTCTCATTCTTCAAACCCTAATCTCAGGAGGAGAGTCTCTGATCAAGCCCTAGAGCCACCACATCAACTAGATCTCTAGTATAACATAGCTACATAGGATTAGAACTAGAAGGAGTCAATCTTTGATTGGTTTCCGGATCTGTCAAGAGGATTCTTGGTAATTCCTTTACTGTTCTTCATTGTTCATCTTTGTTCTTCAATATTATGAATACAACTTTGTTCTATTTCAATATATTGATTATGACTATGCTCTACTTGATTATATTTGCAATTATATTGTTCTTAGTTTATCGTAGTTATACGCTTGGCTTAGTTAGATTGGAATTATATACATGTTTAGGATCGTATAGCGTTTATCCATCGGATCCATGGGTAAATGATAAATATTGTGTAGGCGTGGTGCTTAGACCATATTTATCTGCGATTGCACCTTATATGCCGGATCGTGGGGTGGTCCGCGATGGTGACAGCTTCGTTGGTTCTTATATAGTCCCCCTCCCGTGTGTAAGGCAGGCAGAGCAACATTATTACGGGGGAGTGATTGCTATGTTTCTCATCTTCCTTGATAATATCACTATGCATGGGCGTAGTCCTTTCTCGCAATGATTGCCAAGTGTACTTGCACTAACTATGATATGCTAGACTTTATAGTTAAGAATAACTTAGGAAATATCCTTGTAGTTCGTCCTAATACCATGCTAATGACTTGCTAGAATATCTGTTGAGGTGCTTATCATTATTATATGTGGCTAGCTGATCAGATTAATTATCTTTGTCACCATTCATACTTTATCTATATTTTATGTGACACTTACCCCTGTATGCAAGAGATAGATGAATGCTCTCACTTATACATGCAATGATTGATACTCATTCCTATATTCCATTCCATAATCAACATTGATGTTAGTAATCCCTTCCCAGTGGTAAAAATATAAATAACGATACCCGGAATACTTCCCGGTTAAAATGCTACATCGGTATTAATCTGTGCGCTTGCAGATCTTATTTATTATTTATTTAGAAGAGCAGTTGCATATTTCAATACCGCGTCTCTCATGTCATGCTGGGGATGACAACTTGGCTTAAGTGGCATGAGGGATAGGTTCGGCATTTTTGGCGCCGTTATCAGAATTAGAAAACTAAGTCTACTTTTGGTAATGACATTAAGAATGTCCAACAGCGGGGTGTCTTAGGACGCGGCGGTTCGACCCAGTGTGCTAGTGGCTTCAATCTTCCACCGGGGTTCATGTGAGGTCCTCGCCGTGGCCGCGCTCTGGCCGCGGCGCACGTGCGCTGTGCGTGAACCGCAAGGGCGTTCTTGAGCAGGTATGCTCAACGTCGCCCCACCTCGGTGCTTCTACGTGTTCGTGGTGTGCAAACGACTATGTGGAGTCTAGGTGCAAGGTGTGCGCTACAAGGGGGCGGTGCTTGGTGTGCAGCGGGACTTCGACGTCACCGGTGCGTGACGATGGCGTGCCCGCCGTGTTCACTGAGGTAAGGTGTGCCAGGCGGTGCATTGCGGTGCTACCCCTCATGACGAGTGTGGCCACGATGTTCCTACGCTTGGGTCATCACGTGCTATAACTACGGTGAAGGCAAAGGCGATGTCCCGGTGGCTTGGAGAGGTCTCAGCGGCGTACGGCTCACCGTCGGTGTTGAGGGCGAGAGGATAGCGGCGCAGTGACGAGTTGTGGCCGTGTAGCTCCGGAAACCGTGCAGTGCCGACCCGCGACCGTGATGAGGACGACAGCGTCGCCCTCGGCTCCGGCGACTCCGGAGGTGTTCCGATGGCGCCTTCCCCTATTTTTCTCCTCTCCCCTCCTTCTTCCTCCCTTGGTTCTCTTTCTCTTGGCTCGGGTGTGCAGAGGGTAGCCACCCGGTGGTGGCGGGGCGTGGAGAGCTCGGGCGCTAGGGTGATCGGGGCTAGGCCTTTATAGCCGAACACCAAGCTTCTATGGCGGTGGCGATCGATCGGTGGAGAAGCATGCGACGCATCCTACGGTGGCGCGAGGTTGCGTGGGCGCGGCGCAAGGGGGAAACAAGGGCTTGCCCTGGGCGTGACCCCTGGCCCGCCTCTGCCAACGCTGTCGGCCCCCCGGTCGCGCGGCGGTTGAGCGTGGCGAGGAAGAAGACAACACTGTGTCCAGTGCGGCTGACAGAGGGGGGGCGGTTCGTTAGGGAGTTGGCGTGATGCGTCTGCGTGCGGTGCGTGGTGCTCCAGCTGGCTGACGGGCGGGTCTGGTTTGTCAGCGGCTGGTTGCACGGCGCGCGACAGCTTGCTGGGCCGGCCCAGTGGCGCGGGTGCGAGTGAGGTCGCACTGGGCCACTAAGCAGGCCGGTCTCCCTTTCCCTTTCTCTTTTCTCTTTTTCTTTTCTTTTCCTATTTGTTTGAATTCAAGTTTGGTTTGAAATTTGAATTCCAAACCAATGTAACTTATTCATTGGAGTTTAGAAAATGTATATATATAATAATAATACTTAATAATAATAGGGTTAGTTTTCATCTTAATCATTTATTCTTTTGATTTGTTAAATAGTTACTTTATGGTTTATTACTTTAATGTTATTGTTAAGCATAACATAAAGCAAAAGAAAATCCAAATCACAACTTGAGTTAATTATGTATGCATCACTTTATTTGTTAGAATTTTAAATAATTTTAATCCACAAATGACCTGCCAGGCTTATGTGTTGCCTAGGGTTGGGGTTAGACCTAATGCATCTCTTTGGTTGGATTTCTACACATGACACTCATCATCACATGGGATTCTTGAGAAAAATTTTTGATAGTTGGTATTTTTATTGTGTAGATTCTTGGGTTGTTACAAAATGCAACATTGGACCACTTTTTATTTTAACATTTTATTGATTATTTTGGGTTACGAGATTTTATCTTCACAATTGACCACATGCAATAACACATAAACATGATGCTTATGAAATGGTTTATTGAGTTGTTTTATGTGGTAACACCGAGGGTGTTACATAAGGCTGGACGAAAAACTCGAAGCTCGTTAGCTCGCTCGGCTTGTGACAAGCTCGGCTCGGCTCGGCTCGGCTCGTTACCATAACGAGCCGAGCCGAGCCAAGATTTTAGCTCGTTAGCTATAACGAGCCAACTCGAGCTAGCTCGCGAGCGGCTCGCGAGCCAAACGAGCCATAGTTTTAGGGAAAAAGTTATCATAACTTATATTATGTTTGTATTACTTCATATCTTGTACTCTGCAAATGGTTGATATGTTAGCTCATACAAATATTTTATTCAATTTAAGGCTATTGGATATATTATTTTTGTATTATTACTATTTTCAAGCTTTTGATAAATGCAAATATTAAATTTTGTATATTTTTTATAACTAGCTCGCGAGCCTAACGGGCCACCTCGAGCTTTTAACGAGCCGAGCCGAGCTGGCGTTCTAGCTCGTTAAGATAACGAGCTGAGCCGAGCCGAGCTGGCGTTCTAGCTCGTTATCCTAATGAGCCATAACGAGCCGAGCCGAGCTGGCTCGTATCCAGTCTTAGTGTTACATAATCCTAGCAACATTGACCTTTATGAGCTATGGTTGGTCCTGTTCAAACCTACACCTTTCAACAACAAAAAAAAAACTCAATCTACATCTTGAGGCTTGGGGGGGTTTCTTGCCTCTTAAGCTTGTGCGTATAGTAATCCAACACGTTAAGCCAATCTATCTCCTGTTTGCCAGGCAGAGGACACTTGCAGAATCTTGAGGAGAGAAACCAACTAGCATGGTCTATGTAGATTTGATCCGCATCAAACAACGAACAACCTCTAGTTATGAAAAAGCAACATTGTAGAGTTAACATTTTCGAACTACTTTTTGTAGGAAATGCATATTTCATAACTTATTTTTTAAAACAAATCTACTTGTTGTATCGCTTGAAACATTCACAATCAACATATAAAAGCTAATTTATACTCAATTTTGGAACTGCTGGCTTCAGACAACCCTAAAACGCCACTTATTTATTATGGGAGGGTGTAAAAATAAAAGCACTGAAATTTTGCATCACATAAAAAAAGAACAATTTTTCGTTGTAAAAGAAAGACCAAATAAAATTGTATCCTCTTCCTTGGCTGAAACTGCTTGATTATAATATACACAAGGACATCCTAATCCTAGCGACATTGACCTTTGTGAGCTACGGTTGATCCGGTTCAAACCTACATCTTTCGGCAACAAACAAAATTCAATCTACATCTTGAGGCTTGGGGGCTTCTTGCCCTCCTAAGCTTGTACATACAGTCATCCAACACGTTAATAAGACAATCCCAACCACGGGTAGAATGAGTTCCAACCAAAAAAATCAGTAATTAAAAGAATAAAAAATCTTTTATTGAATCATTTAAGTTATAGAAAAATTCCTGAACCCAAGAATTCAGGATTGGTTCTCATAATTATCACATAATTTTCAAAAGGAATTTGTCAAAAAAATTCTTTTTGAATAATGCCAAATCAAACGAAAAATATCAAAAAAATCCAAAAGTCAGAAGGAAATGAATTAGTTAATTCAATAAAAAGAAAAGGATGCAGCTATGTTGGACTGCAAAAGAATATGCATATAGGGCGCTTTCCAATCTTCTTCCAGTGATAGACTGGATTTATTATCTTTTTCTCGTCTCATCCAACATGTTAAGCCAATCTCTCTCCCGGTAGAGGACACTTGAGAAGGAGAGAAACCAAGTGGCATGGTCTATGTAGGATTTGATACTCATCAAACAACCAACAGCCTGTAGTCATGAAAAGCAACATTTTAGAGCAGTCCAAAGTCTACTTTTTTAGTAAATGTATATTTCAAAATTTATTTTTCAAAACAAAGCTACTTGTTGTATCGCTCGAAACATTCACAATCAACATGTAAAAGCTAATTTACACCTAAGTTTGGAACTCAGACAACCCTAAAACGTCACTTATTCATGATGGGAGGGTGTAAAAATCAAAGCGTCGAAATTCTGCATCACATAAAGAAGAACATTTTTTCTGTAAAAGAAAGACCTTTGTGAGCATAATATACATAGGGCATCCTTTTCCTTGGCTGAAACTGCTCGGATTATAATATACACAGGGCATTCTAATCCTAGCGATATTGACCTTTGTGAGCTATGGTTCGTCCAGTTCAAACCTACACCTTAAAAAAAACTCAATCTACATCTTGAGGCTTTGGGGCTTCTTCACTCTTAAGCTTGTAGGTACAGTCATCCTTGTAGGTACAGTCATCCGACATGTTAAGCCAATCTCAACCGCAGGTGGAGTGAAATCCAAAAGAAAAAAATCAGTAACTAAATGAATAAAAAAGCTTTTATTTATAGAAAAATTTGTGAACACAAGAATTCAAGATTGGTTCTCATAATTATCACATAATTTTCAAAAAAAATAATTTGTAAAACTTTAGTGACCCCCTATGGCACCTTTAAGGCGTGCTGTATTGAACAATTTCTCTACCTTAATATAAAGACACAAATCTTTTACGTATTCGAGAAAAAACAAATTTATTAATTTTTATTTTTTGAATAATGCCAAATCAAATTAAAAATATCCAAAAATCCAAAAGTCAAAAGGAAATTAATTAATTGATTCGATAAATTTATACCACAGCCTATCTACAGCGTCCTACAGACTGTCGCTATAAGTCGGTATAGCAACCTACGGACGGTCGCTATACATATATAGCGTCCAACTTGGCCGGTCCCTATAAGTGGCGTCTTGTTAGACTTGCTGTTTTTTAGGATAAAAACAACCTTTGGAGACATTTCTTTATTGGAAAGTAGCGTAGAACCTTCCTAATTAGGAACCTTATATGTATGTTTCCCATCTAGAGACTTCCTTACTGATTTCCAACATGAAACCTTACACTTTGGACATGAATCCAAATCTACGTTCCCCTTCCAATAGAGAATGCAATTGTTTTCACAGGCATGAATACTAGTATACCCAATTCTTATGGTTTTCACCAATTTCTTAGCCTCATGGAAGGTTTTAGCTAGTGCTGAACCCTCAGGGAATGCATCATTAAGTAGATCTAGTAGCAAGTTGAAAGATTTGTCAGACCATCCTCCAAGGAGTTTGATGTGGAGCAATCTAATAATAAATCGAAGTTGTGTATATTTCTTGCAACTAGGGAACAATTCTTTGCTGTTTTCTGCGACTAACTTTTGAATGGCAACTAGCTCCTTACAAGGATCTGGAACAGAACGGTCTTCCTCATAATCTCCCCTATCATCTAAGCCAGCAGCTAAGTCTCTGAGCAAATCAGATATGTCATCATCTTCATTGGACTCATCCACAACCTCAACATCATCACCAGCAAAGTCTCCATGATTCACACAAGGGGTAGCTTCTCCATGTAAATTCCATGTTCTATACCCTCTTAGGAACCCATCACATATCAAATGTTCACGGACCTCACTAGCCTCTTTCCAAAAAGAGTTGACACACTTTCTACATGGGGACAGTATCTTTCTACCAACAGCTGAGTTACTAAATGAAAAAGCTAAGAAACTGTCCACTCCTTCCAAATATGCCTTTTCGTGCCTACATGAAACTTTTGTGTTAAAATTCATTTTATATGGCTACATATAGCGCTTTCACTATTTATGAAGCTACTATTTTTACCTAGCATCATCATCAATCCAAGACTTATCCATCAACTATTACTGAGGGGGAGAACTACAGGCTGTCCAAATTATATAATCCATCCATGAAACTTGGGACACCACAAATTAATGGTTCTTAAAATAAGCACACATGCAGACCTGAGACAGGGAGAGAGCATCACCTAGTCCTCTTGCTTTGAATCCAAACAAACACGACGACTTCTTCCGCAGGACACCGGATCTTGACTGGTTCTAGCACAAGTAAGGTTGGCGTCTCAGAGATGTAGGAACGAAAAGCAAGCACATAAAAACAGAGTGCTGCAGATCCTCGGGCCTATGAACCTGTTGAATATGTTCCAAATTTAATTGTACATTATATTGGCCGACTTCTGACGGACCGAAGCGGAGGCCCGTAGAGTGCTGAAGGCAAGGGCCAGAGCGAAGCGGAGTGTGAAGTCGGCCCATTAGGGCGCTGCCCTGAGGACACTTGGGGGTGCGGGGGCTTGTCCCCGCGGTACGGTACATATACCCTGATTAGGGTTCCACTTTGATAACTCTCTTGTAATGTCACACCCATTTAAAGACCAAATGGAATGCATACTCTTATGTGTGTCCAGAGATCAATCACACATAAGTTAACAAATTATAACGGAAGTATCATCACAAATGTTATTACATCACAATATTTAACACATAGTCTTTACACAAATATGGCGGAAGTAAAAATAATAAACTCTCGTTGCAGCTCCAATCACAGGCACATTGACTGGTTGACTGCAAGTCTAGTAATCTTCAGGGAAGTAGGCGTAGTAATCACTATTACCACCATCTGTTACCCATCCGGGATTTTTATCCAAGTAAGAAAAATAAACAAGCGTAAGTACATCTCGTACTCAACAAGTGTAACATGGGGTTCTTGAGGCTCAAAGGCATATCATTGGTTTATCAGCATGTAGCTTTTAGTTAGCATAATTTTAGCATATCAATAGCATCAAGATGTCCAAATATAAACAATAAACATATGATCCATGTGAAATGATTGATGAATAGCAAAAACATAATCATTAATAATTATCAACTATTCCATAAGGGTCCAAGGCCACTCGTGACCGTGAGCACGGCTGTTATAACAGTTTTACACTCTGCAGAGGTTGTACACTTTCACTGTGAGTCGTGTTACCCATATGCCCGGGTTAATTACTCCCAAAACACTACCAAGGTGAGCAGGCAGGGAAAACACTATGAAGTCTTTCGAAGGTTCGTCTAAATTCACTCGGCAAACAGATGTAGAGCCCCCCTTCCAAATGGCACAATAACCTGCAGCCTATACACATAAGGACAGAGGCCGCACTATACCCGATTCGTCAAGCCATTCTTACACCAAAAAGGTTACCTCTAACAAGCTAGAAAAGGTCCTTCTATATGACTAAAGCCAGAGCCATATAGCCCCCACAGTTGTACTGTAAATCCCGAATGTTCGCTTATAGATGAGTCCTTATGGAGAGTAATTAGAGCATCAAAAGTAACCCCCATTCTCTAATCCCCTTTAAACATTAATCAAAATCATCTTTTAATGTTTGTTGCATATTCCTCTAATAAATTTACATGATCATAGTCCATGTTTAAGCACTAGCCATACTACTCAATGCAATATAATAGGTATCAAGGTGTAGGATCAATCACTAAGTCATCCTTAACAAGGAATAGATGGATAATGATATTATTTGCATAATGTGAGTAGGACAACAAGGATAATCCCATGCTATACTTGCCTGGCTCAAACTGGTCCTGAAGATCTTGCTCATAGAAAGACTCTTGATCTCCCACGAATTGCTCACCGTTTATACTCGATCAACAACAGCAACAACACACATCCAGAGGTAATCATGCATAAACAAACAAGACTATAATTAGAACAGTATACCAACAGTAAGAAAAAAATATAAAAAGTCTTTAAAACAAATCTACAACTCGCTAGGATCACACAGACGCGAAGATCACGAAAAACGGAGCTAAAACGACGAAGTTATGAATTTACGAAGATTTCCTATAGAAAAATAAATACTTTAATAAAAACTCGAAAATAAATTAACTCAAACCTACTGTACAGTTCTATCATCATGTAGAGCTCGCAAAAATGAATCGAACGCAATTTGAAAGGATCAAATCGGAGTTAAAACGGAGATTCTACGACTAAAACAAATTTAGTGGCAAAACTATAAATATCAGAAAATGTATTTTTCATTTACCGAGACAAAATACGCTTTCAACAGATCAAAACGGATTCGGGATTTTACGTTTTGGACTGCGGGTTCATAACTTAAAAACTACAGGGTCTCTTTAGCAAGATTACAACCGAACCGGTATCAACGAATCACGTCCGTCCGATTCAAAACGGACGATCCAAATTGGATCGGGGTGAGGACGGCGGCGCTCCGGCCGGATTTGGCCCGACGGCAAGCTTCCGTGGCGGCGCCATGATCGGAAAACACCAGAGCTCGACTCCGGGCACCATTCAACGAAGGGGAAGCACCGGGAGGTAGCTCGGAACACGGCGAACTCACCAAGGATGAAAACTAGGGCGCGGGATGGACGAAGACGATGGCGTGCTCGGGATGGCGGACGGTGGAGGCGAAACTTCGACCGAGGCCTCCTCGGGATGACGAGGCTGGGGTTTTGTGGCCGAATGTGGAGCGAGGAGATGCGGGGGGGCTCCGTTTTTATAGCCAGGAGGCACGTGGAAGCAAGGAAAGTGATGGATTCAGAGAAGGATTCGGCGTCGGCAAGAAAGGAAAGAGAAGCCGGCGTCGGCGTGGGGAGGAAGATGAAGGTGAAGCCGCTGACGCGTGGGCCCCGGATGTTAGCGACACTGGAGGCGGGGAAAGAGCAGCGCGGTGAGCTAGGCCGCGGCCGTTGGCTTGGGCTCGGCCCAGAAGGAGAAGGCGGCGCGGGGGAAGGCAGGCCGCGCGCTGGGAGAGCAGGCCGAGGCGGTGGGCCGCGGTGGAAGAAACGGCCCGATAGCAGAAAGAATTCCTTTTCTTTTTCTTTTTCTAATTTTTCAAAGCCATTTTTCAAAAGATTTTCAAATCCAATTTGAATTTGATTTAAACCACTCAATACAAAATTTCAAATGCAGCAGCATGAATGCTCAATCATGTTTCTACCCTTATATTTGATTTTAAATTTATAAAAATTATTATCATTCTAAATTTGCATGCTCACAAAAATATACAAAAATCATATTTCTCCTATTTTCTTCTTTTCAAAATTTTTGGGTGTTACAATTCTACCCCCTTAAGATGAATCTCATCCCGAGATTCGACCGATGCTTACTCAAACAATTGCGGGTAGGTTTTCCTCAGATCCTCTTCTCGTTCCCAAGTAGCCTCTTCTGTAGTGTACCAATTCCACTGTACCTTACACATTTTGATTTTTTGACTTCTTGTGACTCTGTCAGTAGTCTCTAAAATTTTAACCGGAAACTCTTCATATGTAAGATCCTCCTTAACAGTGAGCTCCTCTAATGGAATCTGTTCCTCTGGTACTCGCAAACATTTCTTCAGTTGAGACACATGGAACACATCATGTACACCTGCCAAACTCTCGGGTAATTCCAACTGATATTCCACTTCACCACGTCTCTCTATGATCTTGAAAGGTCCAATATATCTTGGTGCCAATTTACCTTTCATGTTGAATCATTTCACACTCCTCATGGGTGATACTTTCAAGTAAACATAATCCCCTACCTCAAAAGTCAACTCTCTTCTTCGAGTATCAGCATAACTTTTCTGTCGGGACAGTGCTATTGTTAGATTATCTCTAATCATTCTCACTTTCTTTTCAGCATCCTTACGTACATCAGGCCCAAACACTTGACTCTCCCCTGTCTGATTCTAGAACAACAGGGTCCTACACTTTCATCCATACAGAGCCTCAAACGGTGCCATCTGAAGACTCTTCTGATAACTATTATTATAAGAGAACTCTGCATAAGGCAAGCTCTTATCCCAGCTAGTACCATATTGCAAAGCACAAGCTCTCAACATATCCTCCAATATCTGATTAATTCTCTCCGTTTGACCATCTGTCTGGGGATGGTAAGCTGTACTAAAGTTTAGTTTGGTTCCCAGTGATTCATGTATCTTTTGCCAATAATGAGATGTAAACTGAGTACCTCGATCAGACACAATCTTCTTAGGAACTCCATGTAGACTTACTATTCTTTCTATATATAACTCTGCCAACTTTGCACTACTATATGTAGTCCTCACTGGCAGAAAATGAGCAACCTTAGTCAGACGATCCACTATCACCCAAATTGAATCATATCCTCTCTGAGTCCGTGGTAACCCAACTATAAAATCCATACCAACCTCTTCCCATTTCCACTCGGGTATCTGCATAGGCTGTAACAATCCTGTAGGTCTCTGATGTTTAGCTTTCACCCTTTGACAAGTGTCACACAAAGCAACATATTCAGCAACATCTCTCTTTAAACCATACCACCAATATTTCTCTTTCAGATCCAGATACATCTTAGTACTCCCCGGATGTATGGAATAAGCTGACTCATGAGCTTCATGCAGAATTGCCCCTCTGATATTCTTATCCTCAGGCACACACAGCCTTTTTCCAAACCATAGCGTACCATTATCATCCTTACGGAATCTTGGAGATTTGCCTTTCGCTATGTTTTCAGCTATCTCTCTCAACTTTTCATCTTTCAGTTGACCCTTGTGGATTTCTTGCTCCAAAGTAGGCTCTAGTACTAATTCCACTGCATTGGTAGTAAACCCTAAGTTCAGATGCTTACATTCAGCACACAATTCTTTTGTCATAGGCATTACTTGTATTTCATTAGCGTAGCTTTTCCTACTAAGAGCATCAGCAACAACGTTGGCTTTTCCTAGATGGTAATGCACCTCTAGATCATAGTCCTTTATCAACTCCAACCATCTACGCTGTCTCAAGTTCAGATCTGTTTGAGTGAAGATATACTTTAGACTCTTGTGATCAGTGTATATATTACTCTTGTGTCCAATCAAATAATGTCTCCATATCTTTAATGCATGAACCACTGTAGCTAATTCCAAATCATGAGTAGGGTAATTCAACTCATGCTTCCTCAACTGTCTCGATGCATATGCCACAACTCTACCCTCTTGCATAAGAACACATCCTAACCCTAATTAAGATGCATCACAGTAGATAGAGAAGGGTTTATTCAGATCTGGCAAAACTAAGACTGGTGCAGTAGTTAATCTTTTCTTTAATTCCTCAAAATTAGCCTGGCACTTCTCAGACCACACAAACTTGGCATTCTTCTCCAATAATGCAGTCATTGGTTTTGCAAGCTTAGAAAATCCCTCTATAAATCTCCTATAATAGCCAGCCAATCCCAAGAAGCTACGGATCTCACTTACATTGATGGGTGGCTTCCAGTTTAATACATTCTTCACCTTGCCAGGATCTACTGATATTCCTCCATTTGAGACAATATGACCCAGAAAAGAAACTTCCTTCAACCAAAACTCACACTTACTCCTCTTGGCATATAGTTGGTGTTCTCTGAGCTTTTGCAAGACCAACCTCAAATGTTCAGCATGTTCTTCCTCAGTCTTGGAGAATACCAAAATATCATCAATGAATACCACTACAAACTTGTCCAGATATTCCATGAACACCTTATTCATTAAGTGCATGAAGTATGCAAGGGCATTAGTCAGACCAAAAGACATCACCGTATACTCATATAAACCATACCGTGTGGTAAAAGCTGTCTTTGGTATATGCCTGGCACGAATCTTCAATTGATGATATCCAGAGCGAAGATCAATCTTGGAGAATACACAAGCTCCTCTCAACTGATCAAACAGGTCATCAATTCTAGACAATGGGTACTTATTCTTGATAGTAACCTCATTGAGAGACCGATAATCTACACACATCCTCTGAGTTCCATCTTTCTTATCCACAAAAATCACTGGTGCTCCCCACGGTGAAGAACTAGGACGAATAAAACCCTTATCCTGCAACTCCTTAATTTGTTTCTTAAGTTCTTCTAATTTATTTACTCCCATTCTATATGGACGCTTAGCTATGGGTGCAGTTCCAGGTAATAATTCAATAATAAATTTAATGTCACGGTCTGGTGGCATACCTGGCAATTCCTCAGGAAACACATCGGGGAACTCCTCCACAACTAGGTCTTCCTGGTTGGCACCGTCATTAAGCTGGTTCACTGTAGCGGTCTCCTGTTTCTGCACTTTTACCTCAACCTTGATTCTATCACCCTTTGGCGTTGTCAGTACAACTGATTTATCCTTGCACTGAATCTCTGCTTGTTGTTGCATCATCCAATCCATTCCCAATATAAGATCAATCCCAGCTGTTCTCAATACTATAGGACTCACTGTAAACTCTACCCCCCTTAAATTGAGACTAATCGAAAGACAGCGATAAGATGTTGGCATGCTTCCACCAGGTGAGTTTACTAATATAGGGTTCTTCATGGCACACAAATGAATTCTATGTATTCTAACAAATGATTGTGATATAAAAGAATGTGATGCTCCAGAATCAAAAAGAACAGTGGCGGGAGTGGAGTGGACATCGAACGTACCAAGCATAACTTCTGGCTCCTCCACTGCGATCTCCTGGGACAAGTGATTCACCCTTTCGGTGTTAGGTGCTGACTTCTGGTGGCTGCTCTGTCTCTGAGGAGTCTGCTGGTTAGGCTTCTCAGGACAATTGTAGGATAAGTGACCTTCTTTCCCACATCGGAAACACCTGTTGGGGGTACTGGGAGCACTAGTCTTCGTGGGAGTATTATTGGAAGGACCCTGACGCTGTGCTTGATTCCCACTCTGCTGCGGAGGACGTTGGTTGCTATTCTGCGGCTGAAATGGGGGACGTTGCGGGAACTGACCGCGGAAAGGGACTTGACCACGATTCCACTGTCCAGAAGGAGGCCTCTGTTGAATATTCTGCTGAAAGCCAGTACATGGATGAGTGTTGCTACCAGAGGCTTGTCCCTGTAACCTTTTCCTCTTAGCATACATCTCCTTGCGCTTGTTATCCACCACAATAGCGCGGTTCACAAGCGTCTGAAAGTTAGGATAGGTATTGGACATCAACTTCAACTGTAGTCCATCATATAATCCCTTCAGGAAGCAACGCTGCTTATCATTGTCATTAGCTACTTCATATGGAGCATATCGTGACAATTGAGCAAACTTGTTATGGTACTCAGCTACAGACATTGACCCTTGGGTCAGGTTCCTGAATTCCTCCGCCTTTAATTCTATCATCCCTTTAGGTATATGGTAAGCCCTGAAGTTCTCTCTAAACTCCTGCCAGGTGACTGCGGGAGCATTGGCGGGGTGACCATACTGGAGTTGTCCAGAAGCAAACAACACCTTCTGTCGGTCATCACATTGTGCAATATTGAGTTGCTTCTCCACAGCACGAAGCCAATCATCGGCTTCCAAAGGATCAACAGCATATGTGAACACTGGGGGACGGCCCTTCAAAAATTCACCACGCTTATCACGTGGTTGAGCCCCAGCAACTGGCTGATTTTGCTGATTCTACACCAGTTGTTGCATCAACTGCGTCTGCACTGCCAACAGTTGCTCAATAGTTGGTGGCGGTGGTGGTGGTGGATTTGGGGGAATATTTCCACGACCCATGCCTCTTCCTCTTCCGGCCATCTGCCATCCATAAACATGCAAACTTTAAGAATTCCATGTTATCAACCACTTATAAGATAAAGAATGAGATCTGAAGGTTTTCTGGACGAGTAGCAATATTGACAGTTTAGTATTTTAATCATATCTCGAGCTACCGAAGTCCAAAAGAGGCTTGCTTTATATGGTTGGAAAGATTATGAAATTATCCACAACTTTTATTCAGACCTCAAGATCATATTCTGTCGTTAAGTCTACAAAAAAATAAGGCGTAACAGAAACTGTTCCAGATTCCAGACTGTGCAGAAACCTTAACTTGTGAAAATTATATCTCTCGAACCAGATCAGATAAAAAGGTGATTCCAGTGGAATTTGAAAGATGCTTAAGTCTAGTTTCTCTCATAAAAATTTCATAAATATTTCACGAACCGTTTTTGAACCATAGCAGAAACATTGCAGACTGCTTCAGAAAACAGCAAGGACAGAAACGTGATAATACCAAACCCAACTATTATTCCCTTGACTATTAAACTTATTATTCTTAAAAATGGAACTTGTAGACATGCCTACAAGTCTGAACACTCATAACAAAGATACAACTCACACATAAGCATAATAATAAAGCAACTAGCACACCAAAGTTCAAACCACACGACAGACTCGATGACTCAACTGACGTTACTAAGAACGTTTTTATTACATAAAGGACTCCTACTTCCTAAGGAAGTGGCTCATGCTCTAATGTCTCATAAATCTTGGCCATACCTTGGTTTACTCGGAGTTCATCAATGGTTGCCTGGCACCTCTTGATGGTCTTCCCTTGTGCCTTCACCATCTCCTCTAACTGCAGCTTCCTTTCCATCATATCATAGACAAGGTTCACCATCACCCGAGGTAGTGGCTCTAGCTGCACTGGATCCGTCATAGCCCATCCAAGGTCGGGGTGTGCACGAGGGAAGTAGCGATAAATGTCATGCTTCATACTGTTAAAGCGAAGATAGCGGAGGCCCATACATGCTTCAAAAGCAGCATCTTCAATGCTATCCTCTATAGTAGCTCGATGACCCATGTGAGAAAACATCCTGTCCAGCGGGTACGCCCCTCTTTCTTGTTTATGTGTAAAAATGCTCGCCCTTGCCTTCCAGTATGTGTCCTCCAGTGGATGAGTGTACTCCCAGCAGACGTACTCCACAGCTGGATGCCAATCAGCGAAGTAGGCAGTGAGTATCCCCACAAGGCGAAGATGAGAGACAACATTTCCTCCATTCTTGTGGTAAATCCTCACAGTCCACCCCATTGGAGGTGGTGGCATATCTCCAGCAGCTTCATGATGTGGTGGAGACGGGGGTTGTCCTCCTCCATTAGCCTCCTCTTCATCATCTTCAATCTCAATGATCTCCGGATCTTCTTCAGGCTCGGGCTCTTCCTGGGGAGGAGCTGGTGCTTGGATTGGTGCTTCAAGGGCCTGCTCCTGTTCTTGGGGTTCTGGCTCTTGTGGCTCTTCAGGTGCAAGCAGGGTACGAGGTGGGTAGTATCCTCCAGAGCTGATGCGGGCAGTCTTACGGTCACGAGCCATCTACAGAATTTTTAGATGTAGTTAGAATAGAGGCAAAATTTCGTAATAGAATGAGACATAAGAAGCATAAAAATTTATCAAATAACAAGAGCAAGATAGTGAGCATAAAAATAGTGTAAAGATGATACTAAATCGACAATTTCTAGCTAGGCTTGCGTCCTACAGTCAACAAGAGCTTTGATACCAATTTGTCACACCCATTTAAAGACCAAATGGAATGCATACTCTTATGTGTGCCCAGAGATCAATCACACATAAGTTAACAAATTATAACGGAAGTATCATCACAAATGTTATTACATCACGATATTTAACACATAGTCTTTACACAAATATGGCAGAAGTAAAAATAATAAACTCTCGTTGCAGCTCCAATCATAGGCATATTGACTGGTTGACTGTAAGTCTAGTAATCTTCAAGGAAGTAGGCGTAGTAATCACTATTACCACCATCTGTTACCCATCCGGGATTTTTATCCAAGTAAGAAAAATAAACAAGCGTAAGTACATCTTGTACTCAACAAGTGTAACATGGGGTTCATGAGGCTCAAAGGCATATCATTGGTTTATCAGCATGTAGCTTTTAGTTAGCATAATTTTAGCATATCAATAGCATCAAGATGTCTCAATATAAACAATAAACATATGATCCATGTGAAATGATTGATGAATAGCAAAAACATAACCATTAATAATTATCAACTATTCCATAAGGGTCCAAGGCCACTCGTGACCGTGAGCACGGCTGTTATAATAGTTTTACACTCTGCAGAGGTTGTACACTTTCACTGTGAGTCGTGTTACCCATATGCCCGGGTTAATTACTCCGAAAACACTACCAAGGTGAGCAGGCAGGGAAAACACTATGAAGTCTTTCGAAGGTTCGTCTAAATTCACTCGGCAAACAGATGTAGAGCCCCCCTTCCAAATGGTACAATAACCTGCAGCCTATACACATAAGGACAGAGGCCGCACTATACCTGATTCGTCAAGCCATTCTTACGCCAAAAAGGTTACCTCTAACAAGCTAGAAAAGGTCCTTCTATATGACTAAAGCCAGAGCCATATAGCCCCCACAGTTGTACTGTAAATCCCGAATGTTCGCTTATAGATGAGTCCTTATGGAGAGTAATTAGAGCATCAAAAGTAACCCCCATGCTCTAATCCCCTTTAAACATTAATCAAAATCATCTTTTAATGTTTGTTGCATATTCCTCTAATCAATTTATATGATCATAGTCTATGTTTAAGCACTAGCCATACTACTCAATGCAATATAATAGGTATCAAGGTGTAGGATCAATCACTAAGTCATCCTTAACAAGGAATAGATGCATAATGATATTATTTGCATAATGTGAGTATGACAACAAGGATAATCCCATGCTATACTTGCCTTGCTCAAACTGGTCCTGAAGATCTTGCTTGTAGAAAGACTCTTGATCTCCCACGAATTGCTCATCGTCTATACTCGATCAACAACAGCAACAACACACATCCAGAGGCAATCATGCATAAACAAACAAGACTATAATTAGAATAGTACACCAATAGTAAGAAAATAATATAAAAAGTCTTTAAAACGAATCTACAACTCGCTAGGATCACACAGACGCGAAGATCACGAAAAACGGAGCTAAAACGACGAAGTTATGAATTTACTAAGATTTCCTATAGAAAAATAAATACTTTAATAAAAACTCGAAAATAAATTAACTCAAACCTACTGTACAGTTCTATCATCATGTAGAGCTCGCAAAAATGAATCTAACGCAATTTGAATGGATCAAATCGGAGTTAAAAAGGAGATTCTACGACTAAAACAAATATAGTAGCAAAACTGTAAATATCAGAAAACGTATTTTTCATTTACCGAGACAAAATACGCTTTCAACAGATCAAAACGGATTCGGGATTTTACGTTTTGGACCGCGGGTTCATAACTTAAAAACTACAGGGTCTCTTTAGCAAGATTACAACCGAACCAGTATCAACGAATCGCGTCCGTCCGATTCAAAACGGACGATCCAGATTAGATCGGGGTGAGGCCGGCGGCGCTCCGGCCGGATTTGGCCCGACGGCGAGCTTCCGCGGCGGCACCATGATCGGAAAACACCAGAGCTCGACTCCGGGCACCATTCAACGAAGGGGAAGCACCGGGAGGTAGCTCGGAACACAGCGAACTCACCAAGGACGAAAACTATGGCGCGGGATGGACGAAGACGACGACGTGCTCGGGATGGAGGATGGTGGAAGCGGAGCTTCGACCGAGGCCTCCTCGGGACGACGAGGCTGGGGTTTTGTGGCCGAATGTGGAGCGGGGAGATGCGGGGGCTCCGTTTTTATAGCCAGGAGGCACGCGGAAGCAAGGAAAGTGATGGATTCGGAGAAGGATTCGGCGTCGGCAAGAAAGGAAAGAGAAGCCGGCGTCGGCGTGGGGAGGAAGATGAAGGTGAAGCCGCTGACGTGTGGGCCCCGGATGTCAACGACACTAGAGGCGGGGAAAGAGCAGCGCGGCGAGCTGGGCCGCAGCCGTTGGCTTGGGCTCGGCCCAGAAGGAGAAGGCGGCGCGGGGGAAGGCAGGCCGCGCGCTGGGAGAGCAGGCCAAGGCGATGGGCCGCGGTGGAAGAAACGGCCCGATAGCAGAAAGAATTCCTTTTCTTTTTCTAATTTTTCAAAGCCATTTTTCAAAAGATTTTCAAATCCAATTTGAATTTGATTTAAACCACTCAATACAAAATTTCAAATGCAGCAGCATGAATGCTCAATCATGTTTCTACCCTTATATTTGATTTTAAATTTATAAAAATTATTATCATTCTAAATTTGCATGCTCACAAAAATATACAAAAATCATATTTCTCCTATTTTTCTTCTTTTCAAAATTTTAGGGTGTTACATGTAAGCTGCCATACGGCGTTGTAACCAGTTGTGTTCTTCGTCGTTTATTCGCCGTCATTCACAACAGAACCAACCGAGATTCATTCTTAGTTACTAGTCTAAACTAAGATAAAATTACTTTGATGCTACCATTAGGCTTTGATCTGCACGAATCAGACTTAGTAAAGATGCCTCAGTTCATAGCATCATTAGATCTGTGAGGAGAAATGCAATAAGGATGCCGGGCGGTCATGGCAGTACCTCTCGCAGGTGCTCGTCGAAAGCCTCCTCGAAGGCCTTCTCCTCTTTTTCCACTGCCCTCGACACCTTCCAGGCAGCGATGCTGGCCGCCTCCTTAGGCGCCGCTGAAGACAAGGGGAGCGCCGCCTTCACGCCGGCGACGAGGGGCGTGCCGCCTTCACGCCGGCTGCGGCGGCCGCTGGCGACGAGGGGCGCTTCGGGCGCAGGGGACTGCGGGGGGAGTCAGGCACGGGGAGCGTTGGGGGCAGTAGGGCGCGGGGAGGAGGGTAGAGGGGCGGCGGCGGTGGGGGTCTGGAGCGCTCGCGCCGCGTGCGAAGCCGGGTCTCGCGTCGCGTGGGGAGCGGGGTCAGCACTCGGCAATCGCGGTGTGGCGGCGGGGTGTGAGTGGGAGCGGCGGCTGCGAGGGAAATTGGGAGAATTGAAACTAGGGTTCTAAACCCGACTCTCATCTGACGTGTGGGTCCCTAAATTTTAGGCGCGAATTGGGCTAATCATGGGCGCGCAGGCCCAATTCAAGCGACCGACGGACCGACCTAGTTAATCAGCTATACCGACCGACCGTCCAATGATAAAGCAAAATAAAAATAGTGATCGACCTTCTAACGCAATAGTAATATATAGCGTCCGACCGTCTGCCACTAATCTATACCGACCGACCGTCCAACGCTATTTCGATATTTTTACCGACCCTTGGTTAGACGCTAGTTTGGGCTGTGGTATAGTGAAATAAGAAAAGCGTGCAGCTGCATTGGGCTGTAGAAAGAATCTGCATACATCATGTCCTGTTGGGAGTAAAGATACCTGGTTTACAACGGAAATCTTTTAGCAGGGGAAGGGTCGGCAAGACGACCAAGAATAACACAGGGATTTTTCCTTTACGCGGAGTGGTTTTGAAAGACTTCTATCCTCTTCATTTTGGTCACCTCTTGGGGCGCTTTCCAATCTTCTTCAAGCGATAGACTGAATTTTTTCATCTTTTTCTCATCTCATCCAACACGTTAAGCCAATCTCTCTCCCGTTTGCTAGGTAGAGGACACTTGAGAAGGAGAGAAACCAAGTGGCATGGTCTATGTAGGATTTGATCCTCATCAAACAACCAACAACCTCTAGTCATAAAAAGCAACATTTTAAAGCAGTCCGAAGTCAACCGTTTCAAACTACTTTTTGTAGAAAATTTAAATTTCATAAATTATTTTCAAAACTAATCTACTTGTTGTATCACTTGAAACATTCACAATCAACATGTAAAAGCTAATCTACACTCAAGTTTGGAACCACTGACTTTGGACAACCCTAAAACATCACTTGCTTATGATGGGAGGGTGTAAAAATCAAAGTGCTGAAATTCTGCATCACATAAAAAAACAATTTTTCATTGTAAATGAAAGCCTTTTCCCTAGCTGAAACTACTTGGATTATTATAATATACATATACATAAGACACGCATCCTATAATCCTAGCGACGTTGGCCTTTGTGAGCTACGGTTGGTCCAGTTTAAACCTACACCTTGCAACAACAAAAAAAAAACTTGATCTACATCTTGAGACTTTGGGTTCGCCGTTCAACTTGTTTTCCAAGAACAAAAGGGTACCATGTTCTTTCCAGCATCTAATAATTGACCATGTGCCATGTTTGACGTGTAGCCCTTGGTTTCCATCCTTTCCGTCTTTTTTATATTTTAGCCCTTTTTTCGAAAGATTCTCTCAAATACGCCCCTGACGGAAAGATTTCAGAAAATGGATCCAGGGCTTGGCGCCATCCACGGTGGCGCCAAGGTAACATAGCTTGGCGCCGTTAACGTTGGCGCCAAGCCCCCATGCCACTTGGCCGACGACGCTGAGCTGGCGCTGACGTGGCAGCACCTTGGCGCCGTCACCGTTAGCGCCAAGCTTGGCGCCATCGTCATTGGCGCCAAGCTTGGCGCCATCTGTTACTATGCATATCATTTTTATCCTAAGTATTTCTAGGTTGTTCTAAGTGATCAAACAGAAAGTTACTGTAAAAACTCTAGAGTTAGTCATATTTCTCAATATCCAAGTCATGGTAAAATTTCAAATTTGTAAATGTCCAAGTCATGTTAAAAAAGTTGTTTTTCCATATGTCTACCACATGGTAGTTGGTATTCTAACATATCCAAGCCGTAACAAAAATTCAGATTTATTTGGCTTCTAGGTTGGTCATAATATGGTAAATATCAAGACTTTGCCAAAATTTTGTATGTCTATCTCATAGAAAAATTAGGGTCCAAGTCATGTTAATTTAGAGCTTGGTATGTCCATCTCACGGTAAAATTAGGTAGTCAAAATTTTTGCTGTGGTCTGGATATGTTAGAATACGAACTACCATGCGATAACATCAAATTTGTCAATGTCATGGTAAAATTTCAGACTTAACAAATTCCAACATGTCCCATCTCATGGTAAATTTATATACTTAACAAATTTTCATATGTCCATCTCATGATAAAATTCTAAACTTAAGAAATTTCAATAGCTCGACGCCAAGATGACTTGGATATTGAGAAATGTGACTAACTCTAGAGTTTTTATAGTGATTTTCTGTTTGATCACTTAGAACAACCTAGAAATATTTAAGATAAAAATGATATACATGGTAACAGGTCTGTAGGCTTGGCGCCAATGATGATGGCGCCAAGCTTGGCGCCAATGGTGACGGCGCCAAGGTGCTGCCCTGTCAGCGCCAGCTCAGCGTCGTCGGCCAAATGGCATGGGGGCTTGGCGCCAACGTTAACGGCGCCAAGCTGTGTTACCTTGGCGCCACCGTGGATGGCGCCAAGCCCTGGGTCCATTTTCTGAAATCTTTCCGTCAGGGGCATATTTGAGAAAATCTTTCGAAAAAAGGGCTTAAAAATAAAAAAGACGGCCATCCTTTCTGTGCGAGTCAAACATCATGCTACAGTCACGTGATGTATAGGAGACCAAAAACTGTTACCACAACAAGTCTCTGTGCATTGCCAAGATCGAAGAGAAGCAAAAGTATCAAAGAATATATATATATATATATATATATATATATATATATATATATATATATATATATATATATATATCGCTAATGTCGAATCAAACGCTAAAAGGTGAAGGAGTATGTAAGCTATAACCAATACCTTTTTTCAGTACAGATGGTATGGTGTGATCAACAACTCTATAATTGTTCTAAGAGCAAGTATAATAAGGGTCTGTAAGTGGGCTTTTATGCTGAGATGGAAGCGAAAAGCTGATGCACAAAGCTCTAAGAAAAGAAAGTGGGCCGTATTTTAATGGGGAAGTATGTTCTAATAGCCAACTACTATACCTATTGGCTGATCGTAGGCTATAAATATATATACAGCAAGGAGCCAGCAGTTGGCTATGTATGTTATTAGCCATACTCTAACGTGATGCTCTGCACGTAAGCAACAAGAGAAAAATGCTCAATGACCACCTCACTCTATTTCGACTTTTTGTCTCTAGGTCAAATGTGACAGAAGCAATTTACAAACCTTTGTGATGGAGAATGAAGGAAAACAAAAGGTGAACACCCTGTTCGTTTGCACTTATCAGCAGAATCAGCAACCATCCAGCAGTGTTTTTCTCTCACAACAAACCAGCGAACAGTACTTTCAGCCATAATAAACCAGCGAAACGAACAGGGTAGAAGGCAGCATTCGTTTCCTTTATGAATATGTTCGAGATCTCTCACCGAGTCACTCGCCACAACTTCTAAACTGCAACAAAAATCTCATCATATACACCACAACTAGATTTTACTCAATTTGTGTTTGGATGGGTTCATTTATGCTTAACAAAGAGCACACACAAGATGCAAACACACATCTTTCTTCAAAATAACTAATTCTCTCCCATTTGCCGACATTACAAATAAGAAATAGAAGAATATTTACATTTACATTACAAATAAATATTTCTTGTTAGGAAACGGGCGGCACTTCATAGGATCAAAAGAAATAGTGTCTCTCCTCAGCTCCATTCAACATAGAAACAACTTTTTATAAGAAACGACATTGATAGACAGACTTTTTTATGTTTCAATAGACTAACCAGAGAGAAACTGGAAGGAAAACATCCTGCATCACAAAATAAGATGTAAAGTAAAAAACGTCATGTATTTTGGAACAAAAGAAGTAGATCAAAGGAGGAGCATAAAAGTGCCAAAATTGCAATCCTCCATCTTCTATAATAAAGAACATTGCATGATGCAATCCAGGCAAGCCGCAAGCAAGCCCATCTACAGCTTTGATGTGAAACTTTTTTTTATGGCAAAGACCAAAGAGTGACCTTGTTGTTTGTTTTAACGCAAAACCGCGGCTGTAGTCCGGCGGCCCTCGGTTCTCCTTCCTCTCGCTTTCCGGCGGGCGACTGTCGTGCGCCGCTTGTTTGTTTGCTTCCGTCGTCCCCTCCCCACGTACGCCCTGACCGCCTTTTATAAGCACCAACCATCTGGCCTTTCTTTGACAACACCAAACTGGCTTTTGCAGCCCCGATTCGCCACGAAACCGCAGTGTGAGAGAGGGACGCGGCCTGTTGTCCCCGGCTTATACGCAATCCTTCCGTCGCTGCGAAGCTGATCCCTCGTGTTCGCCATGGCCCCTGCCGCCAGCGTCGCCGTGGAGAACCTCAACCCCAAGGTGAGAACGCCACCTGTTTTCCTCCCCCTGTCTAGCTGTCTGTCCCTTGAAGGTTCCATTTTTGAGGATTTTTCGGTGGGAAGTTTGGGCTTTGACGAGACGGAAGAGGCTCTGTTTTTTTTTTTCGCGAACGCGTCTGCGTTCTGCGTGTCCCTGATTCAGCTTAGCCGCGGGTTGGATTCTCGTTCGCTTGAGAAATTTGGCTGAAAAAATTATCTTTGATTCGCTGGAGTGGTACATGCCGTGCCTAGTTCTTGTTATGATGATCTGATTTTGATTCATACTTTGAAATCAAATGAGAAATTTTTTTTAGGATAGTTGTAACTACTGCACGGGCGCAAAGTTCCATCGTTTTCGTTTAGATGTTGGCAATAAGTGTAATTCCTTTTACCCAGATCACTAGTCGCTATTGCTCTCTCTCAAACCAGAGGTAGATCTCAGTGCGATCCGAGCTGCTGGAGTGCCTTTTCTTTTTGTTTTGTTTTGTTGTGACCGAGTAGTTTAATGTCATCTATGTCAGTGCTCCCCTTTGACTCAAAAGAGGGTACGGCGATTTGTTTGGACTGCTGCCCCACTTCTGGTGCAAAATGATGATACGTTGATGCTGTATTGTTTCTGTGAGATCTGAGGTGAGGCTGTTTGGTCGCACGCCATATCCTGCCACGCCACAACTGACGGCGGCCACAGCGCTGTCTGGTTTGTGACAGAACTGCGGGAGCCACAAAGATTGCAGGTCATTTTTCTGCCGCAGCTTAGGCAGCGCCTCACCAGCGGCGTGGCTAGCCGTGGCTGGGAGCCAAACAGGCTACCTCCTTCGTTGGCAATCTGTGCTTTGTCACTAAACCTTGAAGTTTGTAAACCTGCTGAATGTCGTGTGATCTTGATTTCCATCTGTTTCATAGACAACAGCTTTCGTGCTTTGCTTGTCTGGGTAAGGCAAGTGTGGCTCCTCATGCCTAGCTAATACACTGATAACTATTACAGGTCTTAAAATGTGAGTATGCAGTCCGTGGGGAGATTGTCATCCATGCTCAGGTATCTTGAGTGACTATTGATGTTCAACAAGGCTTGCAGTCTAGTACTTTAGTATGTTATATATCACTCTGTTCATGTTCCCAAATAATCGGTTAATCACCTTACCACAAGGCAATGCAGTTAAATCAGGCAATGTTCATATACAGAGTTTTGTTAGACTGTTGTAGTAATAGTATTGCTTTTGACCATGCTATCTGATTTGAGTGAATTACCAAAGAACAGCATAGTGGACCTAAGCATATAGTTTACTTGATCGCTAATAACCATATTATTATAGTAATTTAATTTGCAATCCTTCCCTGATGAAATTCATCCTAATTATTAAAGGTTAATCTTGTTCACCATATTTTATATGGCTCCCTATATAACCCCACTGTTTTCTCTGTTAACAGCGCTTGCAGCAACAGCTACAAACACAACCAGGGTCTCTTCCTTTTGATCAGGTACCTAACTGTTGATTTAGAAGTGTCTTTATTTTCCCTTTTTTTCGAAAATTATATAGCTCATTCCAATTATATTTTTACCCTTGCAGATCCTCTTCTGCAACATTGGGAATCCTCAATCTCTTGGTCAGCAGCCTGTGACATTCTTCAGGGAGGTATGTGTTTATTTTACCTGCAGATTCGACCTTTGTTTCTTCGATATTTACATGGTACCTTGCAGGTTCTTGCTCTTTGTGATCATCCATGGCTCTTGGAAAAAGAGGAAACCAAATCATTGTTCAGGTGAATATCATCATCGCTCTATTCATTCATCATTCAATTTACAGAAGTCTTAAATGGAGAGATGTAGTGCAAACACTTGACTAAGTGATATCCTGCTATTTTTCCCAACTTTAGTGTCAAATCAACCTAAAATTTCTGAAAGTATTACAGAGATAGAGCATTCTATCTTCCTCCAAAAACAAAGCTGTGGCAACAGAATTATGTGTAATTTTCTTTGAAAATAGTAAACATTTATATAAATAGTAAAATTTCCTGTGAAGTCTGTTAGGTATTTAACTTTTTTCCCTTCAACTTTGACAGTAACTAAACATACCTAGGAAGATAGTTTTAGAGCTCTTATGCTTAATTGAGCTGTTCGTCAGAAGAACCATTACATCATTGCCTAATTATGCATGCCCTTTCAATATATTTTTTTCTAAAATTTCCCTTGATACCATTTCCAGTTGAAAGATGATTTTTGCTATTTGTTATCTGTCTTGTTTGCACTGTTTAAAACTTCCAAAAGTAGTTCAGTGTCCCATTTATACATAAATTCTTATGTGTACTTGATGGCTCTTCTCACTGCAGTGCTGATGCTATTTCTCGAGCAAAGCAGGTTCTTGCAACTATTCCTGGAAGGGCAACAGGTGCATATAGTCACAGTCAGGTGAGCATCTCACCCTGATATATTTATTGACCACAACGAGAAAGGAATCTTGGCTTCATTTGATTTGTTTATTTTTCCTAGGGTATCAAAGGACTGCGTGATGCAATTGCTGCTGGGATCACCTCACGTGATGGATTCCCTGCAAATGCAGATGACATTTTCATTACAGACGGAGCAAGTCCTGGGGTGTGCATTTTTAACTTCTATTCTTCTTAATTGAAAGGCAGAGCTCCTGCCATTACTTTCAAAAAAAAAACTTATCTTTCGATTGTCCTGGACATTTTCTGAATAAACATGATATCACTGAAGTCTCATCATGACCCTATTCTTCCTTCTTAAGGTCCACATGATGATGCAATTACTGATTAGGAATGAGAAAGATGGCATTCTGTGCCCAATTCCTCAGTACCCCTTGTACTCGGCCTCCATAGCTCTTCATGGTGGAGCTCTTGTATGTACTTTCATTTGCCCAGCAGAAGAATATGGTCTATAGTGCTACATATTGTATCACCGACACCTAAATCGAGCACATGTTCTTTCAGGTCCCCTATTACCTTGACGAAAAAACTGGGTGGGGTTTGGAGATCTCTGATCTTAAGAAGCAACTTGAAGATGCTCGGTCAAAAGGCATTGATGTTAGGGCCTTGGTGGTTATCAATCCAGGAAATCCGACTGGGCAGGTTTGTACCAATCTCTCCTCTCGTTAAAGAACATTTCTGCTTGCTTAGATTTTCTATTTCCTATGCACACCATATACTCTTTATAATTGATGTAATGACATAACATGAGGTGTGTATTTCTTGTACTCCTGCTTTAAGTTAGTGAATACTTTGTATACTTGTATTGTCTAGGGAAAAGTTTTGCTTAGAAAAAAATAAGTGTTTTTTGTCGTTCTTAAATGAATGTTTTTTTCAATGCTGGTGACCAAAACACAATTTTTATTGAAGTGGTTCATTTATTTGTAGGTTCTTGCTGAAGACAACCAATATGACATAGTGAAATTCTGCAAAAATGAGGGCCTTGTTCTTCTAGCTGATGAGGTGAGTGATAGGCTGGTAGCTGATGTTAGACGTCAGAACAACAAAAAAATTGCCACAGCTGTAACACTAATGCCATTTTTATTGGTAGGTATATCAAGAAAACATCTATGTTGACAACAAGAAATTTAACTCTTTCAAGAAGATTGCAAGATCCATGGGATACGGCGAGGATGATCTCCCTCTAGTATCATTTCAGTCTGTTTCCAAAGGTAGATTGATATAACCAGCTACTTTATCTGCTGTTTGGTCAAGTCACTGGCTTATCCAAAAGATTTTGCTGCTGCAACCAGGATACTATGGAGAGTGTGGTAAAAGAGGAGGTTACATGGAGATTACTGGCTTCAGTGCTCCGGTAAGAGAGCAGATCTACAAGGTAGCTTCAGTGAACTTGTGCTCCAATATCACTGGTCAAATCCTTGCAAGCCTCGTCATGAATCCACCAAAGGTCTGCTATATGGCATTCTTTAAATTATGCGATGATTGGAATTAGGAAATGCCAAATTGTACAGTTAAAAATCATTGCTTTATTCTTCAGGTTGGGGACGAATCATATGCTTCCTACAAGGCAGAGAAAGATGCAATCCTTCAGTCTTTAGCTCGTCGTGCAAAGGTTCGCCTGGTTGCATTTCTACTATAGTTTTGAGTAATAACTTCTTAAAAATATTCAAGATTTTTTTTCTTTTTGTTCTACAGGCATTGGAGGATGCATTCAACAAGCTTGAGGGAATTTCATGTAACAAGGCTGAAGGAGCAATGTACCTTTTCCCTCAGATTCATCTGCCACAGAAAGCAATTGAGGCAGCTAAAGCTGCTAAGAAAGCACCTGATGCATTCTATGCTCTCCGTCTCCTTGAATCAACTGGAATTGTCGTGGTCCCTGGATCTGGATTTGGTCAAGTGAGTCAACTCAACCACTACATATTGTAATATACTTGTGTTCCTGTAGCTGCCGATGTATAGGTTGAAACATATGGAAGAAGTAACGGGAGTTTGTATTTTGTCCAATATTACCTTGCTGGATTATATGTTGATAGGTTTTCCTGGGACATCTAGTCAGATTGTTAACTCTTAGGTCTAGTACAGGTTGCCTTTATATTGTTAATTTTCTGTGCAACTAATTAAAGCTGACATTTGTAGTTTTTGAATTTTAGGGTAGGGTGAACTTTATTAGAAATATACATGCTAAAGCTACTTCTAAGAGCATAGGATAGTGGGTTCATGGAGATGCATTTTTCATATAAATCAGTCATAACTATCTCCCTGTATTTCATTCCATGTTAACCGTCCTAATGATGGTCTGTTCCTTTGTTGTACTGCACAGGTTCCTGGAACCTGGCACATCAGATGCACGATCCTGCCGCAGGAAGACAAAATCCCCGCGGTCATCACCCGCTTCAAGGCTTTCCATGAGGCGTTCATGGCTGAGTACCGTGACTAAACTGTTACAATGTGAATTAAGATGGAGGTTCAGTAGAAGAGTCCATCTTTTTTCCTCTCTTTGTTCCCTTTGTACTTCTTTTACTGTGTTTCAATACATTTTCTAGTAGGGGCTGAAAACCCCTCATGTTTCCTAAAAAAGGTAGAAGAGTTCAATGACAGCGCAAAAAGGGCCTGTGTTAGAAATCTTATTTCCTCCACAAGAGCGACAAATTGTCTGTCTTAAAGAAACAAAATTTCGAACTGGACTACACAACTTCTCATTGATACTGTTAGGCTTGACATGGTAGAAAATTGTGTGCACCTGCCTGCCACGGGAGTGGCTGGTGGAATCCTACTAGCGGCATCTGAATGATACTTCAATCTAAGCATGACCAGGATGACGCCATCAACCATCTCTGTGGATATTACACTGCTAGCTGAAAATACCACTTGGTCCCTTTCAGGTGTTTATGGACCTCAATCGGATGCGGATAAAGTAGCCTTCCTTCAGGAACTGCTGGACTTAAAAGCAATATATGGGACCTGAATAGCTCCTCATAGGAGACTTCAATCTCAATTGCCGAGCAGAAGACAAAAGTAACAACCACTTAAATTTAACGATGATCAATCGTTTCAAGCGCGTAATTGATGACCTTCAACTAGCTGAGATAGAGTTTAAAAAAAAAAAAACTAGCTGAGATAGCACCCCATGGAAGGAAATTTACCTGGTGCAATGATCAACGATCACCAACTATGACTAGGATAGACCCTTCGTTTGCCTCCACTGATTGGCTTAAGCTGTTTCCCAAAGCAAATCTACAAGCTCTCGCCTCTCCCTCGGCTCTGACCATTGCACGCTATTTCTCCAAGGAGACGCTTCTTTCGATTTCTACCACGGCTTCCGCATTGAAAGTCATGGTGGACCCAATAACCAGATTTCCTCTCGACAGTTCAATCGCCATGGCAACAGCAAGTCAACACTCAGGACGCCATCTTGGTTCACGTAAAATTGCTAGAACTGCAAAAGCGATGAGACTGGCGCCCGGATGTCCCTACGCCCGCGCCTCCTACTCGCTCCCCTGTTCGTTTCTCTGAAATTTAGCTTATGCTAATACTTATTTTGATTTGTTGTGAGAGAATATTACTATTCGTTCGCTGAAAAATACTGCTGAAGCGTCTATGGATGAAGTTTCGTGCTCCACGCCTGCTGCCTACCTATGGATGTAGCTTCGTGCTCCGTTTCGCCTCATACTCTGCGCCTGTTGCCCGCGCTATGGATGCAGCTTCGTGCTCCACGCCTGCTGCCACACCCATGGATACAACTTTGTGCTCTGCATCTGCTGCTGCGTCCGCTTCACTTCCCGGCACACGTGGGGACCGATGCGCCCGAGGGGACCACCTTCACCAACACTTGCAACATACGTTTGAAATAATTAAAACATTTAAAACATACACCTGCAACATACGTGTATAGGTAGGGCAACATATGTAACATCTAGATAAAACACTTGCAACATATGTTTGAAACAGCTATAACATTTGAAATATACACTTGTAACATGCGTGTATATTCATTGCAACATATACAATACCAGTTCTATTTTTGCAACATCTAGATAAAACATATGCAACGTACATCTAAAATACATGAGACATATGGTTGCAACATGTGCTCATCTACTTGCTGCCACTAATGGACGCTCATTGACGCGGAGCTTGACGCCGGCACGGAGCTTGATGCCACAGCGCGGAGGTCGGACCTTGGTTGTGCGTAGCACGAGTCCGGGCAGGAGGCGCGAGGTGTGACAGAGCGCAGCGCGAGGCGCGAGACGTAAGCGGCGTGTGGCGCAAGGTGTGGGCGACACGAGGCGAGAGCAGCGTGAGGCATAAGGTGTAGGTGGGGCGCGCGAGGCACGAGGCATGGGGGCAGGTAGGTCCGTCCCGTTGGGCCGAACGGATGCTTGGTAGAGAGCATTAACGACATGAAAAGGCACAGGAAATTAGAAATCTGACAGGCAGATGAGGTTGACTTAAAAAAATACCTTAAATTAAAATCATTGGGCATTGCAGCTATCCGAAAGCTTAAAGCCCATCAATGTTCACGACTCACATGGATCAAACTAGGAGACACGAATAGTCGTTTTCCCAGTTGCATGTAAACGCTCGAAGGTATAAGAACTATATCGTAACGGTCCTTGGCTTCAGCTAGCAATGGAGAGACTTGATCTCCTCCATCCTTGCTACTTCATCCTCCAGAATTCTTATAAACGGTCAGCCTGGAAGAAGTATTTCTCATGCAAGAGGCCTCAGACAACACGATCCTTTATCTCCAATGCTATTTATTCTAGCCATTGACCCGTTACAACTAATGTGCTGCCTAAAATGGCAAACTTTTTTTTGCGATGACCTAAAACGGCAAACTTGAGGTGGTCCCTTTATGCAGTTGATGCAACTATTTTTGCCGATGCCTCAAGTTCGGAGCTTAAACACCTCCAGAAAATCATACACATCTTTGGGGACTGCCCAGCCTTAAGAATCAACATGTCCAAAACAGAAATTTACACAATTTGTCTCAATACCGACATTGTTCAGAGTCTGATCCGAAATTTTCCGGGTAAAATTTGCTCCTTCCCTGTAAAGTACCTGGGATTGCCTCTTATACAAGAAAACTTCGCAAGGTGGATGTGCAACCACTGATTAACAAAATTGGAAACCATCTTCCGGATTGGAAAGGGAAAATGCTATCGCTCCCTAGACGAGAAACCTTAGTAAAAACGGTGCTATCCTCACAACTAATTTGCCACCTAAGTCTTCCTAGTACAAAAGTGGTTGCTAAATAGAATTGATCGCATTCGACACAATTTTGCTCGAGCATTATGCCTCCGCTTGCTTTGGTTCAAATGGAAGCAGAGAGAAAGAGCGTGGGCTAAGCTGGAGGTACCAAGCAATAAAGTGGATCTGAATTTATTTAATGCATTTTAGTTGGTAATGGTAAAACAACTCTTTTTTGGACCTCTATAGCCGGATCGACAATACCTCGGCAAAGTGTATTGCACTAACGCTGTTCACGAAATCCAAAAGAAAAAAAAATCATAGTTGACAAAGCTCTGGATCAAAACAAATGATCATGTCACCCTACTACATACTCATGTTGGGATTAGGGAATTCGTCAATCTCTAGGAGGTGCTACAGGGGACTGCATAGAGAGGACGAAATCTATTGGAAATGGACATCTAGCGGCGAATATACCACTAAAAAGTGTTAAAAAACCACTAAAAGTGCTTATCAAATACAATTTGACGAAAGCTTTGCCAAGATCAAAATCTTCCCAATTTGGAAGGCTAGAGCTGAACGGAAATGTCGATTCTTTGCGTGGATACTTCTTCACCCTGATATTCTTACATCAAATAACCTAAGCAAGCGAAACTGGCTACATGACCCAATTTGCAAACAATGCAAGTTTAATCCAGAAACACTGTCGCATCTGTGCAAAGACTATATCTTTATCAAAGAGGTGTGGTCCATAGTCAGAAATTGGTTCAACCTATCATAGCTGCAAAACATCTCCCAAAAAGTCTCTATTTACAAATACTAGAAAAAATGCAGGACTCCATAGTTTGGAGATGGACGGTTGATGGAAACTACTCCACACGTTCGGCATATGACATACAGTTCCAAGGTTCACACTGCAAGTTCCAGGCTGATCTCATTTGGAAAGCAAGGGCGGAAAATAAATGCAAGATACATGTCTGGGTACTAATGCACGACAAAATCCTCACAGCGGATAACTTGCAAAAGAGAGAGTGGCTACATCATGAGCATTGTGTCTTGTGCAATGGACCTTTGGAAACAGGATTGCATCTATCTTTGCTATGCCCCTTCACTAAATCCGTCTGGAGCCAGGTGTTATCTTGGGAAAACTTTGATGTGCAACTGCCCCAACAAGATCCCCAAGGCCTGGCCACTTGGTGGGAGGATGTGGCGAGCAAGGTGCCAAAGCAAGAACGCTCATTTACGTTGTGTGGAACCTTTGGAAGGAAAGGAATAGGAGAATTTTCGAAAACGAGCACAAAACGTCGGAACAGGTCACCTATCTGGCCAAGGAAGATATTGTTCAGAGAGGGTCATGTGTAGTGCGGGCTAAATCAACAAGCGCATGAGCGGTGGCTTCTGTGTGTTGGCTCTTTGGGCGATGTTTGAGTTGGTCCTATGACCGGGTTTTTTTGCACCATGGGTGCCTGTACATAAAACTCTATTTCCTTCTTAATTGAGCGACAGAGCTCCTGCCCTTACTTTCAAAAAGAAATTTGATAAGACACATAAGACCTCTTTTGACGGAATCCTAACCTATGTGTGGTGGAATATCTGGAAGGAGCGAAATCGAAGAACTTTTCCAACAATAAGAGCTACAACCCCTATAAGTCACACAGCTAATTAAAGATGATGCTCAACAGTTCAATATGGCAACGTAGCAAACCATCGCCCCCACCTTGAACCACCTCTAGTGTTCCTTACTATCAGTGTGAGGATTTTTTTTTCCGGTTTCTTGGCCACCTAATCGGACCTTCAATGTTTTCGCTTTTTATCAGTTCAGTCTCTTCTCTCCGTCTCAGTTGTTTTGTTTTAGTTGCTTTCCTCATAGTTGAGTTGATGGGTGGCTTTGTAATTATCGATTTGTCTCTATTTTCTCTTTCATTCGGCTAAAAAAAATTTACGGTAAAGGTATTGCAGTACATGAAAAAAAAAATAGAAGAGCCCTCCCTCTAGCCTCCCTAGAAGCACCATCCTGTAGACCGAAACAAAATAAAGCAGGCCACATCATCTGTGTGTGCGTGAGCTGATCTCTGAATGGAGGAACATTGTACTCTGTTGGCGCCTTTGATGGCAATTGAGGAAAATTTGATCGAATTTCCGCTGTTTGCCGTTGTGCGAGATGCGGGATTTTTCTTAGTGCAGTGGAAAATATTGTTTCCTTGTATTGAGGATATTGGCAGGATTGCAAGAGCTAAACAAAATATTGTTCGGGTCTGCGTGTTGCTGAAGCCGATACTATAATAGTGCTGAATTTTCAGTGTCTCTTTTGTGGGTATAATTAGAGACTGTTTGTAATGCGAGAGGAATTGTGGCACAGTTTGGTAGGTATAATTCTTCCTACGCTTTAAACGGGCACCGTTGCCTTGGATTCTGGTTTTGGGGAGATAGATAGGCCTCGTTTAGTTTCCAATTTCTACTCCAAATTCCACTATGTAAAAAAGAAGATTCTCATCACATCAAAATGTCGGCACATGCATGGAGTACTAAATGTAGATGAAATTAAAAACTAATTGCACAGTTTTGTTGTACTTTGCGAGACGAACATTTTAAGACTAATTAATCAAAATTTGGATAATATTTACCAAATACAAACAAAATGCTACAATACGCATTTATTACACACTATTCCAAGTTGGTGCCCCCGATCCTGGAACTAAACACGGCGATAGATCCCATCTCCGTTGTGCTCAGTAAGAGCATCTCCAGCAATACTACCTAAAACACACCCCCTACTTCTCTATTTAAGAAGCCACCTATTTTGAGACTACTCATATTTTACTTCCAACTCCAGCAATACTACCTAAACCATACTACTCAAATTCGTTTTAGTAGTCAATGATACGTGGGGCTCTTTTGTCATCTCTCTCATCCAGATTTTGTACGGTGGAGAGTAGGGGGCCAACAGAAGTAGAGAGTGGAGGGGGAAAAGTAGGAGCCCAACAAATGTGGGGGGTCTAGTAGCGGGCCTGTTGGAGTTAGTTTTTTGACCTCCACTACCTAAATTTGAAGTAGGGGACCAAGTAGGGATCCTGTTGGAGATGCTCTAAGGTCAGAGGAATAGGAATCCACAACAACAATGGTGATAAACATGGTGAGGGCCACACCGTCCTTGTGGTTTGTGCCGATGCACGAGCGCCAATTATTTGTACGCTTCCCACCAACCGCACTGGCTGGCTGAGCTAAACTAACCCGAACTGACTGCGCCGTCCTCGTGTCGTCTGTCGAGTGGCAAGTGGCATTACCTCTGCATTGTCTGTCCTCTTGTTCCCAAACCTCGCCGGCTCAACTCGGCCACCCCCTAAACCCGTACCACTACTTCGACTTCGACTTCGACTACGGCGGCGGCGGCGGCGGCGCTGGCAACAGCGGCGGCATAGAAAGGACCAAAGAAGCCAGGATGCCTCCTTGCGCTCTCACCGTCGACTCCCTAAACCCAAAGGTTGCTGCCTGCCCGCCATCTCTATTTTGGCCCCCAAATATAATGCCAGTCTGATGACAACGTTCGAGTCCCCCTTAATGTTATGCAGGTGCTGGCGCTCCCGGATCACCTCGGCGACCACGCCATTGCCCGCCGCGCGCAGGTACGCCATTGATCCAGAGATGCAGGTGTAGCCGGCCCAGGTTCCGTTTGGTTTTGTTTTGTACTCCTACTACCTATCGATCCAGGTGTGCATGTCACTGTAGATTCCATCTTCGCCATGTCATGGTCTCTCGCTGTAAAAGATCACCAGCCTTGCATTGCCTCACCTAATTCCTGAGTTAAAACCATGTGGGTGTGGAACTGTGGCCACACAAATCACCTGATACCGTCCTCTTTCTTGATTTACAGTGCATCCAAAATGAGATAGAAACAAAACCGGGGTCACACCCTTTCGACGAGGTATGTTATTTATGATGGGAATAATCTCATTTATCCACTACATTTGGGATTTCATTCATATCTACTGCCTTGTAACAATCTAACCTCACCATATTTTCCCGAGACTGAACTTTTCCATGTCTTCTGCTAGATAATCTATTGCAGCCTCAGCAATCCACAATCCATGGGACAGCAGCCAAACAAATTCTTCCGAGAGGTGTCTGGTTATTGTTCGCCATAATTGTTACTACTTCCTATATACAGTATTTCTCATCTCTTCATCCACCCTCTTGTAAAGATCTTATTTTTTTCCTTTTCTAGGTTCTTGCCTTGTGTGACTATCCCCATCTTCTAGAACAGAGTGAAACTAATTCCTTGTTCAGGTAAAACATGAACACAACTAATAAGTATATGGTGCACCAGAAGTTGTATGGGATTCCTTGCTAATTCCTGATGTTGCAGCTCTGATGCAATAGCAAGGGCACGGGAGATTCTATACCTCTTTCCTGGGAGAGCAACAGGAGGATATAGTCACTGTCAGGCATGATTCTACACCGTCTTCAGACATGCAGAAACGCCCTCCTGTGTTTTCATTTCTATAATGCAGAATTATGCTACCTCTGTCCCAAAATAACTACCTTTTCTGGCTATCCACCTGGACCAAGTAAGAAAACAGTTACTTTGGGGTAATTGTATTTTGCTAAACTGAAATATTTTGACTCATAGGGTATTGAAGGATTGCGCGATATAATCGCTGCTGGAATAGCCTCTCGAGATAATTTCCCATGTAATGCAGACGACATTTTCCTGACAGATGGAGCAGCTCCACCGGTACCTTTTCATTTCATCATGCAGAGTGCAGGCACTTTGAATGATAATTGGAGAAGCCTTTTTCTTCTGCTAGTTGTTGGACATCATGATATAATATTTGCATTTAGTTACTTACAATGCTTGTGGTTGTGAAAAAAAGAAAATAATTACTGTCAGAAACCTCAAAGCCTAGATACTCTATTCTGTTGAGAAAAGATAAATTTATTGCCACCATACAGGGAAAATTAATTATTTGGTTCAATAACATTAAACCAAACATAAAGTTATCCTTTTGTTATGTTACCTCCCCCCCCCCCCCCCCCCCACCCACCCACACACACACCACGCTTTTTCAGCTTCATCTTCAGCACTAATAGTTGACTGGTAAATAATAGTTTCTTTTATTTAAAGTGAAACACCCAGTAGAAGTAGATCATGTGATGACAGTATTCACAATGAAGACCACACGTGCAGGATATAAGGACTTGAAGTAAGCCTAACAGTGCTTGCTCGTGTCTTGTGGTGAGCTTCTTTTCTTCTTCGCAGTGAAGATGGTTGTGTCGCTCCTTTTCAAACAGGTTCACATGATGATGCATCTACTGATACGGGATCAAAAAGATGGTATCCTCTGCCCAATTCCATCACATTCCTTGTACACAAGTTATATGGTTCTCCAGGGCGCTACTCTTGTATGTATTGCAGTTACTAGAAATAGAAAAAAAAGCTACAGCAGTTACTAATTACTATGCCATACAAATTTTTTTGTGAGCAAAACATATCTACGTTCTCAGGTGCCATATTACCTTGACGAATCCAGAGGCTGGGGAGTGAGCATGTCAGATCTGAAGAAGCAGCTGGATGGTGCCCGATCAATGGGTGTCGTTGTGAGGGGACTTGTGGTTATAAATCCAGGCAACCCTACTGGACATGTATATCTACTGATCACTGACTCGTGATTTTGATTTCTATATAATAGTCCAAATGTGATTATGTTCTTCATAGGTACTTGTGGAGGAAAATCAGCGTGAAATTGTGGATTTCTGTAGGAATGAAGACCTTGTTCTTCTAGCAGATGAGGTAAAGTTTTGTTGTATCTTCCTAGTCGTAGCTTAATTGAATCTTTGTGTCATTTTCAAATGCATCCCGATGAAACCTTGTTTTCTAGGTTTATCAAGAAAATATTTACACAGATGAAAAGAAATTTCACTCTTTCAAGAAGATAGCACGGTCCATGGGGTACGGCGAAGGAGACATATCTTTAGTGTCCTTCCATTCGATTTCTAATGGTAATTGATATTGACTACTTCCTTTCTTTCCTACTCCCTATTCTAGTATTATTCTACTGATTCTATCTATCATTTTTAAAAAAGATGAAGCATAAATAAAATTTAAAATCTCTTGTTTTTTAAATTTGTTAGGAATTTTTGCCTTGAACATCGAAAACTTTAGGATGATTGATAACATAAATATGCATACTATTATGTGAATACAGTTAGTTGAACTTAATGACAAATAAGTGGTGTAATTTAAGCTATTACTTCAATGTATGTAAATGAGAACCTATCCATCCAAAAAATGGGAACATGTTTTGATGAATAATTGTTTCTTGTATAAATTGTTTGCGCGTAGTAGTCTAGACTCCTGGATGGTGATGGCATATCATACACTAAAGGTTTTTCATCAATCTGAAACAACTTATTCTTTGTGGTCAGGATATTATGGTGAATGTGGGAGAAGGGGAGGCTACATGGAAGTCACTGGCTTTAATTCTGAAGTAAAGAAACAAGTGTACAAAGTTGCATCCCTAAGCTCATGCTCCAACATCTCTGGCCAGATCCTCATGAGCCTAGTCATGAACCCACCACAGGTCAGAAAATGAAACGTATCTCCTTGTCTATTGATTTGCCAGCTTTACCAACGAAGATAAGTCACCTTTTTTCAGGTTGGAGATGAGTCATACACCTCTTATCAGGAAGAAAGAGATAGCATCCTGTCATCTTTTGCTCGTTGTGCAAAGGTTGTTTTAGTACATTTTTTATTCAGTCATGTCATCTCTGATTTTACTATTGCACAGCAACAAAAGATGCAACATTGAAATCAGAGGTATTGTATTCTTCCACTGTTGTTTTAGGCCATGGTGTGCACATTTAACCGGCTGGAAGGGGTAACTTGTAGCAAGGCTGAAGGAGCAATGTTTGTATTCCCTTCAGTTCGTCTGCCAAAGAAGGCAATTGCAGCTGCTGAGGAATGTAACACACAGCCAGATGCCTTCTATGCTCTCCGCCTTCTTGAAACCACAGGGATTGTTGTTGTGCCTGGTTCTGTTTTTGGACAAGTGAGTGCTTTGCGATCATGTTTAAGGCACAGTGAACTGAGCTATTTTACTGCAGTATAAAACAAAAAATTCATCACGTTTCTTTTGGTATTCTAATATGGTATTCCTCTGTTATGTTCTGAAGATACATGGCACATGGCATTTCAGATGCACAGTCCTGCCACAGGAAGAGAAGTTACAACTAATCATATCCCGTTTTATGGCGTTTCATGAAGTGTTCATGGAAGAATTTCGCGACTAACTGTCTCCAACTTTTCTTTTTCTATTTGTATTGTAGCACAACTTATTACTGTACTTTGGAGAAAACCTGGACTTCTGTAAGTGCATGATTCCTGTATGAAACTGTTTGAGTTTTTCATTTTTGTTGTGTCTGTTACAGCCATTTTAGTCCAACACAATTAATTTTAATTTTTCTTTTAAAAAAAACAACATAAAAAAGTTACACGCAGTTTCCTGCAGCCCACCATTCTCATAGAATGATAGAATCCTATTGTTACAGATTTTCACCTAGAACACATTGACTTTTGTTTCAGTCTACTGTAATCCCGAGGTCGAGAGAATTGATGGAAGCAAGTTGGAAGTCATTGTCTCAGACCTAAACAAAAACAAACCAAAATATTTTTACCCCAATAATAATGCTACAAGAGTTAGAGACGGAATTGGTCAGTTGCCACTGATTATCTGTCAATGTCACAGCTGACAACTGCACTTAATCTATGCAGCCCAACCACAATCGTTGCCACGCCTTTCATTGACCTAAAATCCATGTTTAGTACAATATCCTCCACCACCCTCACCACTAATGGCCATTTACATGACATCAGCCCCATGATTATGATTACTTGTATGGTTCCTGCAAGGCTTCTCCAACCCCATCATCCATGGCTGCCTTGACCTTGAGGTGCTACTGCTACTCATCTAGTGTAACCATTGTTCCGAGGAGGAAGGCCTCGAGGGTGACGATGATAAGAGCCTCCATCTCCATCGATGACTGCTCAAGTTCTGAGTCCAAGAAAAAAGCCAACTCTGTCAGCTTCACTGGCAAGGTTAACAAGGTATGTACCTGTTTTTCGTTACAAGACGTGACCCCCATCTGAAACATCTCTCTCCTTTTCTGATCTGGAACTCTACCTTTCAGGTTTATGAGGACAAGAACATGGGAATCCTCTGCTGCACCGATGAGAACGGTGAATTGGTGTGTGAAGGCCTAGACGAAGGCCCGAGGCTGACCCGCCAGGACATGGAGAAACTCAATATGGAGAAGTAAGTCACGTTCAAGATTTGATCTGTCTTGCATCCTGTGAACGTACAGTAGAGGATGCAATAACTGACCACATAATGCTTTTTCTGTGATGTGATTAATCAGAAAAACGAAGAACCAAGAAGATCAGAGGCAGAGGACAGCGCCTACAGTGGGTAGGATCGACTGGAGCAGCCTCCAGTCTGCAGTTAGCATAGGGAAGAACTGAAGAAGGATCTTTGTGTTCAGTACCATGGTGTGTTTTGTTTGCTTGCTTTGTAGTAGTGGTTTAATAAGGATCTTTGTGTGTAGGATAGGACTGCAGGAGAGAGTAGGAGCTGATCTAGCTGACCAGTTCTCAGTTTCTTATGGATAAGAGGAAGTATACTCAGAATAGTGTGCGATTTTACTTTAGCTTCAGTTTCAGTACCATGTAACAATAAAGGAACAATGGAACACTCTTGCTCGTTCGCTTGTCATGTCGCTAGACTACAAGAAGATTCAAGAGAGCCAATCAAGCTACCACTTTTGAGAGGGACAAAGATATCCAGCGACGAGTTGCGCGTTTGGGAACCATGCGACCCTTCTTCCTCTTTGTCGGTGCCGCCCCTACCCCTACTCCACCCCTGCTCGTGCACGCTCCCGCACGCACCCCTCTTCCGCCCCCTCGCGCTTCCTTCACTCGCGGCCGGCGGCTCCCGCCACCTCACCGCGCCACCCACCTCCCGCTGTCGTCCCCTCGACCCTGCCCTCCCCTAATCACAGGGCAGCCGTACGATACCCTTTGGGAGGTGTTCTCTCAAGGATTCATCCATGATATCACTACTGGAAGATTGGGAATCTGTCATGATTTTCTCTTTGTTTGTTAGATTGTTATTGGATCTTGTTCATTGGTCATCGTTTGTGGAGCTCCATCACTACTATTTTTTAAGACCTCTCTGTTGGTTGCTTGGTTGTTGTATAGGGAACTAAGGCCGCTGCCTGGCCTAGGCTCCTCTCGCTGGGTTGGTCGTTACTTGTGGAGTTGTGGTGGCTACTCTCTCATCATAGACTCTCTGCTTGTTCTTGTGGTGTTGTGGTTGCTACTGTCCCATAGTGGTCCTTTAACTTTTTCCTTGTCATCAGCTCGTGAAAACGTAGGACCTTTCATTGTTGTTGCTTGGTGTTCACGCATTGTCTAGAGGCAGGTATTCTCTCACCGTTGTTTTTCGTGTGGTGGTTGTTGTAGGTGCTCTTTGCCTGATCACCGACCTCTCACCCATGGCTTGTGGTTCATCCTTTAATGTTTCTCATTGTAGTTTGTTTGAGGGCTAGGTTGCAGGGTTGCACTTAGTTCTTTGTCAAGTGAGAGAGGAGGTTTCTGGTTATAGGCTTGCTTCTCTGGTTTGTGGGTCACTCTTAGTAGCCGTAGCTTTCTCTTAGTTATTTTTCTTTGGTCGTTGTAAAAATTATTTCTCCTTGTTTTTTTTGCGACTCAAATCTTTCATTCATTCAAGGTTCATCAGGATTACAATCCACAGTCAACAGGCCATCGACACAGGAAGGGGCATGCTGCCACTCACCCAACCTAGTGTCTCCTGAGACTTGTTTTGCTAAAGTATGAGCAACTCGATTACAACATCTGCTAGCATATAACAATTTGAATTCAGAGAAATGCATAGTAATATCTCGAGTTTCCCTGACGATCGGCGCAATTCTTGATCTCTGGTGAACACCTGCTCCCCACAGCTTGAGCAGCTCTTGGCTATCAGTTTCAATAATCAGGTTCTGAACGCCTTTTTCTTGAGCAAATACAGCTCCATCTCGGCAGGCCAGCGCCTCCATGGTAAGGGCATCGAGCCCATGGCGGTACCAGGCTGCTCGACCTCCTAAGAATGTCCCCGAAACATCACGCAGGACAGCTCCTGTTGCCCCTTCACCCAGCCCCGAGTAGAAGGCACCATCCACGTTGCACTTGAGCCATCCCTCTGGTGGTGGACTCCAGGATGGCGCTGGCCGTTTCGCTACAGCTTGCCGGCTTGGCCTGCAAATCTGCCAGAAGTCCATAGCTGTGTCAACACACCACTGGACTGTCTTCACGATCGGCAGTTCAGCTTCCCCATGGCGTCGTCTATTCCTCTGGGTCCACAATGAGTACATGCCGATGATGAAAATACTCCTATTCTTCTCGTTGCAGACTTCATCTCGCATCAGGTCACTTGCCCAGGTAGCATGGTGGAGATGGGGCAGCTTAGCCCCAGTGAGCTGTTTAATTTGTTGCCAGAAAATTTTCGCCACCGTGCATTCTATAAGAGCATGATTAATAGACTCACGTTCAGCACCACATCTCTCACAGAATGTCGTTGGATCTATGTGCCGCCTGTTTAGAATTTCTTTTGCAGGCAGGAACTCATGAAGAACACGCCACCAGAAAACCTTCACCTTTGGCGGGACAATCATCTTCCAAACTTTGCTCCAGGTTTCATCACCTGACCTCCCGTCCCCACCGTCTCACCCTGTGCCATGGACACGAGCTTACGGTAGGCAGATTTGACCGTGTAATCACCATGTTTCTCAGGTTCCCATGCCCACCAGTCATCATCTGCAGGCAAACTGGTATTCGCATTATCGCCTCCGCATCAACTGGCACAAAGATGTCACGGATCAATTGCTCATTCCATTGTCCCTCTTCCGTTAGTAATTCAAAGACCAATGAAACATCCTGTCCCTCAGCCGGCGTAATCGGCCTAGCATCAAAATGTAGGGGAATCCACCTATCACGCCAGATGTGAGTCGAGGCACCATTGCCAATTCTCTTTATCATGCCTCTGTTGAGAACCTCTTTTCCGGCCATGATAGCACGCCACGTATGGCTGGCATGCCTCTTCCTTGTGCAACCTAGAAAATCACCATCATGAAAATAACGACCTTTAAGTACCTTCACACAGAGACTATCCGGCCGGGTGATTAGTCGCCACCCCTGTTTCCCTAGCATGGCCTTGTTGAATAGATGTAGGTCGCGAAACCCCATCCCCCCAACAGACTTGTGCCGAGCCAATTCATCCCACCGGAGCCAGTGGATTCGATGGTTATCACCAGAGCCTCCCCACCAATAATTTGCAATGGTGGATTTCATCTTCCTGCAGGTGGTCTTGGACAAAAGAAAGCAGCTCATCGAATATGTCGGGATGGCCTGCGCAACTGACTTGAGGAGGACCTCTCTGCCAGCACTACTTGCTGCTCTTCCACTCCAAGAACCAACCAGGCCCTTGATTCTTGCCGGTAAAAACTCAAACGCCTCAGACGTCGATCGTCCCATGGCTGTTGGTAGGCCTAGGTACCTGTCATAGAGTGCTTCAGTTGCAATATGCAGCTCACTCCGAACCACCTCCTTGATGTCATCCAAACAATTTTTACTAAAGAAGACAGCTGATTTATCTCTGTTCACCTGCTGTCCTGAACCTCGACTGTAAATGTCTAGAATCTCCTGAAGTCTAGCAGCCCCTCTTTGCGATGCTTCTGAGAAAACAATGCAATCATCCGCGAAGAGAAGGTGTGATATCCATGGAGCATGGACACCCACGCGGACACCTCTGGATAAAAACACTGGGCCAACAGACTTTAGTAGAGATGATAGCCCTTCTGCACAAAGCAAGAATAGGTACGGCGAGATGGGGTCCCCTTGCCGTATTCCTCTCGAAGGGCTGAAAGTATTGGATAGCACTCCATTAATCTTTATTGAAAAGGACACCGATGTTACGCACCTCATCACAAGTGAGACAAAGGACTCATGGAATCCTAGTTTCATCATGATTTGCCTCAAGTACTCCCATTCCACCCGGTTGTAAGCCTTTGCCATGTCCAATTTTATAGCGCAGGCACCAGCTTGTCCTTTCTTTCTTTGTAGGTAGTGGGTGCACTCATATGCAACTAACACATTGTCAGTTATTAATCTGCCTGGAACGAAAGCGCTTTGCTCCTCGACAACAACATCATCAAGAAGAGGGCGAAGCCGATTTGCTAGCACTTTTGAACAGATTTTATAGACCACATTGCAAAGCGAAATGGGCCTAAATTGCTTCATCTCCTGTGGATTTTTAACCTTTGGAATAAGCACAATGGTGGTATTATTGATCATGGCCGGCATCTCCCCACCATTCAAAAACTCCAGTACCGCCGATGTAACGCTTGGACCTAATGTGTCCTAGTGGAGTTGATAAAAACCAGCAGTTAGCCCATCTGGACCTGGGCCTTGTTAGGACCCATGCAAAAAATTGCATGCCGCACCTCCTCCTCCGAGTATGGTTTCAGCAACTAGTCATTCATTTCCGGAGAGACTTTTTCTGGCACATGGTCAAGAACAGGTCCCGGATCAAGCACCTCCTGTCTGGTAAATAAATTATGGTAGAACTCCATCGCAGTAGTCTCCAGTGCTTCCTGAGTGGTCACAGTGGAGCCATCATCTCTTCTTAGGGCAGTAATACGATTCGTTTGAGCCCTCTCTCTTGATTTAGCCTGGAAGAAGGCGGTGTTTCGATCCCCATCCTTGAGCCACTCAATTCGAGACCGTTGCTTCTCCATGATTTCTTCCCTCGTCAAGAGTTCATACATCCTGGACATTAGCTGCCGCTCTCTTCTTGTTGGACCTGAATGGATGGACGACCCCCTCACCTCTTCTAAATCCATTCGCAGCTTGTTCAGTTCCTGTCGAACCGATCCAAATTTGGACCGTTCCCATTGGCGCATCGTGCCTGTTACTTTACCCAAGCACGTGGACAGTTCTGCTAGGTTTGATGAGCTGCCTAGTTCACGCCAAGTTGACTCAACCATATGTTGATATGTTGGATCTCGTCGCCACATATTTTCATAGCGAAATCCCCGCTTCCTCCTCCTCCAGTTCAACACCGGCTGCTGCCAACATTCCAATACCAAACAACAGTGATCAAACTCAGCAGTCTGAATGTGCCAAACCTTGACTGATTGGAAGATTTGCAGAAAACTAGCATTTGCTAGTCCCCTGTCCAGTTGACACTTGATGTTAGTGGCAGCTGGCTGTCTGTTGTCCCATGTATAGGGTAGTCCTATATAGCCCAAGTCAACAAAGCCACAATCAGCCACCGCATCCCTAAAGCCCTCCATTTGACGTTCGGAGCGGCCTTGTCCACCAATCTGCTCATTGGCGTGCAGGACTTCATTGAAGTCACCCGCGCACAGCCATGGCAGGTCACACCTCTCATTAAGTAGCTTCAGCAGGTCCCAGCTGCGATGCCGGAGCTCCCGCCTAGCTTCCCCGTAGAAGCCTGTAAAACGCCATATAGACTCCCGTGCATATACTAGCCTAGCTGTGACATCAATGTGGAGCTTGTCACAACTTTCTAGTTTCACCTCAATCTCCTAGCTCCATAGCAGTGCCAGACCTCCCCCACGACCAAAACTCCCCACACCAAAACCTCCTTCCATACGCAGGGTTCTGATCAAACCATCAACATTATTGCTAAAAAACCTAGTCTCCGACAAGAAGACCAACCAAGGGCGGTGTAGCTCACACAAGCTACTGAGTTCACGAACTGCCTCGGGCTGCCCCAAGCCCCGGCAGTTCAGACATAATATTTTCATTGTGCTCGGCGGGGACTGCCGCTTGCAGCCGCCGCTGATCTCGCATTGTTAGAAGACTGCCTCTCCTTTGCTTCTTCAGGGTTTCCTCCAACACCCCCGTACTGCTTTCTGAGCCTGTGTCCAGCTGGTACACCCTCGAATTGACAAGCCCAACAGGAACAATTGCGTTAGATCCTACTGTCTCATTCAAGTTCGGGGTCTGTAATGCCAGCCCACCTTGCTTGGATTTCCGCTTCCTGGCTGCCTGCTTTTTGTTGTCATCATCATTCAACTGCAATTTTCTAGCAGTCTGGCCTCGATCATCCCTCAGTTCCCCATCATCCATACCTGGTGCCTGTTTTAAGGGGGACTGAACCTCCATGTCCTCATCAGCGTCTGTCGGGTTGGAGGACGAGTGACATACACTTCCACCACCCTTTGATGCCTGACCACTTCCTTCCCTTGCAGGAGGTGCCCGCGGCGGGCGTGACCCAGCTGATGAGCCACTTCCGAATGACTCTGTCGCGGCTTCAGAGAAAGACTGCACCCTCCGTTGATGTTCCTCCGGTGCCCTCAACTGGACCTCATAAGGTAGCTTACCTTCTTCATTCCTTGGCACTAAGTGGGAGCAACCAATCTCAGAGTGGCCTATAACACCGCAAGCAAAGCAGTAGAAAGGAAGTCTTTCGTACTGCGCTACAAACCATTTTGGTTCCTCCATTTTACTGACACGGAGTAGAACACCTCGACGAAGAGGTTTGTCAACCTCTATGGCCACCCGAGCGTGTAGGTACGCTCCACTAGCTTTCCCATCTCCATCAACATCCATCTTCACGACATTACCAATTAACCCCATGGCACAGCTCCCCCTCTGTTGATTCATCCAGCCTAGAGGAAGGTTCAGGAGCCTTACCCAAATTTCCATTCGATCAAACACAATGTCCGACGCACTAAGGCGTTCATCATACGGCTGCAGGATCACAGCATGTCTGCCAACCATCCAAGGTGAGCCCGCCATGATCCTTTCCATCTCCAGTTTACTCCCAAGTTCCGCAACAAACATATTCTCAGACTTCTCCCCGATCGCTCATAATTTGAGGCCGCATGGGTTACCCCAGGCAGGCTTCATGGCTGATCGGACAGTACTCACGTTCACAATTGATGGGGAGAGAACTTTCCCCACCACTGCCCATTCCATCGCCGGCGGCGCAGCCTCTCCCTCGTCATCACTGAAATCCAGGATAGCTTATTCCTCCTCGGTGAGGTTCAGTTTGAGCAAAAGATCCGTGACATTCTCTTCCGCCTTCCTAGGACTGCCATAGTTGCCACGACCTTCTTTGGATCCACTTCCGGCCGATGCCATGTTGGCGATCATGACGGGGGAACAGCAACAGTGAACCTGTCTTCACAGGAGAGACAGTCACAAAACATGATCCCAACTCTACCCTAAGCAGCGCTTAGACCCAGAGGGGAAAACTGGGGTTCTCGAAACGTTTGTGTTCGGCGGCGCCAGGAGGGCTAACCGACGATATGCAATGGCCGGCGCCGACTGCCGATCGGCGACGGGGCATGGACGTCGTGATCGCAGTGATCAGCGGCGGAGCAGGCCCTAGGATCACCAGAGAGGTGATCTAGGACGGAGGTGGGATCGTGGCTGGCGGCGGTAGAGAGATCGCCTCTAGAATCGCCGAGGGAGGGGCTCCGTGATTACCGGTCATTTTGATCGTGGGTGCTCGTGTTGGACATGCTCGCGTAGTCGTTGCCGCAGATGGCGATGAGCGCGCCGGAATTCTTGAGCTGCCACCACGTGACAGTTCCGTCCTTGTTGAAAAATGGGATTAGCACATTCTCCAAAAAGATGCCACAACAACAACAGTGGGAGGTAGGCGTTGACATCAAGAAAGCTTGGCAAGAAGGGGAGCAACGTAGGGGCGGATCCAAGGGTATTCCCTAGTATTCCCAGGAATACCCCAACTATTTTGCTACATTTTGTGTATAAATGTGCATATACTCATATGTATAATGTATATTGGTGTTAGTTTGCTGTTTTTCGTAGAAACTCAGCCCACAGATAACTATTCATCGCCTCCTTTCCTTTTCAGCTGTATGCATTGGATTTAAACCTATGCTGCTATGTATTGGATTTTTTTTGGAAGCGGGAATAACTAACTTCAAGATCCTGGCTCTGCCACTAGAGCAACGAGGAATTTTATGATGTCATCATGGTTTGCAATGGCCATACATGAATCCACGCGCCCTACACAAGTGGAGCTCAAAGGAAGACGAGTGCTTGGCACAATGAGAAAGTGAGAGAGAGAAAAGAAAGAGAAACACATAGTGTCGGTGTTTCAGATCGCCGATGAGTAAATTTGTAATTGCGCGTTTGGCTCGGATAGTGTGCTAAGAGGACACAAGGACATATATTGGTTCGGGTTGAATGTCCCTATGTCTAGTTGCTGCTGCTGCTTGTGTTACTAGCAGTGAATGTTTGCAGTAGGGGTTACAAACGGACGAGAAAGGGGTAGGGTCCCAAGTCTCTGGTGTGTGTGTGTGCGCGCACGATTGAGTGAGTGTGTTGCTTTCCAGTGGTGAAGTGCGCTAGAAAGACTTGAGTTCCAATGAGATGTCGTGATGGGGAGCCCGGCCTTCCCTTTTATAGACCAAGGGAGAGAGGCTTGGGATACACGAGAGAAAAAAAAGGAAGGAAAAGAAGAAAGCGAAAAACGGGGGAGAAGAAGGCTCCGGGGCTGTGTTTCTCTTCTCCCCCTGCAGGCGGGCCCCATTAGGCCTGTAGCAACTCCTCATCACGTCCCTGCTATAGGTAGGTGTCGTCATTCGGTCGTGGCATTCCATCCCGTCGCTGCGCACGATGTGGTCAATAGTTCCCCTTGACTAGGGCCGTACAGGGATTTGGTAGCACAATGTCGGTCCGTCCGGCACTATTGGTGATGTCCGTGCCCAAGTACGGCCCGTCATGGCCACGGGTCATGTCGAGGTGCGCCCGCTCCCTGCCTAGTGTCAGAAATTTGACCCAGGGCTCATGCCGTCACACCCGTAGTGGTTGGTGACAGCGTGGGCCCTTCGCGGGGGCCTGCGTTCCCATCGGATGTGCCTCCTGAGATCGGGCGAGGTAGAGTCCCCTCCTCGGGGGGTCAGGCGAGACGAAGCCCGCTCCTCCTAGGTCGGGCGACGCCGAGCCCGCGCCCCTAGGGTTAGGCGAGACGGAGCCCGCGTCCCCGGGGTAGGACGAGGCGGAGCTCGTACCCCCGGGGTTGGGCAAGACGGAAACTGTGCCCTTGGGATCGGGCAAGGCAGAACCAGCCCTCTGGGGATCAGATGAAGCCACGACCACGCATTTTAATCGTCCGGGCGGGTTGATCATTGGTGACCATTAGTTCCCCTTCTTCGGGTACTCTACTATCAATACCCGACAGTAGCCCCCGAGCCCTCGGGCAATCCGAAAGGGATTGGTCGAGGGGTCCTTCGATTGCCTAAGGGTGCATGCGAGTGCACCCAGTGGGTGTAGCCCCCGAGCCTATGGAGGAGTGGGATACTCCTTCACAAGCTTTTTTCGGATGGGAAGACTCCGAAGTACCTGTTGCGGCTCGTAGGGTCCCTTTAGTTAGGCTGCGACGGTTGATTTACTATTTGTATGTGACTGCGCATCGGGTCTCTTTGTGAGTCCAAGCCCCCGAGCCCCCGCACGTAGTAGGGGTCTGGTCAAGGGGTTGGCTCATCTTGCGATCGTTCTCCCTCAAGCGTTTTCTTGAAAAAAACGGAGGGGTTGTGTCGTGCCTTGTTTTCCTCATCGGACTAATCATGGTGCTCGGTGAGCTGCTGACAGGCTAGTTTGAGTGGGGCCCTAGTTCCCATTCATGGGGATTCGGCATAGGTTAGCTGATGACCGGCTCTAGATTCCTGATGACCAATCCATATAGTTCTCAGGTCTATTCGACCGGTCTTGAGGGCTCGTTGCCTTTCTTCTTGGAAGAACCATGGACTGTGCATGGTCAAGACTCAAACGTGGGTCAGGATGCCCTTGGCGTTCGTGTGCCTGGGTGCTGGCCGCTAGCCGGCCCATCCTTTTCCACCCCTCGCTCTAAAAGGCGTCCTGGAGCAGCTGTCGAACCCGTCGGTGGGTCAACCTTCGAACTCTTGGGCCTTAATGGGCTATAGGAGTGATTTAGCTCTGTATCCCTCTTACCTGTGGCGCTTCGCAGCCCATTGGGCGGGTGAACCGTCATTTGGCGCGTCCTTCGAGGGAGCAGCCAGGGGGTGGCGTGTGCACGATTCTCGGAGAGGCACGGTGACGAGACACGGCAGGTGTGTGGATAGAGGTGGACGGTTCACAGTAGGCGCATGGATCGAGGTGGATGGCTCACCTCTTGTTCCATCTTTCCCTATAAATAGAAGCCTCACCTCTTGTCTTCGGTATGCTTAACCGCAACCACATCTCCTCCGCCCCGTCGCCGCCAATGTTAGGGTTCCTTGCCTTCGCCCTTCTGCCGCCATCAAAGCTCTCGCTCCTCCGCCCCTACATCCCTATGGAGCCATGGTGCCGCTCGGACATCCTCCACGCCCGCATGGAGGGTCTCGTCAAGCGTGGTCTTCTTCCTGCGAGGACCGAGGCATTGGAGTGGGTCCTACCTAGTGACGAGGAGGTGCCGACACCATTCGACGGCTATGTCGTCTCCTTCACCCCCTTCCATGAGCACAGGCTCGCGGTTTCCCCCCACCGATTCCTCCGGGGGCTGCTGCATCATTACAAGATCGAGTTGTAGCACTTGAACCCCAATGGGATTCAGCACATCGCGGCATTTGTCATGCTGTGCGAGTGGTATTTAGGGATCGAGCCCCACTTCGAGCTGTGGAAGTACTTCTTCACTATCTCCCTGTAGAAGAAAAGGGAGAAGAGGGTGGAGTTGTCGGTGTCGATGGGGTACGCGAGCATCCATCTTTGGAGCGGTCGGGCGGCTGGGTACATCCCCATCACGCTGATGAAATCCAACAAGGGGTGGCATAAGCTGTGGTTCTATCTGAAGAAAGACACCACCGCCCCCTTGTCGGCCATCTTTGGTCGATTGATCGAAGAGGTGCCGCCGTCATGGGGATACGGCCCTATCAAGAAGGAGAAGAGAAGGCTGCGTGACCTCATCAACGCTGTCGCGCTTCTAAGGAGTGGCGGTGTTCGCGAGGCTGGTGTCAACGGAGCGTACCACGCGAGGGGGTGGCGCTGCTGATGGCGCTCACCCTCCCGCTCTATAGGATGACGCCCGACGCGTCGCCTGAGGAGACAGTGCTCGCTTAGGGACGGCTCCGCAACAGTGAGATCAAGAAGCGCATCAGGGAGCAAATGGATGTGCTCGATGACACGTTCATGTTCCTAATTCTGGGGCATCCCTTGATGTGCATGTATGCGGGTTTCATTGATTTGGTGAGTCTCATCCTGGTTTTCTTTCCTGGCCGTCGCTCTTTCGCTATTCGATCCTGAGGACCAGAATCCACAGCCCAGCCTCTTCGCTCAGACCTCCCGCACACCGCTTGCAGAGGACATAGCGATCAGGGAGGCGAACCACGTCGTGGCCGAGAAGCAGAAGAAAGAGAAGGATGACAAGAAGAAAAAGCAGCAAAGGAGGCAGGCAAGACTGGACCAAGGCAAGCAACGCTAGGGCTCAAACGAGGAAAACGAGGACGAAGAAGAGGAGGGAGCATACGGCTCTGCATCGCCCATCCCATGGGAGGGTCTAGCAGATGAGGATGTGCCGGCAGGCGGCGATGCGTCCCTGGGAGGACCCTTCCCATTTCACGTCGAGGAGGGCGAGCCCTCGGAGCCGACGGAGACGGGCCGTGCCGCGCCGTCCGAGCCTTTCGAGTAGAAAGATGGCTTGAAGCGGCAGCAGGCCGATGAGGCACAGCTGGGGTCAGGCGGGCCAGCCCCAAAACGTCGCCGTCCAGTGGCGTCGAGATAAACTAGGGAATCTTCTTTGCTCCTTTGTCCTCATCAAATTTTGTCATAAGCTGACCACTGCATTCTCTTTCAAGTGCTAGCGGACGTGGTGTTCCCCTGTAGATTGCATTGAGGAAGACCCTCACCCTCTAGTCAACGCACCATGGGTCAGCCGGTGCCGCGTTGAGCTGGAGCGGCACTAGGACGGAGGGGAGTTTTGTCGGTGGCGATGGCGGCGTCTACAGAGGGGCAGACGAAAGAGGGCCCGCATGGGGCGCCCACAGGGGAGACGACACGACCAGGTGGGGTCGCAACGCCGTAGGTGGAGATGGCGACGCCCGGGGCGGGCAAGTCATGGCCAGGCACGACCGCGACACCGCAAGCGAAAGTTGCACAAATAGGGCCGTCGCCCATGCAGACGGAGACGGCTGCGCCCGTGACAGAAGCGGGGTAGCTGGATGCGACCGTGCCATTACAGATGGGGGAGGAGCAGCCAGGGTCGTCGTCCGCACAAGCGATATTGCCCACGCAGGGCAAACGGTGGTGAATCCGGCAAAGGTGCCTTCGGCGACCGTGGTGATGGGACAAACTTCCGTGTCTGCACTGTCCGCCGCTCCTACCGCTAGAGGGGCTACCCCAGAGGAGGTGGCATCGATGGAGGGGTCAGCGTTGCTTGGGGGCCAATGCGGGCTCTGGTCCATACGGGCGGCGACCTGCACGCGTGGGAAGGACCTGCGCTCCGGTGGGCTGGCCGATGGAACCCGGAGGCAACACTTTTCACCCTCGATGATGCCACGGAGGTAGGGGATTGGGAGAGAATAGACATGGGGGTCGAGCTTGCGGTTCGCGCTCTAAACACGGCGCTTGAGTCGCTGCGCAACGTCGTCGACCCGATTGGCCAGGTATGACATGTCCGCACTTCTAGCCTTGATTTCCCCTTTTTTGGTGGTTTTAACTTGTGTTGTCTGCAGTCTCTTATGGTGCGCAGCCATGAGAAATCATAATTCCTCCGCGGCTAGAAGGATGCCTGAGACCGCCTTGCCAAAGAGGCGTAGCTGCGCGGATGCCTGACCAAGCAGCTCGACGCCGCTCGTCAAAAGGTGGCCGAGCTTGCTCCTGCTAGTGAGGAGGTGGCCAGCCTTCAAATCAAGGAGGCGGATGCTCGTCGGCACGCCAATGAGGCCGAGGAGAAATTTACGGCTTTGGCCGAGAGGGCGCGCCTAGATGGCACAGAAACCAAATGGATCCAGAAGGAATGGGACGAGCTGCTTCCAACCGCGGTGAGGCTCCGGTAGGAACGGGACGAGCTGCTTCCAACCATGGTGAGGCTCCGGTAGGAACGTGCTGATGCCCATCTGTGTGGATCAAGGACCTCCTAGGTGAGGTTGAGTGGGACAGGGAGTCAAAGATAGAGGCCAAGAACGTGTCTGCTGGGCTCGTCATGCAGGTTGGTTAGCACCGGGCGAGGATCTATTCCCTGGAGGCTGAGGCGGTCTAGCAGCGTGAAAAGGCATGCGAACTCCAGGAGCAAGTGAACAGTGAGACCCTGGTTTGCCTCGTTGGCTTTCTTCCTAGGATCCCCTGCTAGTGTCCTGACGTAATTGGTGTATGATTTGAGCAGGTCTCAATGACAAGCTTGTGACGGTGGTGGTGAAGAGCCACAGCCTAGAAAAGGAGCTCTTCAAGGTGAAGGGCTATCTCTAGAAGGAGAGCGACGAGCATGATGACCTACATGTTGCCGTCAGGATGGTCTACGATGACCTCGGGGTGACCCCACCGGAGGAGACGAGCTCACTCACAGTTTGCTCCCTTCGGATCATGGACCGAGCGTAGGAGATCGTGAGGTGCGCGGTCCGCTTCGGTGTTCAACAAGTGTTTGCAGTCGCCCGCTCTCACTATGAGAATATCAACTGGAGGTGATGGGCCAGGGCTTCGTGCCTGGCTATGAGGACGACGCGCTAGAGTTGATCGAGGAGATAGTGACTGCCTCTACACGAGACTTATCAATTAAGATAGAGGATGAAGTTATCCCTCGGAGGGGTTAGTTAAGTTAGATAAAGCGGGCCGCAGTGCCCAAAAACTTGTAATGAATAAGTATTTCGTCTTAAGTTTGGTCGAACAAACTTCTAGCTTTTTGTGTATAAAGAAAGTTGGTGTGATCCAACCTTTTCCTAGTGTTAAGATTCAAAAGTTCGAGGTATGGGTGACAAAACTCTGATTACACTAGAGAGCAAAAGCGCTGTAGCCGCTGGGGTGTAGGTTTTTGCGGTCCACCCAGTTTTACTCAATGTTTTGTTTCTGCAACTCTTGTTTCTAACTCTTAAACACGAGAAGGGGTCGGATGCGATCCGATCCCTCCCGATGTTAAGGCTGTGAATCTCAAGACGCGGATGACAAACTCTGATTACACTACAGAGGAAAGGCACCATAGCCGCTAGGGTGTAGGTTTTTGTGGTCTGCCCAGTTTTACTCAGTGTTTGCTTCCACAACTTCTTGCTTCTAGGCCTTAACATAAGAAGGGGTCAGATGCAAAGATTGTTTCTAAGTGTGTAAATACCCCTATCAGCCCCCAAGTGATGCCCGACCCCTAGCCACTGTAGGGGTCGGGAGCCACTTAAAAATGAGGGAGACGTGGCAAAACCGACAAGGGAGATTTTCATTGATTTTAGGAACGTAATTTTACGTAGATATGCCAACAACTTGAAAAAACTAAGGGTAAAAGCGACGTAGCTGCTCAATATTCCATGTGTTGGTGATGACTTTGCCGTCAGCGGTCTTAAGCTAGTAGGTGCTAGGCTTGAGGACTTCCACGACGATGTATGTCCCTTCCCATGGCGGCGATAGCTTGTGGCGGTCCTTGTTGCTCTAGACGAGGCAGAGCACCAAATCCTCGATGTTGAAGGCGCGACCCCACACCCGATGGTTTTGGTACCAACGCAAGGCCTGCTGGTACTTGGTGGAGTGGAGGAGAGCGATGTCGTGGGCTTCATCGAGTTGGTCCAAGGCATCCTCGAGGAACTCCTTGGCCTCCAGCTCCTTATACATCATGACCCTTGGTGCCCCATAGTCGAGATCAGTCAGAAGGACTGCCTCAGCGTCGTAGACCATGAAGAATGGTGTGTAGCCGGTTGCCCGGCTAGGGGTCATCCTTAGGCTCCACAGCACCACGGGGAGCTCTGTGACCCATCGCCCACCAAACTTGTTGAGCTTGTTGAAGATCCTGGGCTTTATGCCTTGCAGAACCATGCCGTTCACGTGCTCAACCTACCCATTCATGCGGGGGTGCACCATGGCGGCCTAATCGATATGGATGTGGTAGTCATCGCAGAACCTTAGGAATTTTCCCGGTGAACTACGTGTCGTTGTCTATGATGATGGGTTTGGGATGCCTAAGCGGTGGATGATGTCACAGAAGAATAGCATGTCCTGCTCGGATTTGATCTTGGTGATCGGTCGAGCCTCTATCCACTTCGAGAACTTGTCTATAGTGACAAGTAGGTGCGTGTAGCCCCCGGGTGCCTTCTTGAAGGGCCCGACCAGATCAAGCTCCCAGACCATGAATGACCACGTGATGGGGATCGTCTGGAGCACTTGGGCTCGTAAATGGATTTACTGAGTGTAGTACTGGCACCCCTCCTTGGTGCATACGATCTTGTCGGCATCGGCCACGGCAGGTGGCCAGTAGAAGCCCTACCAGAATGCGTTTCCGATGAGAGTCCTTAGCACGGCGTGGTGTCCATAGGTCCCATCGTGGATATCTTTCAGCAGCCTAAGGTCGAGTCGACTACTTGGTCTATACGCGGTAAAGGAAAGAGATCCTTTGGACATGCCTTATTGAGACTCGTATAGTCAACACACATTCTCCATTTTCCATTCTTTTTTCGTACAAGAACAAGATTGGCTAACCACTCAGGGTGATACACTTCCTTGATGAATCTGGCCGCCAAAAGCTTCGCAATCTCCTCACCGATGGCCCTGCGCTTCTCCTCATCGAAGCGACGCAGGCTCTGTTTCACCAGCCTGGAGCCTGGCCTGATCTTCAAGGCGTGCTCAATGACTTCCCTCGGAATGCCTAGCATGTATGAGGGTTTCCACACGAAGATGTCTCTGTTCGCGCGGAGGAAGTCGACGAGCGTGCTTTCCTATTTGGGGGAGAGCGAGATGTCGATGCACACCACCTTGCCCTCGGAGCTACTAGGATCTATGAGGACTTCCTTGGTGCCCTCCATGGGCTTGGAGGACCTGGCCGACCGCTAGGAGTAAGGCGCTTCCTCGGCAGTCCCCTCCTTGATGATCGCGAGCTCCTCGGAGGCGATAGTCACCGCGGAGAGTTCACGGCACTCGACATCGCACTCGTAAGCGCACTGGAAGAAGGTGCCCACTATGATGACCCCATGTGGGCCTAGCATCTTAAGCTTGAGGTAGGTGTAGTTGGGGACGGCCATGAACTTCACGTAGCATGGGCGTCCTAGGATGGCGTGGTAGGTTCCATGAAATCTGACCACCTCGAAGGTGAGGGTCTCCATCCTAAAGTTGGATGGATCCCCAAAGGTGATGGTCAGGTCGATTTGCCTGAGAGGCTTGGCCTGCTTCCCCGGCATGATGCCGTGGAAAGGCACTCCAGTTGACCGGATGCGCGATCCGTCGATGCCCATGGCATCAAGCATTTTGGCGTACATAATGTTGAGGCCGATGCCTCCATCCATCAGCACCTTGGTGAGCCGCTTCATGCCGACGATCGGGTCAACCACGAGCGGATACCTGCCTGGATGCGGGACGCTCTCTGGGTGGTCGGATTGGTCAAAGGTATACTCACGGAGAGTCTCTCCTGACTTCTGCTGGTAGTTCCTTAGATCCTAGGGGTTTCCGGGGTGCGTGTAAGTGCCTAGAAGTTTCCCACAAAGATCTCTTTTAGGTCCACCCAACTTTGAATCTTGTTGGGCAAAAGATGCTCTAGCCAGGTTCGGGCTGAGTCAGCCAGGAACAAGGGGAGGTTGCGGATAAAGAAGGAGTCACTATCCGTGCCACCGGCTTGACACGCGAGCCGGTAATCCTCGAGCCATAGTCCGGGGTTCGTTTCCTCGGAGTATTTCGGGATGTTCGTCGACGATCAGTACCGCAATGGGAAAGGCGCGTTGAGGATGTGTCAACCAAAAACCCGAGGACCCAATGGAGTGGGGCTCGGGCTCCAGTCTTTGGCGCTATAGTAGCATCCGCCGCAATGAGGGTGGTAGCCGTGGGCGGGCCCCTCCCTCTCATCCTCCCGCCCACGCCTGCGGGTGTTTAGGGTGTTGCGTGCATCGCGGATGGGGCCGACACGCTCATGTATCGAGACCACGACACGCTTCCTGTTGTCACATGGCGCCTGGTGGATGGATATGTCCCTGTAGTGTCGCCCTGAGGGTGCGCGTTGGCTGGCGTTGAGTTCACGTCGTCGGGACATCGAGCTCTCCGCCTGCTGCACCGCCGCGTGCTCGAGCAGCGTGCGGATCTCGCGCTGGGCCCGATGGTCTTTAGGTGTCACGGGCTCCGGCAGCCCCCGGAGCAAAGCCACCGCTGCGGTTATGCTTTGGCTTGCCAGGGTGAAATGCGGAAGGCTACCGTCATCCTTGGAAATCCTCTGGTTCACGTCGCGGGCCCTGGCGCGCGCCCGCCCGCCATCTTCGCAACAAGCAATTTCACGCTCGAACTCTGCGAGCTCCTCCTCTAGCTAGAGTCGCGCATCCTCGAGCTCCTGCTGTCACGCCCTCCTCTAGCCGCGGGTTAGGCGGGGCCCTCCTATCCACCTCGAGTTCGTTGTTGGGGTCGGATGGAGGGGTAGCTTCCTCCTCGCAGACGTTGGCGATGTGCCCCTCAGGGGTTTCCGCACGGTGGGGGCCTTCCGCCATGAAGCACTCACGCGAGGGATGATGGCTCACCCTGCTAGAGTCAGAGTTGGAGGTCCCCTCAGAATCTCATGCGAGGAGATCATAGAAGGATTATGTGACATAATCCGCCATCCTGACGAACTCGTCGTTCATGGGAGGCGGATGCATGCGCTGCGTTGTGAGGTGACTGACCATCCCCGCAACATTGTGCAGACCAAATGGGAACGCTGTCAGGGCATTCTGGTGAGGTATGTAGGGGAGAGCGGTTCTCCGTCGGCAAGCTGTGTCATCACATTGGCGAAAGAAAAGGAAATGTGACGTGAGTTTTCCTGCGACGGCTGAGACCCTAGGAAGGCGGCGAGCTGGCGTTCCAGCTGCTCATAGTCGAAGTCGAGAAGTTGGTCGCCCCGGGGGCGTGGGCCTCCGGGGCATGCAGCTATAGCTCCTCGAGGGTCTTGATGACGGCGTCAAGGCTAGCGGAGCGAAGAGGCTGGATGGGGGCGGGAGCCTGCATCAGCTCTTCCTCCGCGGTGACGAAGAAGTCCAAACTCCCAAAACGCACGTGCGCGCCCAGGGTCCAGCTCATGTCATGGCTAGCCATCCATGGCTTGATGAGGACGTTGAAACGCACAAAATGCCCCTACCTAGCACGCCAACTGTCGGTGTTTCGGATCGCCGACGAGTAAATTTGTAATTGCACGTTTGGCTCGGATGGTGTGCTAAGAGGACACAAGGATGTATACTGGTTCGGGTTGAATGTCCCTACGTCTAGTCGTTGCTGCTGCTTGCGTTACTAGCACTGAATGTTTGCAGTAGGGGTTACAAACGGGCGAGAGAGGGACAGGGTCCCAAGTCTCTGATGTGTGTGTGCGGGTGAGTGAGTGTGTTGCTTTCCAGTGGCGAAGTGCGCTAGAAAGACTTGAGTTCCGATGAGATGCACGTGATGGGGAGCCCGGCCTTCCCTTTTATAGACCAAGGGAGAGGCCTGTGATACACGAGAGAAAAAGAAAAGAAGGAAAAGAAGAAAGAGAAAAAACGGGGGAGAAGAAGGCTCCTGGGCTGTGTTTCTCTTCTCCCCTGCAGGTGGCCCCATTTGGCCTATAGCGATGTCCCTGCAACACGTAGGCGTCGTCATCCGGTCGTGGCGTTCCGTCCCGTCCCTGCGCGCGATGTGGTCAACAGTTCCCCTTGACTAGGGCCGTACAGGGATTTGGTAGCACGGTGTCGGTCTGTCTAGCACTATTGGTGACGTGCGTGCCTAAGTACGGCCCGTCGTGGCCATGGGTCATGTCGAGGTGCGCCCGCTCCCTGCCTAGTGTCAGAAGTTTGACCCCAGGCTCGTGCCATCACACCTGTAGTGGTTGGTGACAGCGTGGGCCCCCCGCGGGGGCCTGCGTTCCTGTCAGATGCGCCTTTCGGGATCGGGCGAGGTAGAGTCGCCCCCTCGTGGGGTCGGGCGGGATGGAGCCCGCTCCCCCGGGGTCGAGTGACGCCGAGCCCGCACCCCCGGGGTCGGGCGAGACGGAGCCCGCGCCCCTAGGGTAAGACGAGGCGGAGACCGCGCCCCCGGGATCGGACGAGGTGGAGCCCGTACCCCGGGGTCGAGCAAGACGGAAACCGCGCCCTTGGGATCGGGCGAGGCGGAACCTGGAGGTCAGATGAAGCCGCGGTCACACCCTTTAATCGTCCGGGCGGGTTGATCGTCGGTGACCATTAGTTCCCCTTCTTCGGGTACTCTACTATCGGTACCCGATACGTAGAACAAAAAAAAAAACTCATCTTGGTGTCAAATTTTGAAAGGATTGCCCAGTAAGCGAATGAGCAATGAAGCAGACATGACTTGTTTTTTAAAGAAAAAAAGCGGAACAACGAAATGTCTATTTGGGTTGAGGCCTAACCGGCAAAAACCTGCTAGGCATCTAAAACCGAACGCCTGAACAATCTGCTAGTCCAATCAACTTTTGAAGTCACCATCTAAACATATCCCAAATGTTTGCTATGTTCTCTCGTTATTTGGCCGTGTAGCCGTGCTGTTTCAACGCTAAAAAAAAGGAGTTATTTCAACGTGTACCTACCCATGGAATATGAAACAAAGATACGAGATCAAAAGTGAAAGAAACCATACTATTGTTACATTAGACTACATTGTGGATTTATGGGTTCCATTCTCATTGTCATCAAATAATCCAACAAGTTATTGGAGGGATGGCTGTACGTCCTGTGTGTGCTACGTAATAGATTATTCGAACAAATGATATAACAGACGAATATGACGCGCATACGCGTGGTGGTTGTTTTTTGATTTAAAAAAATCTGATGTCCTGCGAGTCCCCGTTTGACGCGAAAAGAAAACAAAACCAAAGTAACGCTAAATTTTTTTTTTGATTGTTCGTTCGAAAAAAACGCTAAACAAGCGTGGCCCTGCAATTGTTTTGATGCGAAAAGAAAACAAAAGCTTATATATTGAAAAAATGTAACGTGGTCGGCAGGATTCGAACCTGCGCGGGCAAAGGTTGCATGATTTCTAGTCATGCCCGATAACCACTCCGGCACGACCACGGCTTGACGTTCGAAGTTTCGCTTTTTCCTGACTACACCACACCACGTATTAACAGCGATTTATACACATCGATATGACGATATGCAAATGCAATGGCATTGTCACTAGCAGAGCAACACATCCACAACACCAGAGATGAAAGCCAAGTGATCTATCTAGCTCGCATGCACACATGCAGTCCCATTCCAGCTTTTACATTTGGGTGGGCGTCCGGAACGATGGCAGCACGGTGGGCGGGTGACGAGCGGTTCTCGGTCTCGAGCTCAGCCCCAGCGTCTCTCCCTTTCTCCCTCTGTGGCAAGGGCGGCCCCGGCAAACACTGGCGACTGGCGAGGCAGCCCTAGGAGCTTGCGGCCCCGGCGAGGCAGCCCCAACACGCGACTCCGATTAGGCAGCCTCGACGCCCCGGTTCAAAAAAAACGAACCCACAGTAATAATCCATTATTATCACCACTAGTTTGAAACCAGCGGCGGTGAGCACCGATGAAAATCCATTATCATCATCGATTGGAACTGACGTTGACGACCTTGGTTATCACTGTCCACTTTCACCACCTTGTAGCAAAATCGGCGGTGATAAGGCTTTTGGAAGCGGACGCGAGGAGTACTCTATAGTAGTGTAATGAAACCAATCCAATTAACCTTTAAAAATTCAGTCTCCGCTGTGGTTTGTCCACCTAAGCTCATTTACTTTGTTCAATATACTCAAACCTTTCACTTTTCTAGAACTATAATTGCTAGCATATCTCCCTAGAATTGCAAACCTTGACTTAGATACATGATGTTTGTAACACCCTAAAATTTGCGTCATTTTGAAATAGGAGAATTGAATTTATTTACGCAATTTTGTAAGCATTTTAACTTAGAGAAATAATAATTTTCAATAAATAAAATCAACTATAAGGTAGATACATGCTTGTGCATACATGCCGCTGCATATTTTTATTTATGTTGATTGATTTTTATTACAAGAAGAAAAGGATTTCAAAAACTATTTGAAAATGCGTTTGAAATATTAGAAAAAGAAAAGGAAATAGAAATCTTCTTCCTTCTCAGCTTTTGGCCCGAAAGCCTTCTCTCCTCCCTCCTTGGCCCAGCCCGCCTTTCTTTTCTTGATCGGGCCGAAGCCAGCGAGCCAGCTGCCTTCCTCTTGGCCGTGAGCCGCGTAACGGGCCGGCCCAACCGGTTGCAGCCGCAAGCCCGCCTCGCCCCTCTTCTCCCTTTTGTCTCGCTGCCACTCGGGCCCGCTTGTCGGTGCCGTCTTCCTCCCCTCGCTCGTAGTCGACACGGACATGTCGGTGGAGTCCGACGCCGTCCCGATGTCCTCTTGCCTTGTCCCGCACGTGTCCCGCACGTCGCGCCTCTCTTAAATAGCAGCCGCGCTTGCGCCGCCTGCTGAAAGCTCTATGTTTGGTGTTGGTAATTAGTGATAATGCCCAAGTACTAATCCTATGCCTAAGTTGTATGTAGCATATGAGGATTAGTACATTCCAAGGTTGGTGGCAAGATGACATGGTGATCATGATGGTCACACTTGGATTTGGACGCAACCCTACATAATCAAGGCAAAGGTATATGCTTAAGGGTTGTGTTTTAGTAACCAAGACACCTAGTGGGTGTGGTTACATTATAGGATAGATAGCCGTACTATAAAGAGGGGAATGACGCTATAAAGAGGGGAATGACGCGGCTATTGAACTCCTAAGTGCCTCTAGGTGTGCATTTCATGTCATATGCATTTGGATAGAACTAATAACGCCTCGAAAAATGATTGTGAAAATGCTAACACACATGCACATGGTGATGATCACTTGGTGATGTTAGCACGTTTGCGAAGGCGGTGGAGTTTGAGCGGTAGAGAGGGTTTGGGGTCCTCTCTCCCTCCCGCCGAGCTTACGAGGCGGGATTCAGGCGTTTCAAACGCCTATTTTCCACTACGCCGGAAGTCGGAAATCGAACGGAAGCGAACGGAGGTCACAGTGGTGACCGGACGCTGGACCGGACGCGGTCTCTGTTTGACCGGACGCGTCCGGTCAGTGTTCAGCGTCTGCGTGTGCTTCGGTTGTTTGATCGGACGCGTGGTGCGTCCGGTCACAGTCGATCGGACACGTCCGGTCAATCAGGGAGCTTACTGGACTCCAACCGGACACGGGCACTGTGGCGTCCGGTCAGTTCTCCAGCGCGTCCGGTCGCTGTTTCGTTGTGCACTGCTCTGGGTTGACCAGCGCGTCCGGTCAGTTACGGGACCAGCGCGTCCGGTCGAGCCCAGCGCGTCCGGTCGTTGCGACCAGCGCGTCCGGTCGGTGTTTCGCAAAAAGAGCCGTTGTGTGACCGGCGCGTCCGGTCCGCGCGACCAGCGCGTCCGGTCAGCGCGACTTCGGCTGTTTCAAGTGTGTAACGGCTATATTCGAAGGGGTACGTCTATAAATACTCGTTGGCCGGCTCAAGGCTCTCTCTCTTGGACATTTGACATACTTGTGAGCACTTTGAGCTAAGCAACTCCCCTCCCACTCATCTCTCTTGCTTCTTTGCATATTCGAAGTGAGATTGAGTGATCCAAGTGCATTTGCATTGTGAGATTGCATCTAGTTGGCACTTGGTGGTTGATTTGCTGCGGGATTCTTGTTTCTCTTGGTGGTTGCCGCCACCTAGACGGCTTGGAGCAGCTTGGAGGCGTTGGCAAGAGTTGGTGATTGTTCTTGGCCACCTCCGGTGATTGTGAGGGGTTTGTGCCTACCTCGGCGAAGCGCCAAAGGCAATGTTAGTAAATTGCTCGTGTCATTGCAACCTTTTGCCATTTGGTAGGTTCTTGTGGCGCCTTTTGAGAGGCTCGGTGTGAGAACGATTAGCCACCGAACCACGTGGTGAAGAGGGACACAACGGGGACTAGCGTGCCGGCAAGCACGTGAACCTCGGGATAAATCTTTGTGTCATCATTCCTATTGTGATTGATCGATCCCGGTGGTTGTGTATTGTGGATTTCATCTCTTGATCATATTGTTTGGTTGGCTCAATACTTCGCCCCTCGGTGATACCCCTCTAACTCAACTCCGCATTACTTTCTTAGTTATCTTTGCTAGCTAGTTAGCTTTGCTAGAGTAGCTCTTTTGTGTAGCTTACTAGTTGTAGTTGTAGTTACCTTCTCGGTTTGACTTGTGCGGTTGAGTGCCATTATACTAGAATTGAGAATTGGATAGGTGGCTTGCAAACACCCCGTAGGCTAAGCAAAACTCGCATCTCGCTATTTGTTATATTGATAAACTTGTTTAGCTTGTCTTTGTAGAAAATTTTAAAAGGCTATTCACCCCCCTCTAGCCATCAAGACCTTTCAAGTGGTATCGAAGCCGTGGTCACCATTTTCTAGGCTTAACAACCTCGGTGCAAGATGGCTCAAGTTATGTTCAATCATGTTAATGGCAAGCCTCCATTCTTTGATGGCGTCTCTTCCTTTGATCATTGAAAAAGAAAGATGAAGCAATATCTAGGCAATATACATGAGAAGGTTTGGGATGTGACCAAAGAAGGATACATCATTCTTGATGAAGAAAATCTCACTCCAAATGACCGCATCAACAAACAATGCAACACGGCGGCACTTGACACAATCTACCGTGCTATTGATGACAAAGTATTTGAGTAAATCAAAGATCTTGAAAAGGCAAATGAGCTTTGGATAAGGCTTGAAGAAACATATGAAGGCACTTCAACGGTAAAAAGTGCCAAGCTATATATGCTCAAGGACAAGTTCTCCACTTTTAAGATGAAGGATGATGAATCCATCCCGGAGATGTTCTATAGGCTCCAAGTCATTGTCAATGATCTCAAGGGGCTTGGGGAGAAGGTTGAGGACAAGGACTTCTCACACAAGTTCTTGATGTGTTTACCCAAGAAGTTTGCTACCTTGAGAAGAATGATCTTTAGAGAGGGATTGGACAAGGTCAAACCAACCGATGTGCTTGGAGATATAATGACCGATGCCCAATACAATGATGATGAAGATGAGGTAGAAGAGAAGGAGACCAAGGTCAAGCAAGAGAAGCCCATTGCATTCAAGGCTTCATCTTCTAAGGGCAAGAGCAAGGTGGAGAGTGATGATGATGATCCATTCGATGATGAGACCATGGCCCTCCTAGTGCACAAGATGGGGAGGTTCATGAAGAAGAAAGGATATGGTGCAAGAAAGAGAAGGGACTTCATGAAGGCAAAGGAGGTGCTTTGCTACAATTGCAATAGCCCCGATCATGTAGTGGCAAAGTGCCCCTATGAAGACAAAAGATATCATGATGGGGAGTTGAAGTTGAAGAAGAACAAGAAGGACAAGAAGGAGAAGAAAGAGAAGAAGAGCTTCACTATCAACAAGAAGAAGAAGGGTGGTGGCTATGTGGTCACTTGGGATAGTGATAACTCCGATAGTGATGATGATAGCTCAAGTGATGATGAGAGGACCACTCGGCAAGCCATTGCAAGCATCGCCCTCTCCAACAAGTCATCCATCTTTGACACTACATCGACATGCCTTATGGCCAAGCCTACCAAGGTAAAATATGATGATAGTGATGATGATTCTTGTGCTAGTGATGGTTGTAGGAGTGATGAGGAGGAGGATGAGGACTACTCCAAGGATGATCTATTGGGCATAATAGATCAAATGAGCAAGGGCTACAAGAGGACAACCAAGAAATACAAAATCTTGGAACAAAAGCTCATTGCCAAGAGCAATGAAAATGATGCCTTGATGGAGGAGCTTGTTGCTCTCAAAAAGAGTAAGGAGTGCAAAGGAATTGAACAAGAGCTCAAAGCTCTTAGGAAATCCTTTGATGAGCTAGAGGCCTCTCGTGAGTGTCTAAAGGAAGACCACGAGGACCTTGAAGTTGCTCACACTAGGCTTAAGGAAGCTCACTCCTCTCTACTTGAGCTCATCAAGGAGAAGGACCTCAAGTTGGAGAAGCTCATGAAGGAAGCTAAGGAGGAGCAAGTGATTGTCACTTGTGATATTGGACTAACATGTGATATTATTGATGATTCTTTATTTGTTGGTCCTACCAATGCTTCATGTAGCTCATCATCATCCACCACAACCAACTCTACCTCTACTACTAGTGATTTATCACTTGTGGTTGAGAATAAGACTCTCAAGAGACAAGTGGATGATCTCACCCGCGCATTAGGCAATGCCTATGGTGGGGATGCCCGCTTGCTAAAATGCTTGGGTAGCCAAAGGTTCTCTCTTAACAAAGAGGGTTTGGGCTATACTCCCAAGAAGAGCAAGGCGGCCTTTGCTACTCCAAAGTCTCGCTTTGTGAAGAGCAATGGTCGTTATTGCAATAGATGCAAGCAAGTTGGGCATCTAGAGATTAATTGTAATAAAATGAACAAGAATAACAACAAGTTTCATGCTAAAATGGATTACATTCCTTTTGATTCTTGTTATGTGCTTACCAAGGGTGAGAAAGGTGTGCATGCTAGGTTTGTTGGTACACCAATTGTGGGTCTAAAGAAGAAGGCCATTTGGGTACCAAAGAGCTTAGTTACTAACCTCCAAGGACCCAAACAAGTATGGGTACCTAAGAAACATTAATTTATTTTGTAGGTAAATTACAAGGCCGGAGGAAGGCATTGGGTGCTTGATAGTGGGTGCTCTCAACATATGACCGGTGATTCAAGAATGTTCAACTCTCTCAAATCAAATGATAGTGGCATTGATAGTATCACATTTGGTGACAATAGCAAGGGTGATGTGAAGGCTCTTGGAAGGATTGCAATCTCAAATGATCATAGCAATTCCAATGTGCTCTTAGTTGAAAAGTTGAACTTTAATCTTCTCTCGGTTGCTCAATTGTGTGATCTCGGTTTCAAGTGCATATTTGGTGTTGATGATGTGGAGATAGTTAGTGTTGATGGCTCCAATTTGATCTTCAAGGGTTTTAGATATGAGAATCTATACTTGGTTGATTTCAATGCTAGTGACACTCAACTTTCAACATGCTTGCTCACCAAATCAAGTATGGGTTGGTTATGGCATAGAAGACTTGGTCATGTTGGCATGAAGCAATTGAACAAGTTAGTGAAGCGTGACTTAGTTAGAGGCTTGAAGGATGTCACATTTGAGAAGGATAAGCTATGTAGTGCATGTCAAGCCGGAAAGCAAGTGGGCAACACTCATCCATTGAAGAGCATCATGAGTACCTCCAAGGCATTTGAGTTGTTGTACATGGATCTATTTGGGCCAACTACATACACAAGCATTGGTGGTAACAAGTATGGTTTTGTGATTGTGGATGATTTCACTAGATACACATGGGTATTCTTTCTTGGGGATAAGAGTGATGTATTTGACATATTCAATAAGTTTATCAAGAGAGTGCAAAATGAATTTGAGACCACAATCAAGAAAGTGAGAAGTGACAATGGAAATGAGTTTAGAAATACAAGAATTGATGAGCTATGTGATGAGCTTGGAATCAAACATCAATTTTTGGCCAAGTATACACCTCAATCAAATGGCTTAGTTGAGAGGAAGAATAGAACCTTGATTGATATGGCAAGATCAATGTTGAATGAGTATAATGTGAGTCATTCATTTTGGGCCGAAGCAATCAACACGGCTTGCTTCTATAGCAATCGCCTCTATTGCCACAAGTTTCTAGAGAAGACACCATATGAGATCTTAAATGGAAGAAAGCCCAACATTGCATACTTTCGGGTATTTGGTTGCAAATGCTACATCTTAAAGAAGGGCACTAGATTAAGCAAGTTTGAGAAGAAATGTGATGAAGAATTCTTACTTGGTTACTCCACTACTAGCAAAGCTTATAGAGTTTGGAATTTGGCTAGTGGTTCACTTGAGGAAGTTCATGATGTTGAGTTTGATGAAACAAATGGCTCTCAAGATGAGGAAAATAACTTGGATGATGTGAGAGGAACTCAATTGACCAATGCTATGAAAGAAATGGATATTGGAGATATTAGGCCAAATCAAGTGATTGATGTGGATGACAACAAAGATCAAGTGCTCCAAAGTCCAATTACACAAGCTAGTGGTTCTCTAATGCAAAATCAAGCTAGTACATCATCTCAAGTGCAACAAGATCAACAAGTGGCTAGTTCATCATCTCCAACTCATGATCAACATCAACATCCAAGCAATCAAGTCCAAGTGCTTCAACCAACTAACATTGCTAGAGACCATCCATTGGATTCCATCATTGGTGACATACAAAGGGGAGTTCAAACTAGATCAAGATTGGCATCATTTTGTGCTCACTCTTCTTTTGTATCAATGGAAGAACCCAAGGACATTGATAAAGCATTGAGAGATCCGGATTGGATAAATGCAATGCATGAAGAGCTCAACAACTTCAAGAGAAATGAAGTATGGGAACTAGTTGAGAGGCCTAAGGATCACAATGTCATTAGAACAAGATGGGTCTTTCGCAACAAGCAAGATCAAGATGGAATAGTAGTAAGGAACAAAGCAAGACTAGTGGCTCAAGGTTACACACAAATAGAGGGTCTTGACTTTGGTGAAATTTATGCCCCGGTTGCAAGATTGGAAGCAATTAGGATCTTACTTGCCTATGCTTGTGCTCACAATATCAAGCTATATCAAATGGATGTGAAGAGTGCATTTCTCAATGGGTACATTCAAGAAGAGGTGTATGTGGAGCAACCTCCAGGTTTTGAAGATGACAAGAAACTCAATCATGTCTACAAATTGAGAAAAGCTTTGTATGGATTGAAGCAAGCACCTAGAGCATGGTATGAAAGATTGAGGGACTTCTTGCTATTCAAAGGATTTGTCATGGGCAAAGTGGATACTACTCTCTTTACCAAGAAGATTGGGAAAGACTTGTTTGTATTGCAAATATATGTTGATGATATCATTTTTGGTTCAACCAATCAAGATTATTGTGATGAGTTTGGGAAAATGATGGCAAAGGAATTTGAAATATCAATGATCGGTGAACTAAGTTTCTTTCTTGGACTTCAAATCAAACAAATGAAGGAAGGAACATTTGTGAGCCAAACCAAGTACATCAAAGATATGCTCAAGAAGTTTGGCATGGAAGATGCAAAGGGCATTACAACCCCAATGGGCACTAGTGGAAGTTTGGATAGTGACAAGAGTGGCAACATGGTGGATCAAAAGCTTTATAGATCAATGATTGGTAGCCTACTCTATGTGACGGCATCAAGGCCCGATGTAATGTTTAGTGTATGCATGTGTGCAAGATTTCAAGCCTCACCAAGAGAAAGTCATTTGAAGGCAACAAAGAGAATATTGAGGTATTTGAAGCATACACAAGATGTTGGATTATGGTATCCCAAAGGTGCAAGTTTTGAGCTAGTTGGATATTCGGATTCCGACTATGCCGGTGACAAAGTGGAGAGAAAGAGCACTTCCGGGACTTGTCAATTATTGGGAAGATCACTTGTCTCATGGTCATCCAAGAAGCAAAATAGTATTGCACTATCTACCGCCGAAGCCGAATACATCGCCGCGGGTAGTTGTTGTGCACAAATCTTGTGGATGAAGGCAACATTGAAGGATTTTGGAATCAATTTCAAGAATGTGCCATTGCTATGTGACAATGAAAGTGCCGTGAAGCTAACCAACAATCCGATTCAACATCAAAGAACAAAGCATATTGATGTTCGTCATCATTTTATTAGAGATCATCAACAAAAGGGTGACATTGCTATTGAGAGTGTGGGCACCGAAGATCAATTAGTCGATCTATTCACCAAGCCACTTGATGAGAAGAGATTTCACAAGCTAAAGAATGAGTTGAACATACTTGACTTCTCCAACATGAGTTGATGCACCTCCATGATATGACATGCCTCTCCTTCGAGCCCCAAGGTATAATTGGTTGACATATCATACATTCTATGCTAAGGACTTGTTTAGTGCATCTAGTCATAATTTACATGTTCTAGGCTCATTCATGAAAATCAAATGACTTTGAAGTTTATATGGTGCCACTATTGTTTCCTTGTCTTGTATGATCTAGTGGTAGCATATAACTTGTTTAAGTAGCTTGTGATCCTAAGTGTTTAATCTAGATCACTTGTCTAAATATTTGCTTCAACATGGTGCATGATAACCCTTCTAGTGAGGTGTGAAGAAGCTTGCCCTTGGATCAAACCGAAGTATTTTATTTATGCAAGCAATCTAGGTTGAATCACAAACTTGATCCTCACCCCATAATTCAACCTGGTAATCTATCTAAAATTGGTCCCTTGTGGTCATTGGTGCCAAAGGGGGAGAAAATATTTTTTCACAAAGATAGAACTCAAAGGGGGAGAAGCACAAAGAGGGAGAAAAATGTTGTTCACAAAGATAAATTCTAAAAGAGGAGAATTAATAAAAGAAGGGGATCAACTAAAATTTTTGAGCACACAAGTAGGGGGAGCAAGCTCTTAAACATGAATGTTGCATTTCCTTGTGCACTTCATATGTATGATGCATTGTTATGCATTTCTTTTTCTCCGATACATTGCTTGTGTGGTGTTTTGCTAGTATACAATTGAATGGTGTATTGAGATACTAGCATGAATAGGAAGTAGTTAGATTTTTCTTGCTTCATGTTCTCCAAAGTGGTACTAGAGCCTTGCTTATAATGTTGATCTCACGAGGTTTCTAGTTATGTTTGTGCTTTTCCAAGTGGTATCTAACTACACAAGGTGCTAAGATGGTGTTTATCGCTACTCCGATGGTATCACGCTTCAAAGGTCTATAATCTAAAACACTTAGCACCTATTGGTAGTCAATGCTCCTAATCTTTCTTATCTAACATGTATGCTTCCAAAATCCAAACATATAGCATACATGTAGGGGGAGCCATTGCTATCAATTTGAATTCATGATCACTTGTCCATAATTCTTACACATGGTAATATACTTGGACAATGTGACATGGGTTCAATCAAAATTTTATCATAATATCTTTGTGAAAGGGTTGTCACCAATTACCAACAAGGGGGAGATTGAAAGCTCTATGTTTGGTGTTGGTAATTAGTGACAATGCCTAAGTACTAATCCTATGCCTAAGTTGTATGTAGCATATGAGGATTAGTACATTCCAAGGTTGGTGGCAAGATGACATGGTGATCATGATGGTCACACTTGGATTTGGACGCAACCCTACGTAATCAAGGCAAAGGTATATGCTTAAGGGTTGTGTTTTAGTAACCAAGACACCTAGTGGGTGTGGTTACATTATAGGATAGATAGCCGTACTATAAAGAGGGGAATGACGCGGCTATTGAACTCCTAAGTGCCTCTAGGTGTGCATTTCATGTCATATGCATTTGGATAGAACTAATAACGCCTCGAAAAATGATTGTGAAAATGCTAACACACATGCACATGGTGATGATCACCTGGTGATGTTAGCACGTTTGCGAAGGCGGTGGAGTTTGAGCGGTAGAGAGGGTTTGGGGTCCTCTCTCCCTCCCGCCGAGCTTACGAGGCGGGATTCAGGCGTTTGAAACGCCTATTTTCCACTACGCCGGAAGTCGAAAATCGAACGGAAGCGAACGGAGGTCACAGTGGTGACCGGACGCTGGACCGGACGCGGTCTCTGTTTGACCGGACACGTCCGGTCAGTGTTCAGCGTCTGCATGTGCTTCGGTTGTTTGATCGGACGCGCGGTGCGTCCGGTCACAGTCGACCGGACGCGTCCGGTCAATCAGGGAGCTTACTGGACTCCAACTGGACGCGGGCACTGTGGCGTCCGGTCAGTTCTCCAGCGCGTCCGGTCGCTGTTTTGTTGTGCACTGCTCTAGGTTGACCAGCGCGTCCGGTCAGTTACGGGACCAGCGTGTCCGGTCGAGCCCAGCGCGTCCGGTCGTTGCGACCAGCGCGTCCGGTCGGTGTTTCGCAAAAAGAGCCATTGTGTGACCGGCGCGTCCGGTCCGCGCGACCAGCGCGTCCGGTCAGCGCGACTTCGGCTGTTTCAAGTGTGTAACGGCTATATTCGAAGGGGTACATCTATAAATACTCGTTGGCCGGCTCAAGGCTCTCTCTCTCTTGGACATTTGACATACTTGTGAGCACTTTGAGCTAAGCAACTCCCCTCCCACTCATCTCTCTTGCTTCTTTGCATATTCGAAGTGAGATTGAGTGATCCAAGTGCATTTGCATTGTGAGATTGCATCTAGTTGGCACTTGGTGGTTGATTTGCTGCGGGATTCTTGTTTCTCTTGGTGGTTGCCGCCACCTAGACGGCTTGGAGCAGCTTGGAGGCGTTGGCAAGAGTTGGTGATTGTTCTTGGCCACCTCCGGTGATTGTGAGGGGTTTGTGCCTACCTCGGCGAAGCGCCAAAGGCAACGTTAGTAAATTGCTCGTGTCATTGCAACCTTTTGCCATTTGGTAGGTTCTTGTGGCGCCTTTTGAGAGGCTCGGTGTGAGACCGATTAGCCACCGAACCACGTGGTGAAGAGGGACACAACGGGGACTAGCGTGCCGGCAAGCACGTGAACCTCGGGATAAATCTTTGTGTCATCATTCCTATTGTGATTGATCGATCCCGGTGGTTGTGTATTGTGGATTTCATCTCTTGATCATATTGTTTGGTTGGCTCAATACTTCGCCCCTCGGTGATACCCCTCTAACTCAACTCCGCATTACTTTCTTAGTTATCTTTGCTAGCTAGTTAGCTTTGCTAGAGTAGCTCTTTTGTGTAGCTTACTAGTTGTAGTTGTAGTTACCTTCTCGGTTTGACTTGTGCGGTTGAGTGCCATTATACTAGAATTGAGAATTGGATAGGTGGCTTGCAAACACCCCATAGGCTAAGCAAAACTCGCATCTCGCTATTTGTTGTATTGATAAACTTGTTTAGCTTGTCTTTGTAGAAAATTTTAAAAGGCTATTCACCCCCCCTCTAGCCATCAAGACCTTTCACCTGCTCCACAACCCTAACCGTGAGCAAATGCCTCGAATCAAGCCGCCGCTCAAGCTCAGAAGCCATCCGACGAATTCGCCGACTCGGCCACCTCCGTAAGCTACCGAAGAGTCTGGGTCGCTATTTCGAAGTCGCCAAACCCTTTTCCTCCTTCAATTTTCACCGGGGTTGCTTATTTGGCTTTGTTGCCATGCACAGGAGGTCTGCCGTCGCCATTGGAAGCCGTGTGTCGTCCTCCATCTGTCTCCGACCCCGTTTTCGCTCTTGGTGAGTTCGCGGGCATCCTCTCTATCTTCCTGTGCTCTCGGTTCATCGGATTACGCGCTGTAGCGCTAGATTGCTTAGCTCCGACGAGCAATTGCTCACCGCCGGCCAAGTCGCCGCCATGCTGGCACTGTTGGTGGCCGGCCGCTTCCCTCTCCCTCCTCCATATTTAATCTGAACCGCCCAACTCTGATCGAACGGCTGTGGTTGGCTAATACCCCTTCAGATGGCAATCTTTATAAAGAGCCCCTTTGTTTTCTTATAATCGAACCCGCAGTCCATAAGCGTAAAGCCAGATTACGCTTTATCCGTTTGAAAGCGTAAATTCAGTCGGTTTAATTGAAAATACGTTTTTAACATTTATAGGATTTATTTCAATCTTATTTCGCTTATAAAATCTCCGTTTTAACTCCGATTTGACCCGTTCAAGTTGCGTTATAATTTCATACTCTACATGTTAGTGCTACTGTTTAGTAGGTTTTCAACTTTTAAATTTTGAGATTAGATTTAATCTATTACTTTAATAAAGTAAATCTCGTTTAAATCATAACTTTTCCGTTTTAGCTCCGATTTACGTGCAATTCGTGTATGTGTGATCCTAGTGAGATGTAGATTCGTTTTACAAAATTTTCATCTTATTTTACTACTGTTGGTATACTGTTCTAATTGTAGCTTTGTTTGCTTTGCGTGAGCAGTTCTTTGGTGATTAAGAGTACTATTACGAACCGGATCAACATGATCAGCTAGATCAAGACAAGTATAGCATGGGATTATCCTTGTTACCTATTCACTTTAATTCACTTAATTCATGATGCATATGTCTCCTTGTTAAGGATGCATTAGTATTGATCTTGTTCCTTGAATCCTATAGTTATAGCATTGGGTAGTTGCTAGTGCTCATATAAACAATGATCTTGTAATTTGACTAATGATATATGCAATAATACTAAAAGATGATTTTTAGCAACAGGGAACAAGAGGGCTAGAGTTTTCTCCAGATTCCTCTCCATAAGGATTTATCTGTAAGCGAACATCCGGGACTTACAGTATAGCTGTGAGGGCTACATGGCTCTGGCTTTAGTCATATAAGAGGACCTTTTCTAGCTTGTTAGTGGTTACCTTTATGGCGCACGAGCGGTGTGTTCCGGGTCAGGTGTAGTGCGGCTTCTGTCCTTATGAGTATAGGTTGCGTGTCATTGTGCCATACGGAAGAAGAGCTCTACATTTGCAGGCACAGAAACCTAGCGGCCCTAACTTGTTAGACGAACCTTAGAAAGACTTCATAGTGAAACTTAACTGTCCAATGGGGAGTCATGACCTCGGACTTTTGGGGATCACGACTATAGTGAAAGTGTACAACCTTTGTAGAGTGTAAAACTGGTATATCAACCATGCTCACGGACACGAGCGGCCTTGGACCCTTATGGAATAGAGATCACTATTAAATTACTTGTTTTTGCTATTTATTATTCTCTTTACATGATCATGTGTTTATTATGGGAACATCACCTATTTGTTGCTACTCAATTACTTAAAACATGATCTACTAAAAGTTATATGCAGTTAAACTTGTGTCTATCCTTTTGAGCTTCATGAACCCATGTTACACTTGTTGAGTAACTTTTTGTGCTCACCTTTGCATTCCCCCCACACCTCAGGATGGGACTCCCGAATATGGCAAATAGTGATTACTACTACTTCCCTGAAGATTACTAGACTTTGTGGTCAACCAGTTGACGTGCCTGTGCTATGGAGCTAGCTACCACAAGAATTATCTTATGTTTCCGCTTAATTACGTGAAGACTCTGTGATATTATCGTTACGTAATAAACATTTGTGATGATACTATTTATATTTGTCATCTTATGTGTGATTGATTTCTGGACGCACATAAGATTATACATTCTATTTGTTCCTTAAAAAATGGGTGTGACAATGTTTGTGCTTGTTTTTTGGGTTTAATTGTGTTTTAAACGATTGTTTTTGATTCTACACTTTTGTTAATTAAGCCCTTGTTTAGTTCCCAAAATATTTTGGGAAAATATTATTGTAGCGTTACTGTAGCACTTTCGTTGTTATTTGGCAATTATTGTCCGATCATGGCCTTTCGTTGTTATTTGGCAATTATTGTCCGATCATGGCCTAGCTAGGCTTAAAAGATTCGTCTCGTCCATTTCATCTAAACCGTGTAATTAGTTTTATTTTTTTATCTATATTTAATACTTTATGCATGTGTCTAAAGATTCGATGTGACAGGAATTTGAAATATTTTGGAAAATATTTTGGAAACTAAACAGGGCATAAGTCTTGATAGAAACTTAAGACCATATCTATAGTCGGCCTCTTTGATCCTATATAGTGGAGGATGAATTGTGGAATCGCCAAAATGAGAGAGAAAGAGATATCATTAAAAGGTCGATTCTAAAAGTGAGCATGTTTAGATTATCTGAAGTTTCAGATTAAAAGCTACTTCCTCGAACCGTCATGTCTTGTTCAACTAAACTTTAACTGATTCAAAGAACCATTAAGTGTTAGCAACTTCTAGTCTTTATCTGAAACAAAATTTTCTACATGTTATTTCTTTGTACTTTTCTATTCTCATTTTTTACCTTTTGCTTAACTACTTTTGTCCTAATTTTTTTCATAGAAAATCAAACAAGTTTTTTTTGAGGAGGGGACATGTGCCTATCCATGGTATACCTCTGTTGGGGATTTAACTTCGCCAATAAAACTCAGCCCTGAAACTTCAGAGTTGAAATTGTGATTTCTATAACAGAGTTTACTTGCAGGAAAAACAAACGAAGCAAAGGTGGAAATTTGACTTCGTCAGAAAGATTCCGTCTTCGTCGGTGAAAAGAAGAAAGCAAGATTAGGCGAAGACAAGAGTTTGACTTTGCCTAACGTTCTGAAGGCAAAAGAAAACCAAAGCAGAAATCGACTAAGTCTAGAAGACGAAGACATCAAGGAGATTGATGAACAAAAGTTGAAGAATGAAGACTCAAAAAGAGAAAAAGACCACTTCGTCCTTGTAGTTAAAAAGGTTGTAACTATTTGAGTTAGGAGTAAAATGGTTATTTTATGTAAAGTACGAAGACTGAGACCCCTATAAATACCTCCTCTGACATGTACAGTATGATCATGAAATGAATATAACTTTTACTTGTGTTCAAGTTTGATACAACTTTTACTTGTGTTCAAGTTTGATGTTCGTGTGATTGTCTTACCCAACGACCGAGCACGATCGCTTCAGCTGCCACTAACAAAGCCACGAAGCGACCACACGAGAAAATAGATACGTAATAAAGAATTAGTATGGTGTAGAATTTTTGTTTTTGTTGTACTTATTTTGTATCAGTTTGTTAAATGGATGACACCGAAGAAAATGTTACTTTTGTTTTTGTTGTACTTATTTTGTATCAGTTTGTTAAATGTATGACACCAAAGAAAATGTACTATTCTCATATTTCTTTGATTGTTTGTCCAGTATTTGAAGATTGCACTAATAATTAGACAACAAGGGAAAGAAACAACCTTAAATAGTCACCACACGTTACCTTAAAAATTGTAAAAACAGCTCCTTGTTATCAATGAGTTTTATTTTCTTTTTTGAGAAGTGTCTAATATAAGATCACTCATTGTATCATGCAATTTTTTATCGCACGTCTCAACTACTAAGGATCCCTTTGGATTGGAAGATTGGCAAAAGAATTTTATAGGATTCAACTTTCAAAGGATTTTTTCATACACTTCCTTTTGGTTCACAGGAAAGGAAAGGAAATATTTCATAGGACTGCATTCATAAACAAGAGCTCACACCTCTTGGAAAGTTTCCTGGCGCCAAGAGAGAGCGTTCGTGCACTCTCACCATCTGTCTGTGCTGATCTTTATGGGTGTCTTGACTACTACATTTTAAGCATCAAGTTCCTTTGTTTCACCCGAGCAGTTACCAAAGGCTTCCTGATGTTTTCAATTTCTTAGGATTAGGAAAACATAGCCAACTCAATTCCTACATTTTTCCTATCTTTATATCTTATCCTACCCTGTGTTCCAAAGGGGCCCTAGAAGGCTGAACCATAAATTATATGGTGTTCCAAAGGGGCCCTAGAAGGCTGAACCATAAATTATATGGGCCAATCTGACATGGCTTTTCTAAGGCTTCTGGTGTGGTGTAACTTGGGGCTCCGTAAAAAAAAATACTTGGAATGAACGGTCCATGATGAAGACAAAAAAAGAAACCTAGGTTATTTTAGTACCACGCACATCAAGCCACAAAAGTGTATGAACCGTTGAATATATTAGCGAATCAACTTATTCACAAATACAAATATTGTTAACAATTTTAAAAATTTTATTTGAATTTTAAAAAATTTAATCAGCACAAACTCTATAGCGAGGAAAGTATCTACGAACGAGTAAAATGAATAAGAGTACTATAGACATTTTGACCTCTTTCTCACGTTCCTGAAAACACCAAAATTGTTTGAGAAGACTCAGGGCCCTTTTGGCATAACTCAACTTAATCAGTGAGCTGTTTTTTTAGAGAAATAGCTTCATGAGTAGCTTTTTCGGTGAAGTTGAGCTGTTTTGAAAAAATCTATTTGACAAAACAACATCATCAATGACTTCGCTGAGAGAGAAATAAGGAGAGCTGTGAAAAAACTACTTTTTCAGCTTCATCTCTCTCCTTTTCTTTGTAAGAGTATTAAAAAAGAAACTTTACCTCATAAGCTATTTTTAAAAAAGGATGTTTAACAAAAAAACTCATAAAGTTATTAGAGCGTGATTGGATGGCGCACACGGATAAACCAGGCTGCGCAGCAGAGCCAGACCATGCGTGGCTAGGTTCGACAGACGCAAACGCCTTTGTTTGGTTTGTATCACTGCACGGGCAAGGTTAAACACAGCTACGCTTGTACACGCACATGGCACCACCACGCGAGCCTGGCTCACGGGAAACGGACCGTAGAGCCTGACTGGAGAGCCGCATTTGCACCGTCTTTTTTGTTTTTTGGCCCTTTTTTTGAAAGATTCTCTCAAATAGGCCCCTGGCGGAAAGATTTCAAAAAATGGACCCTCAGCTTGGCGCCATGGTCGATGGCGCCAAGCTATAACGTCATGGCGCCAGGAAACATGGCGCCAAGATCCATCCGACGTGGCCACGCGTGAATCTACGTGGCGCAAGGCTTGGCGCCAAGGCTTGTCGCCAAGCCTTGAAGCCACAGATCTTGGCGCCAAGCCCCTGCAAAAATGTCGGCCCCTTCCTTTTCTTCTTCCTTCTCTTTCTTTTCTTCTTCCTTCTCTCTTCTTCTTTCTTCGTCCGACCGCTCCCGCGCCACCGCCCGCCCGACGCCGCCGCCGGTCGCCGCGCCGCCCCCACGCGCCGCCGGCCGCCCGCCGCCCCCCGCGCCGGCCGCCCCCGCCGGCGCCGCCCCCCCGCCGCCGGCCGCCGCCGCCGCCGGCCGTTCGGTAAGTGTTTTTTTATAGTTAGGATTAGTTAATTTTAATATATATTTTTTTAGTTAGTATTTATTGTTTAGTATGAATATTTATTGTTTAGTTTGATTATTTATTTTTTAGTAGATATGATTATTTATATTTTTAGTATGTATTTTTAAATTATTATTAATTAGTTAGTTATTTAGTTAGCTAGTTATTTTTTAGTATTAGTTAGTTATTTTTTAGTTAGTATTTTTTCCAGTTAGTTATTTAGTTAGTTAGTAGTATGCTTAATTAGATAGTTAGTTGTTGTCTAATAAAATGTGCCTGTGCTTTTTAGTTAATTAGTATTTTTTAGTTAGTAGTAGTTAGTATGTAATTTTTAGTAGTTAGTAGTAGTTAATATCTATTTTTTAGTTAATTAATTAGTTAGTTAGTAGTGAATAATTAGTAGTTAGTAGTACTTAGTATGTACTTCATATTTATTAGAGACCTATTACTTATTATGTTTTAAATATATTGGAGTAAAACAATTATGCTTAGTTATGTTTTCGAACTAGATGGACAACCTAGTGAGCATTTATTATGGAGGAACTGTAGAACGAGATCGCTATGGATATGTTGAGCTTGTTGACATGCAAAGTGTGCCTGTGCTATTCAATGAGAGGCCATCATTCAGTGAGTTGACTGCAAGAGCTCGTGAGGAGGTATATTGCCGTAGAGATGATGGCATCATAGTTGAGGGTGTACTTCACCTTGGTTACCCTCCCAACATGCTAAGGAAGATGATCCCAATAGGTTGTGCAGATCAGTGGGACAACTATGTGAGATCGGCTATGAAAAGCCAGTTCCAAAGTTTGGATGTGGTTGTGCAGCGGGTGCTCGTTGATCCAATCCCTCTTGGGTTGTCCCCGCCAATGGGTGAGCAGGCATATTTTGAACCTCCCGTCCCGAAACGTGATGTGGATGCGGAGGTCCCGCCTACGGTTCCCGATGCACAATCTGCCCCCAATGATGTGGCACATCCTCCTCAGGAGATCCCTTTGACACAGAATCATCCGAGTAAGTGTCAATTAGTGTCCTTTTTTTCTTTGAAACTTAAGTCTTTTCTTTTCATCCACTCTTCTTATCATCTCTTCTTCTTTGTTGCAATGTTGCAGGAGATGTTCCCGATAATGAGGGCGCTCCTGCTGCTGATGCTCAAGTCCAGATTGGAGATGGAATCCGCGCCTCCAATAGTGTTGAAATTATGAATGATTCAGAGCCATATGAGATCGCAAGGGCTGTTGATTCTGACGATGATCGTCCCGTTGGAGAGCTCACGGAGAGTGACGTTGAGATGCTTAGGCGTATTTTTCCCAGCCGTCGTGATCCTATGGTTCATGAGTTCAGTGATCTTACTCATTCAGATCAGGCGTTTGCAGAAGGACGTGATGATGAGCTGCAGGAAGCTCCAGAGGCTGGTCCTAGTATGGAGATAGAGAAGGGGAGGGTTTTCAATGACCTCCCTGCATTGAAGAGGTGGTTGCAAGCGTTTGTAGTGTTACGCAAGAGACCGTATAAGGTCCTGCATTCCTATGTGGAGCGGCGTTATACGGTTGTGTGTGACAAGGAACGCTGTCCATGGAGAGTTTGTGCAAGGAAGCAAAAGGTCTCAGGAAAGTGGAAGATCACAAGAGTTGTTGGGCCACATACCTGTTCTTCACATGACCTCAGCACAAAGCATCAGCAGTTGACATCAACCCTCATTGCCAAGCGGTTGATGAAAGTATTACAGGGAGAGCCGAATATGAAGGTCAGGACAATTATCAAAATAGTTAATGAGGTATATGGAGGATATGACATAAGTTATGGCAAAGCCTGGAGGGCTAAGCAGCGGGCGTGGAAGATGATATATGGGGACTGGGAGGATGGCTACGAGCAGCTTCCAGTACTTCTCAATGCAATCCAAGCAGTGAATCCCGGCATGCGTTACGAGTACATCCCTAGGCCAGACGCATGGAAGGATGGGAGGCAGATATTCTTCCGTGCTTTCTGGTGCTTCCCTCAGTGTGTCGAGGCCTTTAGGCACTGCCATCCAATCTTCTCCATTGATGGTACATTCTTGATTGGCAAGTACCGTGGCACACTACTCATAGCCATATCGTGTGACGCAAACAACAAGCTTGTTCCTTTGGCATTTGCTTTGGTTGAGAGGGAGAATAATGATAGCTGGGGATGGTTCTTGAGGCTAGTCTGGATACATGTGGTTGGGCCTGGCAGGGAGGTGGGCGTCATATAGGATAGGCACCAGGGCATACTTAATGCTGTGCGAGAGGAGATAGAGGGGTACGCGCCTTTGCACCATCGTTGGTGTACTCGGCACCTTGCTGAGAATCTACTCCGGAAGGATGGTGTCAAGGATAATTTTGATCTTTTCCAGGAGGCTGCTCGATAGCTTGAGGATAGGTATTTTCGGAGGAAGTTAGAGGAGGTCAGAACCGCATCTAATGCAGAAGGTAGACAATGGCTGACATGTTTGATGAGAGATGTCGACAAATGGATAAGAGCTCATGACGTAGGTGGTTGGAGGTACGAGTTTCAGTGCAGCAACATGGCCGAGTCATTTAATAAGCTGTTGCTGGGGATTCGTGGTATGCCCGTGAACGCTATCGTTCAATTCACATTCTATAAGCTTGTTGCATGGTTCAACGATCGGCACGCCCATGCATTGCAGTTGCAGAGTGAAGGTAAGATTTGGGCCCCAAAACCTCAGGCATATTTAGAGAAGGCGAAGGAAAGGGCTGGGACACATGAGGTCACATGTTTTGACCATGCGAGTGGAAGGTATGAGGTGAAGCATACCGGTGGTACTACATCTGATGGCGAGGTCCGAGAGTCGAGGATTCATGTGGTAGTCCTCCAAGATTTCTCATGCACTTGTGGGAAACCAAGGCAGTATCACTTTGTATGCTCTCACCTTGTAGCAGCTGTTAGGCATCGCAACTATGATATTGAGGCTAGGATACCTCATCAGTTCAGTGTCCACACGCTGGTCGAAACATGGAGGCCCCGCTTTGTGCCTTTCCGAGACCCTGGAGAGTGGCCTCCATATGACGGTCCAAGGTACGTTGCAGATCCAGCTTACCGTTGGGACAAGAGGGGCTCTAGAAAGAGGACCAGGCACAGGATGGTTATAGATTAGATACCTGGTAGAACGCGACGTGGTAGAGCGACGCCATTTCTTAATGACCTAGAGCAGTACGAGTGTGGCAAGTGCGGTAGACTTGGGCACAATTCCCGCACCTACCATTGGCAAATTAGTGAGGTGCGACTTGTAGGTGTTCTTATTATTTAATACTTATCATATTGATTGTTCAATTCTTACTTTACGTTTAATTGCATATTTATTTAATAACTTACTGACAATAATTTTTTTAGGATGGCGCAATTCCACCTTCTGGACCCGGTGTACGACGAGACCCACCGAGGACGTCTCGTAGCGTCGGGGCAGGTAAGATTTGACACTCTCATATCACATACTTCGAATTATAAGTGCATATATGTGTGTCAAGTAACATTTGTATTTTGTTTAAATGCAGAACGTTCCCCTCCTTCGTTCTAGAGTACATGGAGGGTTCTTGGAGATGCAGTACGACGACAGGTACACCCCGTACCTATCGAGAGCTAGCCTCGACGTCGTATCTTTCCAGGTTCGACGTGGCCTGCCTTTGTTCAACTCGGCGGGCTTGACTGCGTTGGTGGACAGGTATTTTTTTAACAAATAGGTTGTATTAATAATCATTTGTTGACGCGGCAATGTTTCTAAGAACCATTTTTGTTTTGCTAAAATTATAGGTGGCGACCAGAGACTCACAGCTTTCACCTGTCGTTTGGAGAGATGACAGTCACGCTACAGGACTGTCAGAAGATGCTCGGTCTGAGGATTCGTGAGAGGGCAGTGACAGGGCTGTGTAGGTCAGAGGGCTGGAGAGCTAGGGTGGAGGCCTTCCTTGGGCGTGAGGTGGGTGACCAAGGAGACCGCACTTCTGGTGTCCATCTCTCCTGGCTTAGGGCTGAGTTCGGACAGTGTCCTCCTGACGCAGATGACCAGACAGTTCAGTACTACTGTAGGGCGTGGATCCTACACTTATTTGGGTCTGTTCTCTTCCCCGATGGAACAGGCGACACTGCTTCGTGGATGTGGATCCCTTGCCTCACAGACTGGGACCAGGCCGGTCAGTACAGCTGGGGCTCTGCGGTGTTGGCTTTCCTTTACCGTCAGCTCTGCGAGGCGTGCCGGCGTTCTTCACCGTCAGCCTCACTTGGTGGGTGTGCGTACCTACTCCAGCTATGGATGTGGTCGCGGCTGCCAGTTGCTCGTCCGGTGATGTTGGCTCCGCGTGACTGGTTCCCAGTGCATAACGCACGTCTACAGCCGACGTGGGCGTACCTATGGGACCAGGTGACAGTCCCTCACGCGAGGATGGAGCGGGCGTACAAAGAGTACACGGACGAGCTAGACAGGCTAATGGCCTCTAGTGTAAGTACAAATTATTATATATGTTGGTTCGAAAAGAAATTATCTATTATGCTATCTAACTAATTGTTTGGACACGTTGCAGGTGATTTGGGAGCCGTACGCAGACGAGGCCGCACTTCCTTTTGTGGTGAGCAACATATGTGACAGCGACAGTGAGCTCTATAGGGTGAGGTGCCCTCTTATCTGCTTCTATGCTGTCGAGTACCACCTTCCACATCGAGTTGCACGCCAGTTTGGAGCAAGGCAGCGTTGTCCACCATCTCCAGTTTCGACAAGTGTTGACTTGCACAAGTAAGTGTTCTCTTCTTTGTAATTGGACCTTTTTTCCAGAAGTTGCACTTACCCATACCACATTACATATGTCGACTAAGATGCATGAAATCTTTGTTGGTATGTTTGTATGTCTATGGAATGCATATATGTGTGGTTTGCTTCAACATATAAAGGAAACTCTGCCGAAATTTTTAGCTTTGTCATACATGTATGCTATAGCGACACGATGTTCACTAACTTCTGTACATGTTTTGCAGGCTCGATCGTAAGAAAAACAGGAAAATCTTTGATTGGGCCCATCACCACCGAGACTACATCGACATGTGGGAGTTGTTCGATGGGAACGTGGATGACAACAATGAGGCGCATACGAACATAGACTACAGGCGGTACCAAGCTTGGTACCACCAAGCTACTCGTCCGAGGCTTAGGCTGCAGTGGACACAAGATGACTACGCTGACATTGAGTCGTCAGAGGATGAGGACACGGCGTACGACACCTCTACTCGTATCGGTCGCCAGGTCGGAGCAGGACCTATCTTGGATAGAGTGGTATGCCATGTGCTCTACTTTTATATATCGATCTGCGTAACAATGAATTATAACCTAAAACTTTGTTGTAGGGTAACTCCCTCAAGATGTCTGTCCAAGAAATCGAACGGTTTCGTCCGAGGGTGAGGGACGACGAGACACGTAGCTTCCTCGATGTAAGTACCTACAAATATGCAAATATTAGAGTACTAATACGATCAATACATTGAGTAAACATGATTTTGTGCACCAGAGATTGGCACGTCGGCTACGCCGTACCGCGGCGCGCTGTGGTTGCAGGACAGGCACGACGGAGGACGTGTACGTGCCTTCTGCACCCAGAGGTGGCGTAGGTTCGTCTAGCCACCCACCTACAGGGTCGCGAGACCAAGGCACCGAGGAGGACGACGATGAGGACGACGACGACGACCACGAGGACGAGGACCAGGGGCACGAGGAGATTGGACCGTCTCAGCTAGACGATGCTCCCTGGACTCAGCCTACGCAGCTCACGTTGGAAATGGGTCGGCCTGGACCTGGCCTTGGACTTGGTCCTGTGGCCTCAAGGCCAATTTGTAGGGCCATGGGCCAACCCAAATCTGAAAAAACCTTCGGCCTTGCTGGCCCAATGGGTATTGTGAGGCCGACCCAAAATATTGTCACTTTATTTGTAATCACACACTTAAATAGGTAACTGGACATACTTAAGATTATTGATATGAGATCTGTGAGCTTGTACTTGGAATCATATGATGCTTTTCTCGTTGCACGTCATGCGCGGGCGGTGGTTCACGTTCTTTTCGTCCAATCGACCAATCCTCATCATGGAGGCAGCTGGAGGCACGTACATCTTCGGCATCTACTCCAAGAGTCCAAGGCGATGAAGACGTCACTCCAGACGCTCAGAGCTTCTTCAAGGACACGGGTGCCAACGTGGACATCCTGCCGGGGCTCATCAACGAGGTCACACCGCCGTCGGTGGTGCTGACCTGCGGCGCCAGCATGAACCTTGTGGGCTACCTCATGAGATCTACCTGGCTACCTCCGGCCACACGAGGCGGCCGCCCGTGTGTGGCTCATGTGCCTGTACATCGCCATCGGCGCTAACTCGATCGCAGGCGTTCGCCAACACCGGCTAGCTCGTCACCGCCGTGAAGAACTTCTTGGTGGACCGCGGCGTGGTGCTCGACCTGCTCAAGGGATTCGTCGGCTTTAGCAGCACCATCTTCACCCAGCTGTATCGCGCCATCTATGGCACCGACAACGACGGCGCGGACCTGGTGCTGCTCTGGTCATGGCGTTGCTCCCCGCCGCCATCTCCCGTGATCAGATCGAACTCGAGCTGCGCCGAGGCCGACCCGTCCTACCCAATGGGTCAGCAGGTACCGGCTTCACTGGCCCAGTTCTGATTTGAGGCCGACCCTCATAACCCACTGGCCTCATTTTTGTGGGTCGGGTCAGCAACCCAATGGTCCGACCCGACCCGTTCTCATCCTGATACGCAGCCGGTCGATACCAGGCGACGTCGACCACCTGACCCTTATACTCCAGGCACCCACGCTCTTGGACACAAGGGCAAGGGTAAGTCTAGGAGACAGTGAGGGACTGTAGGCGACTTATGGACTGTATGGACTATTATTATAGACTTTTATATCCTATTTTTATGTACTAAATGAACTACTATGCAGTTTATGACATATGCACTTTAAACGTGGGTGCTGATGATGATCATATATTTGTTTAAGGTGAATGTCATATATAATTGTTGATGACATGTTTATATGATATCTGTCTTTGGATTGAATTAAAAACAGGGAAAACTCTGCCAAAATTTTCTGAAACATGTCAAGTCGTGCAGTACACCGATAGCATATAGCCTTTTCAGTGATTTATCATGTCACTATCCTATGGTACATCCTCTTTTACAGATGAATTGATTGATCAAGGAATCTAGCCTTTACAGATGAGTTTTCAAATAGGCTTTTCAGAAATTCAAATAGGCTTTTCAGGGATAGCGTCTAGGCTTTTCAGGAGCATTAAAGCCACAATACAGCGGCTCTCCACTCCACTGCTGGCTATATATACACCTTCCTCCATACAATGCTAGTCACTTGAAACCAGAAGTTGGTTATCTACGAGTAGTAATGTCTGGAGGGTCATCTAGAGGGAAGGGAACGGGGGGAGTAAGGGTACTCCCATTGTGTGGGAGGGTCTCTGGGTCCGAAAGACTTTGATGAGCCAGTGTATCATTTTCCTGTCGAGACCAAGAGAGATTTCACCAAAGAGTGTCCACTCCGAGGATATGATAATCGGAAAGAAGATTGGCCAAAATGTAGGCATGGTGAGGACTGCTTAGTGCAGATGTTCGTGGAGGGTTTGGATGGAGGTCGCCGATTCTTTAAATGTCCGCGAGCAGAGGTAACTGATTTTAAAATTTGTTACTCAATTTTTTCTCCATTATTTTGCATCTCATAGGCGATACTAACTGCATGTTCAATGAAATCTTTGAAATGCAGTGTTCAGAGTCCAAAGAAAACTGTGGCTTCACTAGATGGGTCGATCCTAGACCAATCTATCCCCACGCACAGTACATCTACTACTTGCAAGACCGTATCTTCGAACTAGAAAGGGAAGTTAGCAACGGTTACAAGGACGAGAAAGCAGACGATACCAGTAGTGGTGCTGTTTCACAGGACGGACCATGCCATGATCCATATTGCAGCTGCCCTAACCACAAGAACAACGGGCCTCCGCCACCACCCCCGCCACCTCCACCATCAACAATGGGAGGGTACTATGGAGAAGGGGCTACACAGTTCGCTATGTGGCCGCACTACTAGATAGAACGAATCTAGCATATGCACATGCCATGTAATGTACTTGTTGTTCGCTCTAATTACCTAACGCATGTTAGGTTTAGTCCAGGACATATGTGCCCTTGTTTGGTACAAGTTCTGACATGCCATGTCCTATGTTATGCGTGGTGAATTGTGAAATCCAGTACTTCCTTATGTTATATGTGCAACTCGATAACTAGTTTCAGTAACTCAGTCACATTAAACATGATATATGACAACACTAAGCAAGGTCAAAAACTTAAAGTGCATATGAAGTACATGACGACGAATTAAATAACACAGAACATGTCCTACGTACATGATTTACCTAAAGTACATCCACCATGTTATGGGCATACAACTAGCATACTACTGAGTACAACGAGGCCACTTTCCCTTGTTCTGAGCATCGGGATTCTCCTCCATCGCTGCCTTCGCTCGGCGCACGCGCTCAAGCTTCCTCTCCCTCTCCTCCCTACACGCAACAACACGCCTCATTTCCTCCTCTTCCTTGTGCTCCTTCGCTGCTGCCTCCTCTCTGCGTCGCTTTTCTAAGATCTCCAAGCGCTCCGCATCCCACTCCTTCAAATCTTGTAGAAGCCGCATGTCAGCCTCCTTGATCTCAGTGTCGATCCACTGCTCAAAATCACATAGCGGTGGAGGGGTCTGCAGCAAATTCAATTGTTTCAAATCCAATTATTATGCAAAACTTCATATGACACAAATTAATTAATAAACAAAAGCAATTTTTCACAATAAATGTACTGCGGCGCTGACGCTCTGTTGGTTCCCATGCAAAATTAGAACACATCCAATATCTCTGCTTATATGTTGCCTCATCTTCGGAAATTTCTACCTTGCAAGGATCACCACAAATGCACATGGGTATTGGCACACCGCTAGGGAGTGGCTTTAGGACGTATGGACTTTCGGTCATCCGTCCATAGCTACAATTCAATAAATTCGGTTCTAATATAACAAAACAAATAACAATAAATCTTAAAATTAAGGGTTTATTATACGATGAAACGAATGTACATATACCTTTGTTTTCTAGTTTTTCCACGCCTAAGCATCCTACGGTTGAACAATACATACGTATTTTAAAATGTGAAGTTCATAGGTAAAGAATATGTCTTCATTTTACCAAATCGATTCGAATAAATTAAGGAAGGGTGACAGGATACCTATCTCTCGAAGATCCACGGATAAAATCCAACTTCTCACGGTCTAATTGCTCGATTAAAGAGCAACGGCAGAAGTGTCTAAATGAAAAACCCGAAGAGAAGGAGTAAGAAAACGAGAATGACTCGGGGAGGAAGAGGGGGGCCAGGTTAAAATACAGGTGCTTGGCGCCAGGGACCATGGCTCCAAGGCTTAGCACCAAGATTGACGCCATGATCCATGGCGCCAAGCTATGCCACGTAGATTGACGCGTGGCCATGTCCGATGGATCTTCGCGCCATGTTTCCTGGCGCCATGACGTTATAGCTTGGCGCCATAGTCGATAGTGCCAAGCTGATGGTTCATTTTTTAAAATCTTTCCGCCAGGAGCCTATTTGAGAGAATCTTTCAAAAAAAAGGCCAAAAAACAAAAAAGACGCATTTGCACCAGCTGCATCAGGCTGAAGCCTGCATCCAGCTAGCCAATCAGCGCGTCATGCATCCTAGAGGCTAGGCTGTGGTTTCTTCTCAGGGCCTGTTTAGATCCCAAATATTTCACTAAATTCCACTATGTAAAAGAAGATTCCCATCACATCAAAATGCCGGCACATGTATGGAGTACTAAATGTAGATGAAATCAAAAACTAATTACACAGTTTTGTTGTACTTTGTGAGATGAACATTTTAAGCCTAATTAGTCAATATTTGTATAATTTTTACCAAATAAAAACAAAATGCTACAGTGCCAAACAGTATGCTATAGTGTTTCGGCCGGCCCCAATTCAGGGCAACTAAACACGGCCTCAATCAATCATGCTCTTGGTGAAGCTGCGCCAAACATGCCTAGGCTCGAGCAGAACGGCTACAGGAAGTCGGCGGCTTCTCGCGGAAGCGCCTGAACGAAGTCCACGCACGCAACCGAGTCCAGCGACATAAACCCAGTCCATCAGTCCCGTCTGTACACCAGCGCACGCGACCCTCCGGCCCACGTTTATTGACCCCACATGTCAGTAGCACGCACTCTCCCTGCAAGGCTGCAAGAGGCATAATACAACACAGCCGCGTCACCGTATACCGAGCTCACCTCTCCCTCTCTCTCTCTATAACCCCCTCGTACGCACGAGCTCGTCGGCGGTGAAGGAGACGGCGGAGGAAGTTGAGGGGAGAAAGCCTAGGTCGTCGCCGCGTGGCGGCGCCCCCCGTTGGGATGGGGATCTCGTTCAAGCTGTCGAAGGTCGGGGTCCGCGTGCACCCGGCCGCGCGCTCGGCGTCCGCGGCGCTGGCACAGGCGGCGGAGGCGGAAAAGCCGGGCGCGGGGGAAAAGGAGGGGTCCCTGTCTGAGTCGAGACGCGAGGTGAGGCGCTCGTGCTTTCAATCGCTTGCTCGCTTGGGTTCGTGTCTCGCTTCGAGATGGTCTGGGTACCAACAGTGGGGGTGGGGATCTGGGAGCGGAAAGCAATTTGTGCGGGGAACTGATGAAAAATCTGATCTTTGTTTTGAATTTGGTGTTTTCAAGCGAATTTCGTTAATTCGCTGCAAAGTTTAATATGTTTTGGGTGATTTCGGCTCGAAAGCTTCTGCTGGACGCTCAATCGCGTTTTCCTTCGGAGTAGTCAAATCCTTCGGAGGGATTGAACATTCAAAGACTGTTTTTTTTTCTTTGTGTGTGTGTGTGTGTGTGGGGGGGGGGGGGGGGGGGGGTTGTTCTGTTATTCGTTGCCGATTGAACTCTCTGCAGGAGTTTGAGGCAGTTGTGGTTTTTCTCTCTTGTGTTGGTGTTAGCCTCGGTTTTTTTGGATGGCTATGTGCGGCAGTTCGGCTATGGCAGCTGAACTAAGAGGGTGCCAATTTGGGCTGCTTGAACTCAGTATCTACCGAAGAGCTTTTTATCTTGTGAACTACTCTAGCTAATTGCTTGTTGTCAATTACCTTAATTTTGATTGTCCGTTGGGTCTAGGGCATTTTACGTGCGGTTTCCAAGGATTTTCCCGGACGTATTTGCCATGAAGCAAGGGCAATGCTCCTACCTTCCAATTAACATAAGAACACCAATACTGGAGATTCTTTTTGAGTTGTACTAGTATCTGTTGAGACCAGGGATGTTATCTTGTCCAGCTCTTTCCGTTGATTGTTGCTCTAGTGTTCAAGTAGCTTCTAATTTTTGTTGGGAGACAAGCCATACCAATTGGAATTCTTTGTGGTATAGCAATGTAAAATTACCAAGCATTGGCATGTATAGATGTACCTAGTGTGTTAAACTTAAGTGGACAGTTGATGGTCCAAATCTTCTTGCCAGATCTTCTGTTAGCTTAAAATGATGGGAGAGAAGATACTTACAGCATGTTTAAAAAATTATATATTTTGCTTTTCTGGTTTTCTCTTTGTATTTGCTTTTATTAATTTGACTTTGACATGCAATTCTCTTTTCTTCATAATAACTTGGTTTGCTATGATGGAATGCTCATTTAATGTCTTTGTGCAGGACAACTTCGTTGAGAGAGGAAAAGATGTCAATGGCATCAAAATTTTACCAGCGTGCTCCAAGGAAATTTTGCCAGGTATTTTGAACAGTTGAAGATTTTTTATTTGTATCAGTTTTTGTATTTACACTCCTTTATGTTATGCACTCAACATTGTACTGCAGATCATGAGGTTTCTTTCACATTTAGCCTCTATGAGAGAGGTTATCTCATTTCAAAGTCAGCATCTGTGAGTTTTTCATCTGGAAATTTATGTAGTTAATTTCAGTTACTATTCTTGTTGGCATTGATTTTTCTGGAACTCGAGAGAAAGGCATTCAACTATGAATATACTGCTGACATAAAATACATATATGTTCAGATGGATCCGAGTCAGACCTCAATTCAGGACGGCAAAACACTGCATCCCTATGATAGAGCATCAGAAAAGTTATTCTCTGTAAGTATGGTATCACTTGCTTGCAAGTTTTATTTTAGTTGTGTCCCTGGATGGCATTTCCATAGTGCATGCAATGTCATACCCAAAAATTGGAGCCAAATTAGGTGTGAAAACCAACCAATTTGGTTCATACCGCATTTACTATTTTTTGTGTGAACACAAATTTGAATTGCTTGAAATATGGATTATTGTATGTTGTAATATGGATAGAGGTGGGGGCGATGTTTAAGGCCTGTTTGGAACACAGGAATTTTGTAGGTGGAATAGGGAAAAATTCTTGTGTTTGGAACGCAGGAATTTCATAGGAGGAATAGGGAAAATTCTTGTGTTCCAAACAGGGCCTTATGCTTTCCAGCCAGATGCAAAAACTTGGGTAATTGTAAGATACCACTGAGAGTCTATCCAATTATAGTCATTCCCATTTATCTATCTCATCGAAAGAAACTGGAGTTTACATTAAATTTGTTGAACTCTTCAAAATAAGGCTTATGACACTGACAGTGAAATATGTATATTTCTTTACCAAATTCAAATATAAATAGCTGGGATAAACTAAAACTTTGGAGGGGAAAAAGTCTATATCATATTTGCATCAATATTGTTTATGTATACTTGAAATAGTATCAGGTTGGTGCAAAATTATGAAATTGGGTTGGATTTGAATAAAAAAAAATCATTGCCAATATCCTATTGAGTAAGGTATAGTTTACGCATATTCCTTTTGCGGTCTCAACCAAGAATGTTGAGTCCCATCTGAAAAAACAAAAACGAGAAGTTTTCAGATCAGCACCTCTTACATAGTGATGAAGTTCTATTCTTCTATAAGACCATACGATTACAACATTGGTGTGACCCTATAGTTTGACCTTAGCATCCTGTAGCCCAAGAGCCCAAGTTTCCTGTGCATGATCATTTTCATATACTACCATATTATGAGTGGCAGTTTTCTCTGAAGTATGCAGACGTTTTGAGTACTAGACAGTAGACACATATTTTTGCTTTGTTTTTTTTGAGCTTCCTAACTGATTGACCAGGTTTATCCATTTAGCTGGCTAAAAATAATATGTTAAATATTGATCTACATGACTCTAATAATAGTTAAATGAGTTTCCTCATTATCTCAAGGCCATTGAAGCTGGGAGGCTACCTGGCGATATTCTTGATGAGATACCAAGCAAGTACTATAATGGATCAGTTGTTTGTGAGGTAAGTTGTTTTTATCATACTTAAGAAATGCTATGCATGCAATGTTGAAACCTTTCTGAAATCTATTCTCTTATAAGTAATAAGTTGTGCTTGGTTTTTCTGATACATGGTTCAAAAAGCATACTGTCACAATTTCTGTACTGAGGTTTTACGCTATATGGGAGAAATCCTTCTTTAAAAGAAAAAAACTAGAAGTTTGGCTAGCTTTACTGCCAACATGTTCTACAATATGCCAACCTACCAGTACTGTACCAACCTTTTTCCTGACACTTTTTTCAGAAACAATGGTTATGCATTATCGTGAACCATCATGTTGTCATGCACTCATGGTCATGTGTTACTGTACCTTGTTGATAAGAGACCACTGAGTCTTTAGCAGTACTTCATACTTCATTGTCCTACATCGATATAAGTAATGAGATCTCTTTCTAGATACGTGACTACCGAAAGCATGTGTCCAACGAAGCGCCTGCATCATCTGCTGAGCTAGGATTACCTATTGTGAATAAAGTACGACTGCGAATGACCTTTGAGAATGTTGTGAAGGACATTACCCTTCTATCTGATGATTCCTGGACTTACAGGGATTTTGTGGTAAGTATGCTGTAGTAACATCTACTCTATTAGTTGGAATTTCAACATGGCTCATTTTGGCATCTGTACTTGCAGTTTTTATACTCTAGTATCTATAGGAAATTGTTTATTTGAGAATGTATTAACTGAATTTAATCATTTGTGTAGCTAATATTTAGCAACTGCAAGTTAGTTCTTCAATAACTGATTAGTAACACTGGAATAGCATGGTACAGTAATAGAAACGTAAAATATATGTATGGTTGGATACCTAAATGAACTTCTGTAATAGAGTAACCTGAAATTTCAGTTAATGCTATTCAATTTGCTTTGCTGAACCATATGGGCTATTGTGATATGCATGTTTCTCTAGGAAGCTGAGGCTCGCATTGTGAGAGCTCTACAACCAGAACTTTGCTTAGACCCTACACCTAAACTGGATCGACTTTGTCAGGATCCTGTTCCGCATAAGGTATGGACACATGCTGAACAGAAAATATTTTCATGATAGGTATATATGTCTCAGGCTAAGCCTCTTATGTTACTTGCAGTTGAGCCTCGGTATAGGGAAAAAGAGGAGGCTGAGGCAAAATCCTGAAGTAGTTGTCACATCCAGTAACATGTCTCATGGTAAAAAGGTTTGCATTGATAGGTTACCTGAAAATGCCAAAGTTGATGAGATGGGCATCACTAGCAGTAATGCAGCTCAGCAGGTTGGTGATAACATTACCATCCAAAATATCTCGGTCTTGGGTGGTTCTCGACCAAATAATTCTTCACAAGATGCTGCCAGAATGCATTTGTCCCAATCTGGTCTACAGCAAGCCTTAAGTTATTCTGCTGCTGGTAATGATCGTATGGCAGGACTGCCTGCGAATTTTTCTGGAATCAATTCAAGCATTTCATCTCCTCAGAGCATGATTGGTTACAATGACACTGTGGCTGCCAATGGCCTTCTATCTGTGAAGAGGGAAATGCAAGATGCCCCGCTTCAAGATCCTAAGAGAATAAAGCCAACTGGTGGCATTGATCATGTACAACAACAGCAGATAAGGCCTCAACCCCTTGGTGGGCAGGAGATGCAATGGAAGAACCATCAACTGCATCCACAATTAGATGTCAAGGGGATGCAGTATGCATCTTCACTGAGTGGTCAGAGATATCCTTCTTCAATGATGAGCAACATGCAAGATCCAGGATCTTCCTTATATTTCAATCATCAGCATAATTTGAGATACGGTGCTAAGCAAGAGCAGATGGATGGTTCTGATAAGTCGAAAGACGCCTTGCAGTCTATGGCACCTGAAAGTTCCATGCTGGATCAGCAGCAATCCCAGGCTCAACATTTACCGCAGCAATCAGCGGCAAGAAACAATGTTCCAAACATGGGACAGTGGCAAAATACTCGGTTCGCAGCTGAGAAGGACTTGAAAAAAGAAGAAACAATTCCAAGAAGAAAATTAGCACCTAGCTCTCGTGCCCCTTCTGGGCCTATGGTTCAGTCTCCAGTGTCCTCAAAATCTGGAGAGATATCAAGCAGTTCAATGGGTGGCCAGTTTGGTTCTGCTGTGACATCAGCTGTAATAGGGGTACAGAAAGATAAATTTGCTGCAAATTCCAGTGCTCCAGTTGGATTTCCTTCTGTAGCTTCCAGTCCTAGTGATTCCATGCACCGAATACAACAGCCAGCTGTTGCTTCCTCCAAGAGGAAAACAAATTCTGTCCCCAAAACTCAACCGCCTGTGAGTGCTGTTGGGTCTCCAGCCAGTGTTTCAAACATGCATGCTCCGCTGAATGCGAGCAGCCCATCGATTGGGACCACACCTATGGGAGACCAAGCAATCCTTGATAAATTTGCAAAAATTGATAATATTTCCCTTCGGTATGGCATAATTTCCACATCTACTCTCTCCCTTCATGAAATTTTGTTGTCACTTTCCCTTCTATTCTTAGGTTCTTTGGAAGTCTGTCATGGGAGGCACTTTTTTAGGAAGTTTTGGGTTGC